>CM076581.1:688780531-688833647 GCA_034641835.2 Pinus albicaulis
CCACTAATCATCAGTAGTATCTATGTCCACAATAGTACCTATCAAATCAATCGATGTAGAGCCAATTATATCTCCCTCTTTCCATCTATGGAAAGTGAACTTCTTCTAGATCAGTATTAAACCCATCATGTCATCAAGTGATCAACAAACTATTTCATAACTTCCTATATCAATTTGTTTCCTTTACTGCCTCTTAGTATACACATTTCTGCTATATATTCTTCCTCGGAGCCATACCATATCTCAAACATTATGATGTCATTCATGGATCTTTTTCCATATATCAAACAAGCATACATATTCCTTTCATACTTCCATTTAGTTGACTTCTTTTAAATGAATTTCTACCTTAACATTCTTTGAAGATGATGTTCACAAATGATGAGATTCCTTCCTTATGATGGGAAATGATTATTTTATGATTTCATGTTGCTTCTAGACCATTTCCATGCCTCCATACTTCTAGACTTATTTGATCTTGCATACATTTTCTTTTAGTGGAATATACTTTTGTCATGTTACTATGATTCTTCCACACACTATAGAAATTTCTATGATGTTGCATAATGACCTTGATCCTGCTAATGGTTATGATCTTATAGTATATTCTTGTAACCCCTTTTCTTTAAATCCTTTTATTGTTAAATCATCATGATAACTTGTAATTGTTGTAGTAACTACAAAGTGCTTGATGGCCCAAATCCTATTATTCTTACTTTCTATATGATTATATGACTACTTCCAACCTTTCGTGATAAGATGTAACTCGTAATAGTAGAATCCTTTAGCAATATAGGTATATTTAGTATTTGGTTTCTTATTAGGTTCTCCATCTTCTTCTGCAATGTGAGCTCCACTTCTCTCTTTCCCCTTGTTTTTCTTCTTGTTCATAGGATCTTATGGAAAATTCATTTTATAGTGTCCATATTTGTTTCAACCAAGGCATTACACTTTGGAAATATCTTGATCTACACGTGGCTTATTGTTGTTGTTGTTGTATTTTCGACGAGGTTCAAATCTTCCAAATTTTCCAAAATTTCCAAACTTTTTCTTTGACCTAGTAGCAAAAGCTTGAGACTGTTCTTTGTTGGGTTTCGTGCCATCCTTGGCCTTTAATATTGTTTCTTATAGAGAACATAGAGCCCATATTTCATCAAATGTTGGATTATATTTTCTTGAATAGTTTATAGTCATAAAAATACTTCAATCTGGAGGTGGAGCATTGAGTATGAATGTAGTTAATTCTGAATCAAATGTGACTTCTCCAAGTCCTTGAAGTTGATCTTTCAATTGTGATATTTTCACAAGGTATGAGGCCAAGCCTTCATCTTTTGAGAACCTTGTTTTTTAAATTTGATTCCTTAAGGATATTTTCTGACCTATAGTATTGACAACGTATAACTTTACCAATTTGTCATATACCTCTTTTGATGTGGCCAAAACTGCAACAAATGGGATAAGGTGATCTTGGATGGACTCAAAGAGAATTTTTTGATCCCTAACTTCTCCTTTATTGTACTTGGTTGCCTCTTGAGTCTTATCCTCGTTTGGTCCTTGAAATTTTCTTAGAACGTAATCCATTACTTCATTTTCTATGAGAACCAAATCAATTATCTTCTTCCAAGATTTGAAGTTTGATGACCCATCTATATTGTTTCCTTCCTTACAAAATGATGTCATTGGATTTGAAGGTTGAGACACGAAGTAAATTACTTACAATTCAAAGGAGTGAAGCGCTTGAATAATGATGATCATTCCAAGGGCCTTCACAATTGTCCTTGAATGATGACTGCAATAGAGATGTATTTTAGAATTGTTGGTACAAGAATGTAGATGATGACTGGACAAGAGTCTTCAATGATAGAGAGAGAGATATATATAGATGTTATAGTAGTCTTCTTCAAGAGTGAATGATGGCCTTTGAGTCTTCTTCCTTATTCCCTTTGCAAATTATGTCCTCCAAAGTAGTTGATGTAAATTTCTAGGATGGGTGTTGCAGATATGCCTTCAAATGAGCCAACAAACTGATTTTCAAGTTGCCTTCTCCTCACCTT
This sequence comes from Pinus albicaulis, assembly GCA_034641835.2. Lineage (NCBI taxonomy): Eukaryota > Viridiplantae > Streptophyta > Pinopsida > Pinales > Pinaceae > Pinus > Pinus albicaulis. The sequence continues at coordinate 688,782,586 of CM076581.1, forward strand.
AGCTCTGATACCGTGTTGATAAATCAATAGTCTAGAAAATTAGGGTTGATTGCTCTTATTTGATAATTTCTTGTGAATATATGTCTGCTTCTAATTTCTTTTACTATGTTCTCTTCATCAAACAATTATTTTTTTGAGCCTAGCCTTAAAACACTCGAACATACTACACCATTGAAGCATAGTAAGAACATACATACACCAAGAACCAAAGATTATTGGGAAAGGAGTTACAATCCAATATTCCATTAAACTTTGGGTATATTTATACATGATTGATATAGTTGGAGTGGTTGTACCCGCTCACAACCAACCTTCATTCACATTTAACAATAGTTACTAACATTTACATATACATGATGAAAACATAGGTCTAAAAATCCTTACAACATCTTCCCCACCCCCAATGCCTTTCTTGTCCCGAGCAAGGATGCATCAATGCCTTGGATCACTACTTGATGCAGAAGTATCATCATTGTTCATCAACAATGCATACAGGTTTTCATAGGTAACTTAGTTGCAACAATCACCAGTTGGATAGGAAGATGCATGTAGACAAGGCTCACTATGATTGCTTCATGTGCAATGGACGCTTTTTGTAGATATCCACTATTCTCATCCTATGTAGTCTTCTCAACCATATGGACTGCCTCACTCAACCAGGAACCGTCAGACAACTCCTCTCCATTTCATGGGTGTCCTCTTGGCTCTCTCTACGGACGAGTCCAACACATGATTTTCATTCCTAAAATTCATCCATTCAACAAAAGGTAAGTGATCATCCTCCAAATCAACTAGTGTGCACTTTTTATTCTATCACAATCCAAGTCTGCAATATTCATATTGGGGGTATTAAACAATATGGAATAATTTTGTCACCCTCTTTAGCGCTTCAACTCTTTGTATATGTTTTTCTCATATAATTTTATTTTCTTGAATTTTTCTGCTACTGCATTTGTGGAAATTTTTTATGTCACTTGGGTGCTCTATTAATTTTCCTGCAAAATTATATATTGTACTACTTTTTCACGATGTTAATGCAAATGGTTGTAAAACAATTAACTGAGTCTGTAACTTCATTTATGAAGGAAGAATATAACACTAGTCACACTAAAATTTTGTTTTCGGCTATTTTTACACTTGGTTTCCGCAAAAGATGGTCTTATCAACAAAGCATTAATTTTAGTTACAAAGTGGAGAAAATCGCTTGCCTCGTGAGAGACTCATGTTTAACTTTCCCCTGACTTCTGACTCTAATGGCTGATTGAAATATCCAATCGGCAACTTAACTCAACCATTCTTCATAAACAATGGATTCATTCAGGCATGTTGCAGAAGGCAGAGACATAATTTGTCTCGCGGAAACCCATGAACATGATGGTTGTAAAACTCCTATGTTTTATGGTTACTTGAAATTATCAGTTTAGAACAAAGAAGAAGAAAATGGCAAAGGGTACGGAGGAATACTAGTTTTAGTGAAAGAAAAATAAGGTCATCACATTTAGTTAGTGAAATAAGATACAAATAAACAATATTTATGGTTCAAAATAACAGAGAGTGAGAACCGCATTAGAATTTCAGCATGTTATTTCGCACCTCAACTCTCAAAAACTTAAAAAAACAAGGGGATAGATAGAAAAGATCCATCTGCACCTTTAAATCAAGATATTGTCATATATTCTCAACAAGGAGAAGTTATTTTAGTGGGATATTTCAATGCTATAACAACAAATCAACAAGTTAGTATTTTTTTTTTCAAAGAGGATCGCAATCCTATCTCGCTCATTGAAGAGGAGAATCCCCAATGGTTGAGATGTTTATAATATGACAAAGTCAGAAATCATTTTGGAGATGGGTTTCTCACGTTGTGTGGTGATTTCAACTCAATTATATGCAATGGTCTAGATAGATGGAAAAGGTCTGGGAAGTTCACTTGCAACACATACAATGGGGCAAGTGTTGTTGACTATGTTATTTGTTCACAAAGCTTAATAGAAAGGATAGATGAATTTAAGATTGGAGAGAATATGTGGGACTTAAAATCATACCATAACCCAATTTATATAAATCTATCTTGGTTAGAAGAAAGGCAGCATAGGAGGAAAACCCAATGTTCTTGACAATCGATATCAAGGGGAAAAATTCTTCTAACATAAGAAAATTGCACTATCTTCGAAACAATGTTGGAGAGATCAATTTGAATAAGGGGAAGAGTGGTTCCCAAATCCTTAATATTCATGAGTTAACAATTATAATTCAGGGTGCACTTGAGAAGTGCAAAAGAGAAAAAAATGTTATGCAACCAGCTCAAAAAATAAAAGAAATGATAGATCAACGACTTAAAAATTATCCTCTTCGAGGTGGAAAACTCCTTTACATTACATAAATGAATAATTCTTGGATGATTCAAATGAAAAAACTTCATTTCTATATATAGGAGTCTAAGGGGTCACAATATAATCAGAGTCAACATAACAATAATAATGTAAGGGTGCAACAACAAAATAGTGGGTTTCTATGGGGCACAATACTAAAAATATGGGACTACGTGGGCACAACTATAACAATAAGGGGGCTACACTAACAATAAAAATAAGGGGATACACTAGTATTATAGGGACCTAACATGCCCCTCTCCTTCAAAAAATTGTTGTCCTCGATGCTTGAGTAGTTTTGGATGCTTCTGTATAGAATTATCATCCTCTCATGTGGAATATTTAGCGGCTAAGTTATTCCACTTGATGAGATACTCTGAAATTAATCGATTTCATAGTTATCGAGTTCTTTTTTCCATGACTCCTTCACGTTTCAATATGATTTTTCCTTCCTCGTCAATTTCTAGCAATATTGTTTGAACTGGGACCTTGTCACCCATAACCTTCTTTAAGCACGAAACATGGAAAACTGGGTGCACTTGGGAAGATGCAGGAAGCTCTAATTGTATGACATAGTACCAATCTTTTGCAACACCTTGTAAGGCTCATAATACTTTGGTGATAATTTATTATCCTTCTTAGCTTGCTTGAGGGAAATTTGTTTGTATGGTTGTAACCGTAAAAACACACAGTCGCCTACCTCAAAACTTCTTTCGTTGTGATGTTGACTTTCTTGTTGTTTCATTCGATTTTGAACCTAAGTGAGGTTATCCTATAAGAGTTGGAGAACTTGCTGTTGATGCTCGATGTGATCTTCCACTGCTTGAAACTTAGAATTATCTCTTAAATATGATGTGATGGACAGTGGATGATATCCATAAGGTGTCATAAATGGGATCATTTTTGTTGTAGTATGGAAGGAAGTGTTATACCACCATTCAGCCAGAGGTAACCACTTGACCCATTTTGCTTGTTTATCATATATAAATCAACGAAGATATCATTCCAAACATTTTTTCACTATCTCAGTTTTCCCATCAAATTGAGGATGATAAGATGAGCTATGAGTTAATTGATTACCCATAAAGAAAATAATTTTGTCCACAATTTCGAGTAAAAATGGGATCTTTGTCACTTATAATAATATTTGGATTTCCATGTAGCTTTTGAATTATTTCCATAAATGCAGTAGCAACTGTATTGTCTTTAAATCTAGTAAGATTGGTTTTGAATCTAGTTCGTGCTCTAAGGCGATTTTGAAATCCACTGCTACGCGTGCGCCCTGAGGGCATGCGCCCCTTTGTGCTCCATTGAACTTACATGCTTGGAGCTTATTTCAGCTGCCTTAATGGCCCCTCCAAACCCTCCTCTGGATGGGGATCCTTCGCCAGCCTCCTCAAACCTTGCAAATGAATCAAACATAGAAGATTTTGCCTCTCTGATATCCTCCATTAGTCCTCCCAGAACTACACCCTTTGTATCTAAGTTTGTGAAGATGTTAGATGATATTCCTGAGATCATTCCCCCTCCTTCCCTCCCTCGTAGAACAGTGCTTTCCCTATCTGAACGTGGCTTGGTTGGCCAGTTCACTTGCCTCTATCCCTCCCCTCATTCGGTTCAGAAGTGGGTTGAAAGGAATTGGTCCCCTTCAACAAATGGGAAAATCTCTATAATATTATGTGGAAGAGGGTATTATACCTTCCACCTTTAAACAAGGGAAGACAAGGACCTCATTTTTAGAAATGGCCCATATTTCATGGACATGCAAGGACTCTATCTTAATATATGGACGTTGGATTTTGACCCTAAACTGGATGTGCCAAGCATTTTACTTATTTGGGTCTACCTTCCTCATCTCCTGCTCCACTATTGGGAAGATGAATCAGTCAAATAAATAGGGAATGCAGTGGGAAAGTATATTGACAGAAGTGAGCCAAAGGAGAACATGCATGTGTGTGTGAGGATATGCATAGAAATCTACCTAGGGAAATACCTACCAGAAACAGTGAAGATCAAAGTTGACGACTTGATGCACATGCAATAGCTGGACTACAAACATATAGTGTTTAAATGCAAGATATGCCATGAATACGGTCATTTTTCAAATAGGTGCCCGAAAAAATAAGAAAATGAAGAAGTAGAAGCTCAGGATCCAAAATGGGAGCAAGTAAAAAATAAACAATCAGAAAATAAACAACTCCCCCCTCCACTTCCCACCCTCAGGCTCCCTCTCAATATGGCCCCTCTTCCTCCTTGCCTCCTCCATTTAATCCCCCTCTTCCTTCCTCCATCCTCACTAACTCCAACAATTTTGGTCCTCTTGAAGAACCTCCCATCCCAACCTCATCCCCCCCTCCCTCACCCCATCACTCTTTCTCTCCTGTCCTCACCCCATATTCGCCCTCTATCCCTCATAGCCCACCTCCCCCCTCTATCGATCGAATATTGAAAAAGAATCAGTCAAAAGACTCGCTTCTTTCCCTTGAACATAAAAAAAAAAACCAGGAGGAAAAACAAAAAAAAGTTAAGGGATGAAGCGACAAAAAAAGATATGGATATGGGAACCCAACAGACTATGGATTCCTTCCTTGAAAAAAGCTCAGGAAATAAGGAGAAAACCCACCATCACCCTAGAGGGAAAGGTCCCTCTGCCTCCAATCAGAATAAATAATGATTGTGGTCTCTTGGAATTGTTGAGATATGGGGAAATCACTAAAAATAAATGAAATCAAAGATATAATAGCAATGGAAACCCTAGATATACTAATTCTACATGAGACCAAAACAAGCACACAAGAATATGAGAATATGATAAAAAAAACTAAAAAATTATGAAGCCACAACTCTTCAAGCAATAAGGGCCTCAGGAGGTATTTCCACTCTATGGAGAAAAGAAAATTGGGAGCTACTTCACCAAAAAAAGAGTAGCACTGGATTAGAATATATTTAAAAAGTATAGCCACCAATGAGCAATATTGCATGGTTGACATATATGCTCCAAATCATTACAGGGAGAAAGAACTATGTTGGAACTCTCTCAAAGGTACTCTAAATAATGCCCAAAACAGAAATATTATATTGGGAGGTGATCTCAATTTAGTTTTAAATGTGGAAGATAAATTTGGAGGATTCTATCATGCAAATCCATCCAAGGACACCATTGAAAATATAATGGAAAAATACATGCTTCTTGACATTCCTCCCAACAATGGCAAGTACACATGGAACAATAAGAGAATTGGAAGCAACAACATAAAATAAAGACTAGATCAAATCCTAGTCCATGACAAAATTTTATCTAAATACAACTTAGCAGTGTTTAGGATTATTCATACTTCAGCATTTGACCATAATCTAGTGGTTATTTCTCTAGGGACTATAGGAAATCAAGGTCATGTGCCTTCTAGATATTTCCCAACATGGAACAGAAATGAGGAATTGAAAAAAATAATTGTAGAATTTTTGTCCCAAAAATTCATTCATTCTCCTTACTTTGTGTGGGAGACAAAAATAAAAACTTTGAGAAATGAAATGAAAATTTGGGCCAAGGAAAACCATAAGAAAACACAAAAAAGGAAGTTCGAGTTTATGAAAAAAAATGGAAACACTTCAAGAAAACAAAGGAAACCAAGGAAGAAACAAAAGAAAGCCAACTCCACAAAAAAGAACTCTATTGGGAAATTTATAGAGAGCATAGAGCAGAGGAAGAAGTGTGGAGATTAAAATCTCGCAGCCTATGGTTAAAAGCATGAGACAAGAATACATCATTTTTTCACAACTCAACGAAAATACGAAGAACTAGAAACCAAATTGAGGAAAGAGAGATAAGAGGAACAAAAGATTTGAAACATGAAGCATCTATAAATTTTAAAAACCTCCTTGCAGCGAGCGCAACAAACACAAATTATGAAACATTTTTACAACATATCCCCAACAAAATAAGCATTGATCAAACTATGAAGCTCATACAAGAAGTTGAAGAAGAATAAATCTGAACTGTTGTTTGGGGACTTCACCCGAACAAGGCACCGGGTCATGATGGTTTTTAAATTTCCTTTTACAAAAAAAATTGGCATATAATCAAGAAGGATCTAATAGTAATTCTAATGAATGTTTTTAAGAAAACAAATTGGGTGGATTTACCAATTCCTCCTACCTTGCTCTAATTTCAAAATATCCAAGGCCCTCCACCTTTACTTGTTTTTTTCCAATTTCATTATGCAACTCCTCTTATAAAATAATCACAAATATTATAGCCAATCAAATAAAGCATCTCCTACCATATATTATATCGGAAAACCAAGGAGGTTTTGTGCCAAATAGACAGATTCTTGACAATTTTCTGATTATCCAGGAAGCTTTGCACTTAATTATGTTAAGGAAAGAGCAAGAAATCATCATAAAATTGGACATGGAAAAAGCGATTGACTGAGTAATTTTATCCTTCTTATCAACATTCCTCAAGAAATTTGGATTCTCAAATTAGATCATTGAAGTCATCAGAGCATCCATTGTGGGACCTTGGATTTCTCCACTGATAAATGGAAGGCCAAGTAAATTTTTTCAGAGCTCCTGAGAGTTGAGGCAAGGATACCCCCTATCCCCATTCCTATATATATATATATATATATATATATATATATATATATATATATATATATATATATATATATGTATATGTATGTATATGTATATATATAATAATGGAAGATTCATTAAGCCAATATTTGGAGAAGAGAAGAAGAGATCGATCACTAACTAGTATCTATATGTCCCAGTGTGTTAAAAGCATCAACCATTCCTTATTCATTGATGACACACTATTTATTTGAGGGGATTCATGTATTATTGCCAGAAGGTTTAAAAAAGCGTTGGAAAAATTCATGTAGGCCTTAGGAGGACTTATAAACAATGCAAAATGCAGAATCTATGGTTGGAATGCGTCCCCACAGAATTTACAAAGAATATCCCAAATTTTAGAAATTCCTACAAAATAAAATTGGAGCCATTCTCATTATCTAGGACTACCTATATCAAAAGAAAATATGAAGGCAGAATTATAGAGCACCCAAATTGAGAAAATGAGTAAAAAAAATCAAATTTGGGGAATGCAATAGCTTAACTTAGGAAGAAGAGTGATACTTATCAAAGTTATGCTTACAACGCTTCCTATTTACCAATTTTCATCAATCTTGGCACCATCCAGCCTTCACAAGAAAATAGAGCTCATAATAAGAGGATTCATGTGGCAAGGTTGAAAGACATAAACAAAAAAGTTCAGTTTGGTTAAATGCGATCAGGTAACACTTTCATATGAAAAGGGAGGAATATCTTAAGGCTTCCTAGAATTATGATTGTGGCCCTTGGGGAAAAAATTTCTTGGAGGCTTATCACAGGGAAAGACTATTGGTGGAAAAAATTACTAGCTTCAAAGTACATGAATCAACACCAAACCCTCTTACTATAAGAAAGCGCACCAATCAAAACCTGTTCTCAAGTCTAGAAATTAGTTTAAAAAATCCTCCCTATCATCATAAAGCATACTTCTAGGCTCCCTGGAAACGGAAGAAGAGTCCTCTTATGGGATGAAAGAATAATGGGGAATCCTCCACTATCCTCCCATAATGACCTCCACGATCTAAAAAGGTGGATGTGCTCTAAGGGTTTGGCCACCTTGTACTCTATTTATCTTTGTAAAAATAGAAAATGGGCTGACTGGTTCACACCCAACATGCCACACAATTTAAAAAAAAATTCGGACTCCTTAGTAATCTGCCTCAAGGGAGTTGCACCAACTAGTTAAGAGGCTCAAGAAACCTTCACTTGGGATCCCAGGGGAGGAGAATACTTAGTAAAATTAGGGTAATTAACCATCCAAGATCAGAAAAATAACCAGGATTGAGCACCGTGGAAAACAATATGGAAATAAAAAAAAAATTCCAAAGGTAAAAATATTCATCTGGACTCTTTTCAGAGGAAAAGATATTACAACATACAACCTCAAAAGGAAAGGGTTTTCAAGGCCTTCTAGGTGTCCCATGTGCCTGAATTATGAAGAAAGCACCCAATATCTTTCCCTAGATTATTCCTTTGCGAGAGAATATTGGCACCTGCTAGTGAGCACTTTGGAAATTGATCTAAATTTTTCAAGCACCTTTAATGATTTCTTCATTTCTTGGAAAATAAAATATCAATATTCATTGAAGCTAAAGCACACTACAAGAATATTTTGGGAAATCCTTCCATATTTCCTTTGTTGGAAACTCTAGTTAGCAAGAAACCAACAAATCTTCAAAGATCAACAACCAAATATAGGAAAAGTTCTATCAAATTCTTAGGGACTCACAACAAAAATTTTAATTATGAAAGCTTTGAAAGCAGTGGATATTAACCAACTCCAGCAAGAAGAGAGGATATGGATAAGATTTGCAATAGGAAGAAACGATTGGTCAAGCATCCCCAAGATAAAGACAATCACCCAAAATTGGAAAATAAGGTTAAAAAAATATGAATTCATCCTTTGGATGAAAAATCTCAACAACAATTGTCTCTTCTTTGATGGTGCATCAAAAAATAACCCGGGAAGTGTTAGTGCAAGTGGCATTCTCTTGGATTTGGGTGGAATCAATCTCGTCACCTTTGAATGGGGACTAGGAAAAATCTCAAATAATAGGGCAGAGGCATATGGATTACTGTTGGGCACAATGATTCTCCACAAACAAGAATATTCATAATCCAATAATCATGGGATACTCAGCTATAATTATCCAATCCATGATTAGTAAAATAAATCCTCTAAATGCAACAATGGGCCAAATAGTTAATCGAGTTGTGAAAAATCTAGAAAATCTGGGCCATGTCTCTTTCAAACACATTTTGCGAGACAAAAACAACCTTGTTGACCTCTAGGCCAACCTCGATGTAGCTCGACCTGAAGGAGAATCAAGAATTAAAAATGAAATATAACACATTCTAATACCATAGTCCTCCCTCCTCCCTTCCCCTACCATAGTCACATCGAATATTGGTTGGGAGATTAACTAAATTAATTAAAAAATCCTATTGTCTGAACAATGATCCAACACAGATCCCTCATACTCATGATATTCTCTATAGCCCAAAATTCAAGCCTGATAGGGCACTCCGCTCCTGTGACTAAGCCTTATCCGAATCACTCACCAAATCTACATATAATGGCATCGATTTTGACCTCTCAACTATCCTTGGGCTCGATCCTCCTCCTCTCGCTTATGTATGCATCAATATCATGATTGTGACCCTGTTCAAGCTCACTCGAATTCATAATCTTTTGTTTTTTTTCCCTCCCTCTCATCTTCATCGACGACATCTATCCCTCCCATCGGGTTAAGCCTTGACTCTATCAATCCTAATTACTACCTTTGCACACAGCCTCGCTTAGATCCATCGACAACTGCTTTGCCTCCTCCCATCGTTCCAATCCTTTCCAACCACCATCATCTCCACCTCTCTAGGTTTGTATCTGCCAATCTTCACCAACTCTACCTATCTACTAATTTGTGCAAGAACCTCCACATGTCTGTGCTTTTCAGAAGATCTCTTTTTGAAGTCTCCCCTCAGTCAACAGAGAACATTTGGAAGACCAAGAAACTCCCATAGTTTCCAAATCACAGGGGAATATTCTCTTCATCTCTCACCATCAACAAACCAGCCAGAAGTCTCCCCTGCATGCAAAAATGGACCTGAATCCACTCGAAATAGCCTCACAAAATGAGAAATGTGCCATCTGCAGATCCAAAAATTTTATGATTTACAAAATAAGGGAGACATTTCAATATAGGAAGTTCCAAGTAAAGGTTGAGAATGCTTCCTTGAAGAGGTAGCTTGAGGGCAAGAAGGCAGAAATAGCAGCTCTCAAAAACAAATGTACTCATTTGGAAGATTCAATCTTCTACCTCAAGAGCATCACATTGAATCAAGAAGGGGATAACTCAAACTACCAAGGAAGTAGACAAATATCTCAGCAAGAACCATCAATCAACAACAACTAGAATACCTCAAAAGAGAATAAAGGACATCCCTTTGACATCTAATATCATCTTCCATTATGTTATGTAAATATGTTTCTCTTTTTTTTTTCAGTTTATAAGGCAATATGAAAATAATGTAGTGGGAAATCCGGACAATTTTGGAAACAATTCTATAGGTAATTGGGATTGTGCTCCCACTCTTACCTTCAATAACTAATTATATATAAATCCCTTCATGTAATGGGAGCTTTCTCCTTTTATTTTTTGTAATATATTTCTGAATATCCGATTTCGTTAAAAAAAAAATTGCAGAGATTGTATTGGAAATATTTAGTAGTATGATTTGAAGTGATTTGACATATATCACAATATCTGTCGAATTGTATCTATTAGATTTCCTAATCAAAGTAATCAGAAAATTTACAAATATCTTTAGTATGCCCTTTAGTTCAACATTTTGTGCACCATTATTTATATTTTTAAAGTGTTAGTGCCAATAATGAGTTTTGTAGTTTTTATATTTTGTTTTCGAGTTCATTGTCAATCGACGAGATAATCAACTGGCATTCTTTCTATATCTCAATTTATGCATTCTTAATGGATCGCGGATATTTTGGAGGAGACCAACCACATACCATTGTGTTATCACAAAATTTCTTTTGATAGGCTGCTAATCAGACAATCTCATGTAATTGTTTCAAACCAATCTTGTGACTAAGGCTTAGCCTCCTCAGTCTGAGAGGGCTCTCTCAAGGGCTAATGATATTGAATAAAGATGTAGATGGCTAACTCTATTTAGGAAATAACTTACTTATGATGAGTGTAGGTTGAAAATAATATCAGTATATAAACATTGGGTTTATGGAGTCAACATTTTCAGTGATTCAGTGAGTTCACTTGACATGGAAGCTGAGGCAGGTAAGAGTTTTTAGTAGTAGGACACACACACTTGAAACAGGAAAATACACAATCAATTCATCTATAAAGGAAGTCAGAGAATTGCATGAATGAATTATGAGTATTATAAATGAAAACCACTGCAAATGAGATATATAAAAGGTATAGATATGATAGGCAAGCACTAAAAACTCATTTATAATCTTAGGTTGGTCAAGTAACAAACCTTTGGATTGCTGAAACAATCAATTTACAATAAGCTGCAATTTTGCCAAAAATCTTCAACCCTTGACAAATTCGACTCAATGGCCTTTAATAGAATTTTTACATCATGAGATGATCTGCCTCTTACCTAGATTCATCGATTTTTTGCCTAATGACACCTTGCATAACCATAAAACATCAACTTAATGACAAAAAGACAGTTATCGTACTTGACAGTCCTTTTCCTAATAGGACTCAAACTACTCATTATTGACTTTAACAACCTTACCTTCTGAAGTAATTACATTCTTTAACAAGTATGATTTCACATGTTTTAATTGAGGCATTGGGATTCATCACTTTATGACCAATTAACTAACCTCCTCTAAAACTGGAAACAAAACCTTGTTTTTTAGGCAAATGGTCTTCTTCTTCTAGGAATGCTTTGGCTGCCAATTTATCTTCAATTCGTGATTTTTGAGCGTTGAGTAATTTCTTGTCATGGTATTTAACACTTCAATGATCTCCATATGTCCAAAAATGCTCCAAAACCTGCTAAAAAGGCTCAAATATAGTACACTACGAAAGTATGTCAGTTTCGTAGCGCCGCAAAACATGCCATTTGCCCTCAAAAAAAAATTTTCTTTCATTTTGCATAGTCTTCATCATCATTATACACATCTCACCCACCAATTTCACCTCTTTACAGTAACCAAAACTAGTTCAAAAAGTAAAAATAGCAGCTATAGTAGTTTCGTAGCGTTTTGATGTCCTTCAACCCCAGGGATGCTACGAAACTGCTGAAAAGTGTTGAAAATCCAGATTTTTGTGTGATTTTGAAAAATGAACCCTGTAAGTGCCAAAATATTGTCTCTAAAATTTCAATAGCCTTAAAAATCCATAAACCAAATCACCTTACAATCCTTGAGGCATTTCTTCCTCATTTATAATTGGTTAAGCTATTGGCTCTTCAAGCACTGCCATTTTAAGGCCTTTTTTCTCTAACTCTTCATGAATTAGTTAAAGTTTCTCCTGAAGGTATTTAACCTGGTCTTTCAATCTTCTATTGGTGGCTTTTAATTGTGTGTTCATCCTCTTGACATGTTTGGCCTCTTTCGCTGCTGGAATGGTATATTTGATGAGCTGTTGTGTGTTATCCAAAATCTCTGAAACAGTGTCAACCTGTTCTTCCCAAATTGCCTTCATCTTTTCAAACTGAATTTTCTCTACATTGTGTTTCCTTGCTTCTCTTTTCATAACAACAATTTCATGATTGGCCAATTTAAATTTTTCTTCAAGGAGTTGCAACTCTGTTTTTTCCATCACCTTCTCTTTTCCCTTCTTTGATTTGCTGACTGTATATTTCTCTGTAGGTGATGAAAGGTCAATAATCTCTTGAGGTGGATGAGCTGTGTCAATAGGTGGTTGAAATTTTTTATTGCTCTCTAATAGCTTCCTAGCATGCCTTTTCATAGGATTTCTTGCTTGGAACATGAAACATGCATCTTCTCCCTCAAATTCTAATTTCTTTGCAGATTTAGCCTTTTTTAATTTATGTCTACGTTCCTCTATAAACTCAGCTTGGACAATAGGAGTTTCCTCTATGTCAATGGCATGTAAAATATCTTCTAGATTTCCCTTAGCTCCTGCTTTATCTTCTACAACCATTTTTTTCTCTTCTAAAACCATTGTTTGGCTCCTTTTCATCCTTTTGGTTCCTTATTTACTAACAGTTTGTTTTTTTTGCAGGTTTGACCACTTTTTACTTTTGTTTTGTAGGTGGGACACTTGGTGTGTCAAGACTCTGCATTTTCTCTGGCTCCTTCATAATTTTCTCACTTGGTTATACTCTTTCAGATTCACTTGGTTCTGTTACCAATGGTTCCCTCTGTTCTGCTGCTAATGGTGATGGAATTTTCTTAGATTTAGGAGTTCTTGAAGGAGTAAGAACGTCCAACTCAAAACCACTAAAAAAAAAGAATGAGAACAAGTCTCTTCTTAACCTTTGAAGTTCATATAAGACCAATAATTTCATTAAACCATGATGAAATAAAGAAGTCTCGCTCCCCTCAAACTTTTCTTGGACCTTATCTGCCATTTTTGACAAACTTCTATGCAAATAGAAAGGCAAATCAAGGGAAATCTTACCAGTAAAGTGCAGTAGTAATTTGAAATGATATGTGTACACTTTGTGGTATCTCCCTTCACAAGTAAAGTACTTTTGGATGATGAGCAAAAATTTTGAATAGTTGTATTTTATGTAACTTCTTGGAATAGCATTGGTGAGATCCATTTCAGTATGTTCAGGGTTCATGAACTCTTTGCACTGCTCCATGTTAAACTTGAAACCTTTGAACCAATTCTCCTAACCTCTTGGAATCTTTGTAGCAACTGCAATAACCTCTGGTGTGATGGACAAATTGATAATTCCCACTTTAGTGGCGGTTCCACTGAAATTCAAAGAAAACTCCTTGGACACTTGTGTATGATAGCCTTGTAATTTATCACAAAATTGTAGGCAACCTGCCCTTCTGAAGGCTTCCACTACTGTTGGATCTTCATTGATAAAATTCATGTCTGCAGGTTCATATCTCAGGCATTGGCCACCCTTGTTAGTCCTTCTTTGCCATGGTTTCTTCAATGTCTTCACAGCCTCGCTTGATGAATTTCAACTTCGCTTGATGATGCTCAATGTAAACCTTTGAAAACACCAGCCACAACTTTGGCTTAGTGCACTAGCTCTCCAGAGATCAATATCACGCAAGAAGGAATGAGAAATAAGAAATGACTAAATTAGGAAAGGATTTGAAGTTTTGATGTCTCTTCATGACCTTATGATGACTCATACATACCTAAACTGATCATGATGACTACAAACCTGAGCATGTACCTTGGATTTATCCCTCCATGACTTGAATAACATCTAACCTACTCATTCCCAACAATTTTCTGACACCTAATAGCTAGACTGACAAGACAGACAAGAAAACGTGCTTTCGTAGCATTTCTAGTGTAAATTTGACAGTTTTCGCTACGAAACTATTAGCAGTTTCGTAGTGAAAAGTGACTTTTCACAGTGTATTTCGCTACGAAACTGTGGTTTTGGCTAAATTGGCACTTTCGGTACAAAAACCTTGGAAAATGAAATTATTCAGAAAATTATGAATGATGTGACATGAGGGAGTTTGAAAATGAGTGGGTTTAGACCTTAGGGTAAACTTAAACAATAAAAATTTAATACTTCCCTTGACCAAACTTAAAAATGAATCTTACAACCCTATTTTTGACACATGAACCTATTTACCATTGTCAAAATTATGCTTCATTTTTTTGGGTGATAACACACTGAACTAATAAAATTTTATCAATGACATATGGTATTTGACTTATTAGATCTTTAAAAAAATTTAATATTCTCTTACTATTTCATTAGGTCATTGTTTAATTTTCGTTAGCTTCTAACCTGCAATATGTTTTACGTATTAGGCCTTGAAGAAGGTGAGAAAGCTAGTTTTAATTTCATCATTTGATTCTGGTTGCTTCTTGGAATGATTCATGAACCATGTTAATGCCTGCTTCCTCAAGGAATATACAGATTAATCCATTTTCTTATCTTCATCAGTAATATCATTGCAGACCATAATTTTTCACAAATGAACCAATGGTTTTTTGGGTCTTCATCACCCTCATATAGGGGTATATGATTTAATTCCATTTTACTTGTTGACTATATTGATGCTTCATATGTTCCAATATTACTTGACTAGTTATTAATGGAAGGATCGACAGTGGGTCGAATGCTCACAAGCATGTTGTTTTCTTGATTTTTGATGATGTATTCCAAGAGTGACTCATCGATCTAGCATGCTTTATCTATGTATTTCATCAAAAGACTCATCCTGGGCAGGGAATATTTGCTAACAAGGTTTGTAATTTCAAATTCTTTGATGGATACTAATTGCGACAAGGGGTAAAATTGTGAGATTACTGAGTTAGAGAAGTACTTGTTGAATGTATTTATTTGTTGATTTATCTAGGTATCTTCATTATACCAAAAAATAGGTATATCTTAATAATGTTGTAATGTTTTTTGAAGGAATTCTCTAATAGTGGGACTTTCTATTGATACAGTTATAATTTATTGAATAGTAGGACCAAAGTCATAAATTTCCATTGTGTCTACTTTATCTTTGAGACTTATTTGTAGACCTTTATTTTTCAGTCGGAGTTGGTGTTCTATGCCTCTCAACTCATATGAGGAGTCATGTGCATTTTTTCTCACATCCTCATGATTTTTCATTTTCATTATATGGGATTATTCTCTTATTTGTTCCTATCGTTGTTGTAATTTGTACCTTGTTATTTTCTAGATATCGGTCGACTTATTGTATTGTCAATTATTTTTTTGTTAGGTACTTTCTTGTTTTTGTTTTGTAGTAGTCGACCTTATTCCTTCCATATTTATGACTTTTAACTACTTCTCCAACTTTACTAGTTTATTTCTCATGACTCGTTACCCCCCTCATGTCGACCCGAATTAGTGTGAGTGAGAAAGGGAGTATGTAACAACCACATTTTTTTTCTTAAAAGGTAATCCCAAGCTTCTTTTATATATTTACACTGGGCATTGAGGAAGTTCTTTCAGTCAATTTTCCTTTTCTGTTGGCCCGTATTTATTGGAGTCTACAATGGAGGTTGGTACTCGACAATATGACCAACACCCATTTCAAGGAGGAACTTATGCACAAGGGTGGCAATCGAGAAAAATAATTTGTCATGAAAAATTTCAAAGAACCTAGATTTAACATGTCCAATAGATGTTCCTTCTTATATTTATCGTTATTTACAAAAATTGTCCAAAATCCACTCGAGCCACTCATGCAGATTCGTTAGACCGACTTTTGATAAATTAAACAAAATTCAGGCATCAAATTCATTTTGAGTTTTTTTCATGAGAAATTTGGTAGAGAAATTTCTTTATTTCTATCAGGGAACCTTTGATAAACCTATTATCTTTCTATAATTTACGAGATTGTGAGAATAAACATAGAGGAAAACATCAAAACCACTTTGGAAGCTGGGATCTAGCCCTGCCAGCTTCAGAGAGGGATCTCTCTATAAAATTTAGCTATGTTTCATGTGAATTTTCGGCTAGTTATGGTTATGCTTGATTTCTTGTTTGATTTTGATTTTTTGGTTGATTAAATCAATATATTCCCATTGGGATATGGATTCAAAAATATAATTGGTTTTGCATCAATATTTAAAAGAGTTATCATAGGGAAAGATAGGTTGCATTAATTGGATCTTTTAGGATTTTAAGTGAAATATGGAAGTGGAAGAAGTGTGAAATTCAGTAGAGATTGAAAATAAATTAAGTATTATTCAATATGAATTCAGTAGAAAACATGTAAATTGCAAACAACCAGAATAAGGTGTTCTAATTAACATATCTTATTCATCACAATTTCTGTTTTACAATTAATATTTTCATATTTACAGAGAAAGGAAAAATAATGAAATAACACAGTTACAGAGGAAAAACTTCACGAGTGAATACATCGCATGAATCTCGTAATAAGTCCTCATATTATTGATGCTCCAACAAACTTGAAAATTACAATGCTCAGCAGGAAAAATATATTCATAAATCAACCCATAATACTTCGAATAACGAAGTATTTATACTATTTTTTACAAAAATGATTACATTAACACTGTCTCAACAGAAAATGTATTATTAGAAAAAAATTGAACAATAAAATCTAACTGTGACAAAATAATAAGATCGGTGGAGATGAGTTGGAACGCTGACACTGTTTTAGAGGAAACAGTGGTTGAATAGACCTATTTATTGGTTGCACTAGCTGGTGTGCTGGACGATGCATTGGCTGAAGCTGACTGTCTCAATTACTTTTTACTACTATTGATTCAGATTAAGCAGTTGAATCAATTTCATTTTCTGGTTGGTAAAGGTGATTTAATTGGGAGTGATGGTGCGAAGAGGTGGAAAATACATTGGTTTAGGGTTTCATGGCAAGGCGGCCGCATCCAAAATTAGGGTGGAACTGCGCGATGGCTGCAGACTCTGTCTAGGAAGAAATGGATACCATATCTCGTGGATGCAGATTGGAGAATTATCGATGGATTTGGGCAGGGCAGAGGCAGACCTAGGCTCCAAAACCATGTTCCTTTGTATCTATGACCATTCCCTCTTGCCCCAAAATATGTTATATCTTCATACAGTTTGATATGGAAGGGGTGTAAAGAGGGCTAACTGGGCCGACGCGACCAGTAACGACTGGGTTGATAGCTATTGTTTTTTTCTCCCTTACCATGTTGAGTTCATGGAGACTAGTTTTTCCCAACAAGTGGAGTGTGGGGTGCTTTTTGTGGGATTGGAGGCACCTGCTAGATGTAGTGTGGGCACATTAGACGAAAACAAAACTGGATTGTAGGCTACAGGGTTTTCTTATAGCAGCACCTACTTCACACACCTGGACAGCGACCTCACTGGTGTGACGGCAGGGGGTGCCTTAACCTAGAATGTCTACCCACCAAAATATCTGGCATCTTCTGCATAGCCTCCAGCATCATCAACCATCATTGTCTGTTTTTATGGTGCTCGGGGTATGCTTTATCCATTCAACTCCTCTGTTTACAATTTTTTTTATCGTTTTCAATACCCGCTTCATGTGGGGGTGGGTTGGGGACCAACTTTCCCCATCATGCCTTTGACATTTCAGTGGTGTGAGGCCCAGATGCGACTGCGGCAATTTCTAGTTGTCGAAAAAAATCCAAAATTTTTTGTTTCGATCCCCGCTGGGAGACCACACTCAAGGGGGACAAACACAGAGCTCCATAGTTGTGGGCAAGGTACGCTGAGTTCTGCAAGAAGGTCTCACCACCAAATATTCATCAAGTCCATAAATGGGAGGACATTCATCCTATGGGTGCAGGAAAATGAGACGGTCTCTGCGCTAAAGGATAAAATCCAGAATGTCACAGGTATTTTGGCTATTAAAAAGAGCCTGATATTCTTAGGCAGAGCATTACAGGAAAAATCTGAATTAAAAAAAATCAAATTCATAGAAACTCTATTATTCTCCTGAATCTAAGGCTCAGAGGGGGCGCTCCAGGAACAACTGCTGCCAACAAAGCAACAAAAACAGGAAAAGGAATGCCCTCCTTCAAATATATTCTGAGAGGAAAGGCCTCCACACAAAGGAAAAAACAGAATCCAGACCCAACACTTCCAGTACCATACATTCTAGAAAAATCAAAGAAAAACCCAGATCTGGCGTTTGAAATACCAAAGGTCACTAGGCTATTTGATGCTCTGTCATCAAAAGCAGTTATCCGCCGCTTCAATGGATTCTAGCCAAAACCTGAAGAATTACATGCATGGATATATCAAAATTGGACCTAGAACTACAATATTTTCCTCTGTGCAAAAGGATTCTTCGTGGTTCAATTCGACTCAATAGAGGACTACAGTGATGCAACTATAAAAGGACCATGTTTTTGGGGTATAGCAGGCCTCTTTATTACCCCATGGTTCCCTGGATTTGATGAAAACACAATGGTGGTTTCAAAAATGCCTGTTTGGGTGAGATTACACAATCTGCCACTCCTGTTTTGGCACCACCAGGTTCTAGAAAATATTGGGCATGCTATAGGGAGGTTCATAAAGCTGGATCGAGAAAGAATGGACATGGGGATATTCACCTTCGCACGTATATGTGTGGAGATGGACCTAAGCAATGGTCTGCCTGATTGTATCAACCTTATTCATAAAGACCTCAAATGGGCTCAAACATAAGACTTTGAAAACACAACATTTCGATGTAGAGTGTGTCACCAATCTAAGCACCTACAGGGTTCCTGTACATTATCCAGGAAAAAACCAGCCAGTAAGCCACAAAAGAAGAATGGTTGGCAGTTCCCAGATGTGCCACAAGCAGATGACGTGGAAAAAGACATAGAATTAAATCAAAGGCAAACAAAATCAGAAAATCAGCAAGAAAATCAGCAAGATGCACATGAGAAGGATGAAGGGAAAGGGACGACAAAGTGGAAACCAAGGGGAAGACTTCTTCGCCTTCAAGGGCGGACCTCCATCAAGATATGCTGATTGGTGAACAAGGTGTGGTGGGAACCAAACATGCACATGTTTGTGATAACTTTGACTCTGAAAAATATGCCCAACTCTCTCCGAGCATGGAGTTGGCCATAGTACACTCTGCTCCTTCATTGG
The DNA here is from genome assembly GCA_034641835.2 of Pinus albicaulis. Lineage (NCBI taxonomy): Eukaryota > Viridiplantae > Streptophyta > Pinopsida > Pinales > Pinaceae > Pinus > Pinus albicaulis. The sequence goes on from CM076581.1 coordinate 688,802,325, forward strand.
ATGGCTGGAAAAAAGTTCAAAAGAAAAAAGGAAAAAAATATAAGTCCAGTGTTTCTGGAAAAGTGTAAATATGTCTTCATCAGCTGCCTGCACCCGGTTTTTTGACAGGGCGGTACCCTCATATGGCGTTACTCTCCATGAAATGCTACGACAGATACGATGTAACTTTTTGTTATCTTTAATCAAAAGTTCATTTTTTTTCTCGGGAAAAAAACTACTGATTTGCCAAGATTAAATTGTTTGGAAAATCTTTATTTTCTAACCTAATTGACAAAAATTCACAATTGTTCAATCATGATTATGTTGTATGATTTGAACAAATATCTAGTCAATGTGGCATTTTTAAACAAGCTGCACACAATCTTATTTGATGATGACATAGGGAAAACTAATCTATCAGTAGTGGCATTTGAATTTGTAACACTTTCAGTGTTATTTATTTTATTTTTTCTTTTGTTGGGTTCTTATTTTATTTTTATTCTTTTCAACTTTTATTTCTTTTTGTATTTTTTGTCTTTTTTCATTTTTTAGATATACCCTCTTTTCATTTTCTTTTATATATATTTTTTGGAAATCATTTGCATATTGAAAATTATTTACAATATAAGATTACTAAAACAAAATACTCAATCACCTTGAGATCCTATAAATTATAGGACCCTAATTGTGGCTTCAGCTAGGGATGGCACTTCTCCATGTGAAGTGTCAAGAACTCATGTTCAATAGCCTTGAGTGTCTTCATTTCATCAATGTCTGCATCTGATTTCTTTTTTATGATGGAACACTTACGGTATCATATTAATCAAAGCTTAGGGCCTTCTCTGCGGGCTTCAACTTTAGTCAATAAGTTACCCAATACAAATAATGAATAATATTATATTTACAATGATTTGATGTAAGAAAATATTTATGCTAAGAAAAGTAATGCTTTAGCATCCTGCCATTGACATGCCCACCAGGAATTTCTGCTCCATCTAGGTCTTTGAGAAAGAATGAATTATGTCCTTTGAAAGCATAAATGATGTAAGGTCGCTTCCAAATATTTTTAGATTTCCCATGTATGCATTTGTCTTCTCTTCTGGAATCCCACTTCAAAACTCTGTCACCCAAATTAAAATCATCAGCTTAAGTTCTCCTATCAAAAATATTTTTGACAGTATCTTGGATGAGTTGAGTTTTATTGTAGACTTCTTCTGTTGATTGTTGCAACTGAATAGTCTGATTGATCCTCCTCTGTGTGTCATTTGGCCCAACCTGCAATTCTTGAATTATCTTCATTACTGGAATTTCCAAAGAATATGGAACAACAACATCCATCCCATAAACCAATTGGTATGGTGACATGCCAATTTACTTCTTTGTAGTTAATTTGTCAGCCCAAAGAGAATTAATTAACTTGTTGTGCCATGACTTTTTGTTGTCCTCTAACAAATTTTTAATGATATTTACCAAACTCTTATTTGAGGATTCGGCCAACCCATTACCCTGATGGTAATAACCAGTTGAATTTTCCAAAGTAATATGGTATTTACTACATAATTCAATCATTTTCTTAGATTAAAAAGTTGCATCATTATCAGTAATAAGTTTACTAGGACAACCAAATCTAGAAGGGATATTGGTTTCAAGGAATTTAATGATGACAACATCGGTTTATGATCTGGAAGGTGTGGCTTAAATTCATTTATTAAAGTAATCAGTGGCTTTGAGAATACACGAGAATCCACTTATTTTGGGAAGCGGAAAGTGGATGGATTTCACCAATGAAATCAAGTCCCCATTAATGGAAAGGGCTTTCAATAGATATAGTCTTTAATGGTAGGCATAAAATTTTTATTTTTCCTTCAAATATCTGACATTTATGGCATGAGGTTAATTTTTTTTGAATATCAAGGAAAATGGTAGGACATTAAAAACCAGCTCTGAGGATTTTTTTGGCAGTAGTTTTCCAGTATAGATGTCCATCGCAATCACCTTCAAGGAACTCATGCATGGTACTTTCTACATCATCCTTCAACAAGAACTTAAGTAATATGCTACAAACATCTTTCCAAATTAAAACATTATCTATGATACAAAAATTAACTACTTTTAACTTTAGAAATATTTCCTTTGTTTTTTGTTAGACCAGGAGGAGCATTTAAATTGAATAAAAAATATAACAGGTCTGCATACCAGGGTGAGTTCGAAAATACCTCATCAATCTGTGGAGTCACCTTCTCCTCTTGATCATCTAATGCAGCAACAAAGTTGATATCCAATGCATGAAAATTTTACTCAGCCATCAATTTGGCTAGTCCTTGTCCTTTAATTAACTTGGTGGGTTTGATTTCTAAGTCATACTCAAGAATGATAGAAATCCATTTACCTCTTTTACCATTAGGTCCATTATGTGTTAAAATATCCTTGACCATTGAATTTGGTACATGAGAAATTATATGGGAATGCAATATATACACTCTAAAATATTTAATTTCTTTATAAATGCAAAGGCTTGTTTTTCCATTATGTTATATTTCAAAGATGAATCTCTTAAATCAATATTGAAAAATGAAAAGGGTTGTTCAAATCCATCATTATTTTTCTGCAATAAAACAACTACAACAGTATGTTCAAAAGCAAAAGAAAAGATAATGAAATCTTTGGTAAAATATAGATTGATCAAAACTAGTGCTTTAGTAAATTTTTTTTTAACTAAATCAAAGGATTGTCTAGCCTCAATACTCAATCTAATTTCTGAATCCTTTTTTCAACATGTTTGCTATATTTCTGAGAAGTTTTGCAAGGTTAGGAATGACTCTCCTTAGGAAATTAATCTTGCCAATAAATGATTGAAGCTCCTTAATGTTTCTAGGATGGTTGATTTTTAATATAACTTCATTTATACTGGGATCAATCCTAATACCATCTTTAGAAATGATATGACCAAGAAGCTTTCCTTCTTCAAGGAAAAATTTGTTTTTCTTAGGATTTAATGAACTGCCAAACCTTCTACATTTTTCAAACACTCTTCTCATACGTAACAGATGTTCTTCATCAACTTTTGAATAAACAATAATATCATCTAGATAGATCACAACAAATCGTCCAATTTCATCAACAAAAGAAATATAAATTTATCTTTGAAATGTGGCCCCAACATTCATTAACCCAAAGGGCATCTTCACATACATTAAGGTCCCCCATGGAGTAGTGAAAGTTGTTTTATCATGATCATCAGGATGTACTAAGACCTAGTTATAACCTGAGAAACCATCTAATAAGTAAATCCTACTAGATCCAACTACTTTCTGTAATATGTGATCCATTTTTGGCAAAGGGTAGTTGTCTTTTAGGGAGACCTTGTTAAGATTTATAAAATCAATGCATAGTCTAATTTCCCCAATTTTCTTCCTATTAGGCACTATATTAGATACCCATTTAGAGTATCTAAGAGGAACTATGATTTTAGAATCATACATCTTTTTAACTTCTTTCTCAATCAAAGGCATAAGAACTGGATTTATCTTGTGGAGTTTCTGTTTGAATGGTTTCTAATCTTCCTTGATTGGGATTTTATGTTGTATAATACTAGTGTCATATGCTTTGAGATCCTCATAGCTCCAGGTAAAGACATCAATGAATTATTTGAATAAAGCTATGTATTTTTGTTTTTGAGCAGCAGGCAGTGATTTTGAAAGTTTATCATTTTAGGATCTTGTTCTACATGTGCCCCTATGTACTTTATCTTTGGCTTTTTAGCTACATCGTTGAAATAAAATAATTCTTCTAGTAGAACCAAGCCTCTAGGTAGAATGATATCCTTTAAATGAAGTATTTCAAACTCTTATTTTTCTGGATCTATTTCATCTAATTCTAATTTATTTATAACTTCATATACATGAATATTTACATCTAATTCATCAAACTGTTTTCCTACATTAGTATGTACAACTATTTGATTTTCCATTTCACAATCTAAATCTATGTTATTTTCTTCATACTCATCCTTAGACTGCAAAAAGTTTTCAATTTTTTGTCATTTCCAAACATTTTATAATACCTCATATTATCTAGTATAATTGGTCAATGTTTCACTTCCACTGTATATTTTCTATTGGGGTAAGGCATTTTACATGTGTTGGCTGAAAAATCCAGACCATTTGCAAGGATATTCTGATTTCTAGAAATACCAACAAGATCGTATTCTACAAAAGTTTCTATAAAATAAAGCACAACATTTCTGTATGCTCTCAGTCTAGGATGCTTTACATAGTCTTCTCCTTTAATATGCTTTACAATTAATTCATAATCTCCATGAATGGAAATTCTCTTAGCACCTCATCTTTTTAACAATTACAATCCTAACAGAAGTGCTTCTTATTCGGCTATGTCATTGGTACATTGAAAATTTAGCTTATATGAATGACCTTCAGCATGGTTATTTCATGTGCTTAAGACCCACACTCCTGCTCCAGAACCCTCTCTACTGCAAGATCCATTGAAGCTCATGTTCCAAATAGGTTCAAGTTCAATGTTTTGTTCATTTATGTGTGTTTTCATGTGTTTCACAAATATCATTTTTTGCATTGGCAACTTGAGTATTGATATCTCCATCATTATAAAGAATGAAAGAGTCTAAATCTGAGTGGACAAAGTAAAGGGGATAGTTATGTGGTTTATCCTGACTACTCACTATGAATTTCATTAAATTTTCCCTATATAGTCTTCTCCGTTGACCAAATACTAGTATGGTAGCATAAGTCATGTCCATTTTTAGGTTCCCTTGTAATTTTTCTTCTCATGAGAGTGACAACAACATGTCATACTTAAGGGGTATATCTGCAACCACTATATCCATTACTAGACTCTTAGTTGGTATTTGAGCTAAAGAAACACATAGATCCTTAATTAGACCTAAACATCTTACTTTGCTGGAATCAAATGAATATAAGTCTTTATAAGGCCTAGTAATGTCAAGACCAAGCTTCTCCATAACAACTTTGGGCATCAAATTGTGCGAAGCACCTGAATCTAACATAGCATTATGGAGAATCTTATCATGAACATTGAGGTTAACATAGAATGGAGGAACTCATCCTTCTTGTGGTTTACCATCTACCTCTAGACCAAATAAGAGTTCAGGATGATCATCATTCAAATTGAAAGTGTCAGTGTTTTTCCCTATGTTTAGAGCCTTCATAACCTGAGTTCTGTACAAATTTTTATTCATTAACTCTGTTAAGGGGATGGGAATTTTCATATTTTCTAGTCCATTTTCAATGTTGAATGATGTTTGAAACCTATTCAAGTTCATCAAATTAAATTTATCAACAATTTATTTTGACATGGGTTCTTTTTGGTGACTGGTGGTTGGAATATTAGTTTGAGTGGTTTTGGAAATATTCTCAACTATCTTTTTGGCAGGAATTTATATTGTCTTTTTTCCAGAACTATTAACAATTTTCTTAGCATCATTTTCTGGGGTTTTCTTCACAATAGTATCAAAAGTTTTCTTAACTTGATTTTCAGAATTCTTTTTGTTTGGGGCATCAGAGGTTTTCTTACTCCTAAGATTATATTGCCCATGGAATTCGATAATAGCATTTTAAAATCCCTTCTTGTAATAATTTTATTCTTTTGAATCAAGTTTAGTTTGGGAAAGTTGAAAAAGGTCTTGTTCTTCTTGAGTAAGAAAAAAACTTTCATCATCATTAATCCCCATCAAATTGATTTTTTTCTCTTCTACTTCTTCTAATATTTCCCCATCATCATCAACATAATTCTCCTAAAATGGAGGTCTAATTTGTTGATCAAGGCCGCTTTGTTCCCTCTGTTTGATTTGGGGAGGATTTATTCTAATATTTTGATTTCTATTTTGAGGTGCAGGCCAATTTTCTCTAGGGGCAGCCCTTTCATTTAGATTAACTTTCCATCATTATTTCTACTATTATGACTATTGAGGAGGTAAATCCCCTCTGTGGACAGAGGCGATCCCTACTAGCCCAGAAGGGGTCTAGCAACAATCATCAAATGTTACAGCGCAAATTCCTAGTTACGAATAAAAGACCAAAGATGGAGGCCTACCTGAAATCCAATGCTATGATCCATAGAAGAGAGCGTTCCCGTTCCTCAGCCTCGGCAGATCACGATCCTCCCACGATATCCGCGGATGGACATCTGCACATGCAAGAAACAACACGAATACAAGAATAAAATCTAGAATACCCAACTATATATCAGTCAGAAAGGATATAACTCGTTATTAACATAAGTGAAAACAAAGTGGAACCATAACCGTAATCATTCATTAAATAATCGAGACAGAGTAATAATAACACCTGACAAGCCATGTCTCCTTCTGATGGTCTCTCATTGCTTGCCGGCTTTGCAAAGCTCGCCAGTAAAGGGGAAATCCCTCGAGTCTCGATTTCAGTAGTCTCCTACTTGAGGGCCGCCCTTGGCGTACAGCAGGCTCTACAACACGAGGCTCTTGCAATTCTGGAGCTTCATGTGCTTAGGGCACATCAAGAAGAGCAATAACTGAATTGAAAGGTGCTTTTATAGATGAAGAAGGAGAGCAGGGCAACCACATGCTGTGGATTGGCCTCTCAAACAAGAAGGTCCATGGGAGGTGGCAAACCACTTCCCTTCCATGGAACTCCCGCAGCCAAACCTCCCAACTCAAGATAGGCAATGGTTTCTGAGTTTGTTGAAACACAACTTCTGCCATCTTTATTTAAAAAACACTCCTTAAATTGGCTGGCGCGACTACTACTCTGGGACAGAGCGCCAATTGGCGCCGCCTCTTTGTAGGATTTTCCCCATTGGCGCGAGTGATGAACTGTCTACTCGCGCCAATGCAAAAGAAGATGTTTTCATGATTTTTTGCAAGGAGATGTCTTTAGGGAAATTGAAGCTCATGCTTAGAGGAATGCATTGATGATAATTTCAAGGCATGACAATGTTCACAGGTCACAAAATGGGTCCTCCATTGTGTGGGACGGGGAATGGTAGGGACGGTGACAATTTACTGTGTAACAATGACTAATGAATCAATTTTGGCATCAACATAAGAAGTTTAGGGTTATTCTTTCATGGTCACTCTCCTTTTAGTCCTAATTCTAGCCCTCTTTGCTAACAGATTTTCTTCTACACTCACTGCATCCCTTTGCATTTCTTCTAATATTGATGAATTTCTTTCTTTAAGCTGGTAAGACATGTCTTCCTCAAATCCATCTAAGAATTTAATTAAGGAAAAACCTTCTAGTGGTTTAATGTTGGTAGGAATTTCATTGTATGCATTATTAAATCTAGTGCAATAGTCCTAAACACTTTCCTCTGGTGACCTCCTAATGCTTTCATACTCAGATAAAATTTGAAGAGGGTTCTTTTCAATTTCCCACCTATTAAGGAATGTCTAATGGAATACAGGGAGATCATTTATGCTATCAACAGGAAAATATTTAAACCATTTCCTAACCTCTCCAGTAATAATTTGTTCAAAAACCCTCATTTTTACATTTTCTTCATCTACTTCCTGAAGGTCAAAACTATCATTCATCCTAACTACATGTTGTTGGGAGGTGATAGGTCTAGTTCCATCAAATTGTGGAATTCTTGTTTGATAGTCCTGTGGCGTGTTTTCCAAAGGAGCTTGAAGAACAAGGGGAGAATATCTAGCTTCCATTATAGGGATATGGGGATGAAAAATATGGAGATTAATCAAAGGTGGTTGTTGGATGACAGGTGGAGGTTAAATCAGAGGTGGAAGTTGAATTGAAGGTTGACATTTTGGTGAGGATGAAGCTTGGATTGTGGATGAATATTGGGGAGACGATGAGGTTTGAGTAGCTTGATGAGAAACTATTGGAATAGTAATGGAAACTATAGAAGGGGTAGGCCTAGATGATCTAGGATGCAAAGATTGTGATGAAGTAGATGATTCTGCAAAATAAGTGAGGGTAGAGAGTTCTACAAACTGTTGGACATAAGCCTCACAAATAGAAAGTTCAAGACTTGAAACTAAACCTTGCAATTTATCAAAATCTTGAATAATCTGAAGGTCTATATTAGGAGGAGCAGACTATGCTTCAAAAGAATGTCATTTTAATGTGGCTTGGTCTACCACTATTTGATCTACCCAATTGGCTGACTTAGTTATCAGTAAATTTTGTTCAAAAGGTAAGTCAAACTCAATATCTTTTATAGTAACAAGGTATTTTGGGAGTGAATCTACTCTGTGGGGAGGGCTACTACTTCCTTGGCTCTCGGTTGTACTTTTTCTTCTCAGCATATTTTCAATGTCATCAACAATATCTACAGGCTTTGGATTAGGATGAGATCTAGTCTAACCTCTTTTGGGAGCTAGAGTTGAAAACTAAGGCACACACACACTTATTTACAAATATGAGAAGGAAACAATCTCTCGAAATATTCCTAGCATAAACTTTTCAACCAGGGTTATGAATTCAAAGATAATTTCAATATTTTCAATTTGTCCTCAGTATGGTTGCCACTATTTTATATTTATGTAATTGACAATATTGTGAGAATAAACATAGAGGACAACATCAAAACCGCTTTGGAAGATGGGATCTAGCCCTGTCAGCTTCAAAGAGGGATCTCTCTGCAAAATTTACCTATGTTTTATGTGAATTTTAGGCTAGTTATGATTATTCTTGATTGTTTTTTTTATTTTGAATGTTTGGTTGATTAAATGACTATATTCCCATTGGGCTATGGAGTCAAAAATATAATTGATTTTTCATCAATATTTAAGAGAGTTATCACAGGGCGATCTAGGTTGCATTAACTGGATCATTTAAGATTTTAAGTGAAATATGGAAGTGGAAGAAGTGTGAAATTTAGTAGACATTGAAAAACAATTAATTATTTTTCAATCCGACTTCAGTTGAAAACATGTAAATTGAAAACAGCCAGAATAATGTGTTCTAATTAACATATCCTATTCATCACATTTTATGTTTTACAATTAAGATTTTCATATTTACAAAGAAAGGAAAAACAATGAACTAACACAGTTATAGAGGAAAAAATTCACCAGTGAATACACCACATGAATCTTATAATAAGTCATTGTATTATTGATTCTCCAGCAAAATTTAAAATTACAATGCTCAGTAGGAAAAATATATTCATATCAACCCATAATACTTCGAATAGCGAAGTATTTATACTAATTTTTACAAAAATGATTACATTAACGTTGTATCAACCGACAGTGTATTATTAGAAAAAAATTGAACAATAAACTCTAACGTGACAAAATAATAGGCTTGGTGGAGATGAGTTGGAATGATGGCACTGTTTTAGAGGAAACAATTGCTGAAATGGACCTATTTCTAGGCTACGCTAGCTGGTGTGTTGGATTATGCGCTGGCTGAAGCTGACTGTTCTCAATTACTTTTTGCTCCTATTGATTAAAATTAAGCATTTGAATCAATTTCATTTTCTATCTGACTACTGATTTACCAATATTAAATTTCTTGGCAAATCTTTATTTTCTAGCCTAATTGACAAAAATTCACAATTGTTCAATCATGATTAAGTTGTATGATTTGAACAAATATCTAGTCATTGTGGAATTTTTAAACAAGCTACACACAACCTTATTTGATGATGACATAAAGAAAACTAATCTATCAGTAGTGGTATTTGAATTTGCAACACTTTTAGTGTTATGTTTTTTATTTTTTATTTTGTGGGGTTCTTATTTTCTTTTTATTCTTTTCAAATTTTCTTTATTTTTGTCTTTTTTGTCTTTATTCATTTTTTAGATATACCCTCTTTTCATTTTCTTTTATATATATTTTTTGGAAATCATTTTCATATTGAAAAATTATTTACAATATAAGATTACTGACACATAATACTCAATCACCTTGAGATCCTATAAATTATAGGACCCTATCAAAACCATTCATGCACTTCATTGAAAAAATTGGCTCTGGCTTCTGCTAACCACAGTCTATTTCTTTGCACATAGTTCTTCAAGTAGTTATTAATTTAATCTCCCACCACAATTGTATCTCTTCTAATGTTAAAAATTTTTCTTTCATATTTTTTGTGACTCGGGCCCAAAACTACCAACAAAGAACCAATGTTGTAATCTAGGGAGGAGTATACATGGTTATGAGTAGCATAGACATCAAGCATTCACATATAAAAGCACATAAGTAAAGATAAAGATAAGAGACTTAAGTAGTGGAGAACCAATAGGAGCAAATTTTATATTATATCTCTTAAAATCCAATCGGAACTGATACATTGATGCATAAACATATATTTATATCACATCAGGAAAGTTACAGTAGTCTAACTATCCATCCAAAATCTAATTTAATATGACTTTATTTTTCATCTTAACAATCTTAAGAATTGTCTTTACATCTTTACTAGACCCTCCAATAGGAAGGAATCAAAGTTGGATTATGGAGGAGAGATAAGAGAGATGAGACCCCTAGGGATGGGAACTAGTTTTGAAAAAACAAGGATTCCTCTATATTTTTCTTTCCAATATTGATCTAACCAGGACTACATTGTGATTGATTCCTTTAAATTCTTTAGAATTGTGAAGGAGGGAGAGAATCTTAAAGATGTGACAAATTATTTCTTTTCAAATAGCCTATATGAGAAGACCTAGAAGGAGAGTATATATTTTGTTCATAATAGGATTATTAAAAGCTTAAGCCCTCCAATTTTCAATAGTATTAGGAATTATGTATAAGTCATGATCTGTTTTCTTTACGTTAATATCTAGAGTGTTCTAGAGATGACTAGAGTAAGGCAATTTATTAAATATATGTTCCACATGCTTAGCATCTTGAAGGAATAAATAATAGTAAGAGGGGCCCATGTAATTATGCTTTTGAACTTTTCCCAAATTAAGTTTTTTTGTAGAACTAAAATCCATAGTATGGTTGAGACTTTCAGCCAAATTTTCCTACCTTAGATGTAGCTCTAAATGGAATTTTTTGGTATTTTATTGAATCCCACTTCTAGGTTGTAATATTCATAGATGGAGGATGATACACTTGGCCCATATCCCCAACACAATTTATCTACCAGGTTGGATATCAGGATGAGTATTTTCTCTAGCTTTTGCTATAATTTTGACCATGTCTCCTCCTTGGGCTTGTGGTTCCAGTCCCTTGGCTATAACCATTTCCACAAAATTTGTTAGAGGTGGAGCTTTTCTAATAGTATTTGACTCTAACTAGACTTTGGGAATACATTTGGAGTTGTATATTACTTAATTCAACCTTATATTTAAATTAAGGAGTTACTTCCGTGAATCCTTCCAAGACATGGATATTTTTCCAACTCAAAATTCCCAAAAGAAATGTTATTGTATTAGATGCATTCCTTTTTTTACTACATTCCAAGTGGACGAACCCAGTTGAGAGAAGTGGAGGAACCTAGTTGATAGCAAATGCCAAAATATATTAGCTCTCAAAACCATGGCAAGTGTGTATGGATCTCTTTGTTTAAGACCCCCTTTCAATTTGGGTTTGTAGAGCTTATCCCATAGCACTAGAGAGATTTTTTTTTCAAATTTGGCACCTCCCCATAAGAAATAACATTTCAAAATGTTAATAGAGTTGAGGATGAAGGAAGGATCCATCATAATAGATAAAATATGGGTGGGGATATCTTGTAATACATATTTGAGAAGGACTAACCTTACTTCCATGTTTAATGAGCATAAGGTATAACTAGCTGACTTGTTGTTTAATTTTGCTAATGAGATCCTACAATAAGCTAAGATTGATTAAACTATAAACCAATGAAGCTAAAAAGTATATTGACGCCAATTTAATGATTTTTAAACCAAGCATCCTTGCAATGTGTCTTTGCACGACCAAAGGCATATTAAAGAAGAAAACAAAAGATTTAGCTTTATTAATTTCCATACTTGAGGTAAGTGAGAAATCCTCTAGAATTTGAGAGGTCCTTGAATGGTTGAGATGCCCATACCTAAGGTATCATCAACAAATTAATGGTGTGACAGAAGAATATCATTTCCAAATAGACGCAAACCTTTTTTTTTCTCCATGATTTTTTCTTTCAGGGCACGGGTTAGACCCTGTTTCTCTATGATGAAGAGAAATGGTAAAATTAAATTTCCTTGTCAAATTCCTTGGGAGGCTAAGAAGGGAGAAATGGGTGATACATTAAGAAATATAGAGGAGAAGGATGATGATATAAGGTGTTTGATCAAACAAACCCCTTCTATGTCTAATCCAAAGGTGCATATAATACTGAAAAGGTAGTTCTAATTGAACTTATTAGAAGCATTGGAGAGATCAAGTTTGAGTAGCATGTTAGGATTCTTGGAGGATTTTAAGGAGTGAATATCTAGAATTTGGTGTTGATATGAATAACCATTTTGTTCGAGTGACATGAGATATAGAGGAAATATTTAATACAATTGGCAATTAATTTTGTAATCACCTTATATATTATGTTACACAAATTAATGCATTGAATTTCCTTAGGACCCTCAATTTGTCATTTTTTGTTTAGTCCCAATGATACTAGTGTAGCCCCTATATGTTTATTGTTGTTCCCCATGGAAACCCACTATTGTTATTTTTATTACCTTACAAAATTATTGTTATGTAGGACTTAATTATATTTTGACTCTTTAGACTCCTATATATACCAAGGAGGTCTTGTCATTTGAATCATCCAAGAATTGTTTATTTATGTGATATAAAAGGAGGTGTTAGAACCCTATAATTTACAGTATCACAAGGTGATTGTGTACTTTCTCTTTGAAAATTTTTCATATTGTACATAGATGTCAATATTAAAAAGTATTTTCCAAAGAAATATAAAGAGAAACAAAAGAAGAAGAAAAGAGGGTATTTAAAAATGAAAAAGGCAAAGTTCATACTATAGGTAAACTGCCTAAAAACTGCTTGATTGTTTTCCTAATCAAATTGAAAATAAAAAATTTTCTCTGAAGATCTGAAAAGAGATGATTTTTGTCATTTTTGGGACCTTATGGTATGTTTTTATCCTAAGTCCCTGACCACGTTGCATATCCTTTTACCCCACCCCTTTGTTATTTCTCTTATCCTAAGTTTCATTTTATCACCTCGAGTCCCATACCCTGGCTCCACATCACATCACCTACCCCAACCCATCCGCGTTAACCATCTATATTCCCCTCCTCCACATCCAACGGTGTTCGACGCATTTTTCACCCCCCCTTATCCTTCAAAATTTAACCATGAAGGGGGGTCCGAAATGGGTAGTTTCAAGTTTAGGCCCTAGTCCCATGCGTCAACTCAGTTATTTCACACCCCCCCTTTCACAATACAGCCTACCACCTTAGAACCTCGCTGAAAACCAACTTCAGGTTTTATATAACGAACCATTGCAGCCAACCATTATCCCCCTCAAAACCTTTGCCTCTCATCGTTTGCCACAAAGCTTCCAAAGATAAGTACAAAATTTCGTGATATAATCTCCAAAGTATGATATACAAAAATGGTGGGGCTCAATCGCAATGAGCACATCACAAGTTTTGCAAGATAGGGGCAAAAGGTAAAAGTTAAAGTCAACGAAGTGCGATATGCGACAACAGTGGGACCCGATCGCAATCGCAAATCGAAAATGTTAAAGGATAGGCACAAAGGGTAAAGATTAAAGTCAGCGAAGTGCGATATGCGACATCGGTGGGACCCAATCACAATATCGCAGTGCGCAGGTTTTAGGAGAACAAGTGTTAAAGGAAAATTTAAAGACAACAGAGTGCGAAGTGCGATGTTGGCATGGATGCGATGTAATTCCAAGATGAAATCTAAAATATTTCAGGTTCGGGCTTATGATTTTTGGACGTCATTTTGTGAAGAAGTAGGCTGAAACATGGCAGAAAGACTTGGGTAGAACCTGACGAGGGGAAAAATGCAAAGCGAGGCTGAACGTCATGGTAGCAAGGAAATAAACTGAAAATGTCAACTCGGGCATAGGGCGTTCATACAGAATTGCTGTGGTATACCAACAGAAATGGAAAAGGCAATAAACACATCAGCACTGTCAACAATCAATGAAAAGTGGCTAGCACTGCACCAGATTTAATTACCCAACACTGGTTTCTAAGCCACCATTGGTTGCCTCTTCGTGACCATCACAACCACCTCCAAACTTATTATTTTATCTTACGAAGAGCCATCGAAGCATTTGGATCTACGAAGAGTCACCCAAAATTAATTCCAGAGGCGGTGTTGTTGTTAGATATTTCTTATCAGGCCTTGGATGGCCACACTTGTCCATTTTCTATGAAATTGTAATCAATGAAAGGTTTTTGATTAAGGTAGGGAAATTGACTTAGTCTTTAAATAAATACTGCATGCCTTAGCATTATGAAGGGTTGGAAAATTGGACCCTGTTGAAACTTGCATTGTAAGCAGTATTGGAACATTGTAACTGTTTGAGCTGGGCATCAATAATAATAGACCGTTCACAAGATTCTTGAGCTATGTTAATGGTGATGTTATTTCCTCTGTGTTAATGTTTTTCCTTTATCTTTTCATGTTGTGCATCAATTTCTCTTATTTCAAAACAGAAAATTTAGATTAAGATTTGCTGAGAGATCACCTTAATTCTGTTTGTGTTTGTAATCTTAATGTTTTCCTCTGAAGTTTAGTTAAATAATTCTTAACTTCTCTTTAGCTATTTCTAAACCCCACTACTTTCTCCCATCTCATATTCACACTATCAGTAATGTCTAGTCTACAGAGTTAGCTTGCCCTGTGAATTCCCTTGAAATGTTGATGCACCATCCAGCCTTTTATGACTCCATAGCCCAGTGGATAGTTTCACACCTCTGTCTGTCCAACCACACAATCAATCAAACAAACAACCCTCATAATTTCTATAACTAGCATAATATCAACACTTATAATTATCAAGTCAAATCATAATATAGAGAGAGCCCTCTCTGAGTCACTGGGTCTTGGACTCTAAAGTGGTTTGATGTTTATCCTCTATCGTTTTTCTTTCCAATCTTACAAATTATGGAGTGATAACATAATGGCGACCATACAGGGGAACTGAGTTATTGAAAAAGCTTAATATTTCATCATAGCTCAGAAACCCCAGTCAAAATATTGTGTGATTCAAGTATGTTCCAAGATTGGTATCTAGTTGTTGATGGTGGACAACAGCCAAACACAACAAAGTTTAAATCATCCACCTGGCGACTCCAGAGTTTTCAGTTGACCTAAAGACTCCACTGGTAGAAGAATCCATATTGGTTGTGAATATACAGTGACCCCACTCTCTGACTGATTGAAAACATGGATCCAAGAATACAATGGAGATATGCTCCAATGAACAGAGATCACATTCCTAGATTCCCACACAAAATGCCTCAGGTAAATTGGGACAAAATCTTCCTATTTTTCAAGGAAATAAGGTTGATGATGCTTTATTACATCTCATTAAATTCATATACACTCATGGAGGTTGAAATTCGAATGGCATGAGGATTGCCTCCTGAAGATGTTCATGTTAACATTAGAAGGGAAATCAAGGGAATGGTATGAAGGTCTGAACCCTGGTAGGTTGTTTTCTTTATAATATTTCCACAAGGTGTTTTATGAGCATTATAAATAAAATTCTCCATATTTATCATTAGCTGAAAATTGTTGTGATCAATCTGAGGATCTCATATAATACCTTGTAAATATTGATGAAGATTTAGGAAATTGGCATCCTAAGGATCTCTTAGAATCAGTTCATGAATTTCATTCTCAAGCTAACTGTCATGACAATCAAGAGAATTTAGTTGAAAATGAAAGAAGATCCACAAGATCTCTCTATGGGAGCAAATGATAATTTATATGCTCTTTTGTGTGAGGCTAAAGAAGACATCCAGCCTCATGATCAGTCTTCACAAGAGAAATAAAACAATTTTTGTTCAATCCAAAGAAAACAAAGATTCCCTCCTCCTTTAACTGAAGAAGAAATTAATCGGATTCTAATTATGTAGCCAGTCTCTAAATTTTTATGTAATGAAGAGATTCTTTCTATTTTCTCTATTGTTGATTTATGTACTAAAGAATTTCCTCATGAAGAAACATAAGAACAAATCGATATTGATGTCGTTCTACCTTCTTAAGAAGGCCTATTGCCAGAAAGTGCTCCTATTCATCAAAATGATGGCCTTCAAACATAATTCAGCCAACTCAATCAAGACATATCAGGTTTTCTTGAGGACATCATAGTGGTATATAATGAGGATTCCATGTCAGATGACCATGAAGAATATGTATATATTCTCTTTCAGAAGGATCCTGAGCATGAAAAATGGGAACAAGGAGCAGCCCTAAATGAATTTTGTTATTTAAATCCTCAGGTCCAGGTATTGTTCCAAGATCCTTTTACTGGTTTCTTAGAATCATCTAAATAAGGAGTATGCTATGCCAGGAATGGTTTGTTGCAGAGTTTAAGGAAATTTTTTAGCATTGTTGTTCAAAGGCAAGTAATATGGGAATGGCCCTTTTTTTTTCTCATCCCACTCAAAAAGGTGAACAAGAATCAATCATGTAGTCATTTACTTGATTGGTTGCATTGGAGAAAGGAGTTCACTTAGTGTATATATCATCTCCAAGTTAGAGTAGGGTAGGTAGGTGTGAAAATAAGCTCAGTACTCTAAGAATATTTCAAATCTTAGTTTCAGATTGCTTTTCATTTTCAGGTCAATATGTTTCAGACTTTAGTTTCAGCACAGTTCTGGTCTCACCATTCAAGTTTTCTGTAATATTCCCAAATTGGGAAGAAGCAATATACGAACATAATAATGGAAAGAGAAATGAATAAATCAACACACCATTACATGAGAAAAATGTACAGCCATATTATTAAATATATCAGCAAATAATAGGCAAAATATCTTGAGGATCAAGTCACTTAAGCAATAGGAAACAAGCCTCTAATAAGAAAATATGCTAATACATGAGAAATACTGCCATACAAGTGCCATGAGCCATGACAACGTAGTTTCTAGGCATAAACTGCTACATCAAGATATAACAAGGTGGATTTTTTGTTCTATAGCTCAAACAATGTTGGGAGTGAAGATCTAGGCTCCCAAACACATTTCCAAGACATCCCGAAAAGGGTTTCTGGAAATACCCAAAAGTACAAAATGCCGAAATATAGCCCTAGGGCTGAATAGTAGCTGCAACTGAATAACTGGATGGAGATGGCTGAAAATGGTATCTAAATGAATATATCTCATCCAATATATCCTTCAAGTGAAAGGTTGATCCCAACACTAAAGATCTCACCCTCCAAATCAAGCACTGAAACCCCCACTGCAAGTGCTCTCTAGAATAGTGCAGTCAAAGAGGAATTATGCGTTGTATATGATAGGAATAGGTTGGCCTGGTGCCAAGATTTTAAATAAAGCATAAGAACGTTTTTTTCTCACCTCCTAATGAGAAGAATGCTTCCTTCCCTAAAAATCTAGCTCAGAAAGTAGGTTTCTCAACCCTCAACTGCAACACCCTACAACACAACACAAATCTGAACAGAAATTGCACTCTAGCTGATGACTAAAGATAGGTCAGAATTCCAGATGTGTGGAAATGATACTACAATAATCTTCCTAGAGGCTACCTCAAGGGAAGAGGTGGGATCCCCGCTCGGAAACACCCTTTGCTAAACAACACTGCAAGCTCAACTAAATAGCTGAAGAATGCAAGAAGTCATGCAGACCACAAAATCAATAATCAATAACATGACCATCTATGGCTACATTTCCCTCCTTATAAACAATGTGAGCCTTCTCACCTTGGGTCCCACTCATTAGGGTTTCCAATATCATGGAGTCTTCCTCCCATTCACACTACGTTGTCTTTTTTGATGATTCACTCCCTCCATACCAACGTTGATGACTTGGTCAAACTTTACCTTGTCCACATGCATTAGCCCATGTTCACACATGAGGGTGCTTTATCCAGCTATGAAAATGATCCCTTTTTACATTAAGAGGGATTTTATGCCTACTAAAGAGATTTATGGGCCTCCCTAGCCATTTATTCATCTGACTAAATGATAAGAGCAAAATTAATATTCCAATTAGTTGTATGCTAATTTAAGAATATTACATTTTCAAGGTGCATCAGTATGTTTAGCTTGATGGATTGCAGTGGATAAGTTCAATTGTAGGCTCAACACAAATTTCAATATGCTAATAAGCTAGTTGGCCAAGCATGTGGTCTATTTTTATCAATCAAATTCAGGAGGAAAAATCAGCAAGTTTCCAGTCACTAAGTTGCCTGACATATCAAGATACAAGTTGTGGGATGACCCAATGGATCAAGCTACTAGTCTACAGTGTTCTTGACACCTCCTGAAGGAGCTGCCATCCCTAGTTGGAACCACTGTTAGAACCCTGTAATTTACAGTATCACAAGGTGACTGTGTACTTTCTCTTTGAAAAATTTTCATATTGTACACAGATGTCAATATTCAAAAGTATTTTCCAAAGAAATATAAAGAGAAACAAAAGAAGAAGAAAAGAGGGTATTTAAAAAGGAAAAAGGAGAAGTTCATACTATAGGTAAGCAACCTAAAAACTACTTGATTTTTTTCCTATAATCAAACTGAAAAGATCAAATTTTTCTCTGAAGATATTAAAATGGATGTTTTTTTTTCAAGTTTGGGACCTTGTAGTATGTTTTTATCCTAACCCGCCCCTTTTTTATTTCTCTTATTCTAAGTTTCATTTTACCCCCTCGACTCTTATACCCTGACTCAACCTCACATCACTTGCGCTGACCCATCCGCGTTAACCATCTATATTCCCCACCTCCACATCGGACGGTGTTCGTTGCATTTTGAACCCCCCCTTAGCCTTCGAACTTTAACCATGAAGGGGGGTCCGAAATGGGTAGTTTCAAGTTTGGGCCCTACTCCCACATGTCAACTCATAGTTATTTCGCACCCCCCCTTTCACAATAATGCCTACCACCTTAAGACCCCGCTAAAAACCAACTTCGGGTTTTATATAACGGATCGTCAAATCCAACCATTATCCCCCTTAAAACCTTTGCCTCTTATCATTTGCAACAAAGTTTCCAAAGATAAGTACAAAATTTCGTGATATAATCTCCAAAGTACAATATGCAACGACGGTGGGGCCCAATCACAATGTGCACATCGTAATTTTTGCAAGATAGGTGCAAAAGGTAAAATTTAAATTCAACGAAGTGCGATATGCGACAACGGTGAGACCCAATCGCAATCGCAAATCGCAAATGTTAAAATATGGGCACGGGAGGTAAAATTTAAAGTCAACGAAGTGCGATATGCGATGACAGTGGGACCCTATCATAATCACAAATCACAAATGTTAAAGGATAGGCACAAAGGGTAAAGGTTAAAGTTAGTGAAGTGCGATATGTGACGTGGGTGGGACCCAATCGCAATATCGCAGTGTGCGGCTTTTAGGAGAACAAGTGTTAAAGGAAAATTTAAAGACAACGGAGTGCGAAGTGCGATGTTGGCATGGATGTGACGTAATTCCAAGATTAAATCTAAAATATTTCAGGGCTGGGCGTATGAATTTTGTACGCCATTTTGTGAATAAATAGGCTAAAACATGGAAAAAAGACTCAGGTAGGACCCAACGAGGGACAAAAGGCAATGCGAGGCTCAACGTCATGGTAGCAAGGAAATAGACCGAAAAGGTCGACTTGGGAAAAGGGCATTCATACATAACTTTTATGGTATACCAGCATAAATGGAAAAGGCAGTAAACACATCAGCACCATCACCAATCAATGAAAATTGGCCAAAATTGCACCAGATTTGATTACCCAACACCAGTTTTTTAAAAACAGATCCAGATGTCAGAGCCACCATTGGTTGCCTCTTTGTGACCATCAAAGCCACCTCCAAACTTATTATTTGATGTTACGAAAAGCCACCAAAGCATTTGGATCTACAAAGAGTCGCCCAAAATTAATTCCAGAGGCGGTGTTGTTGTAAGATATTTTTGATCAGGACTTACATGGCCACACTTGTCCATTTTCTTCTAAATTGTAATTAATGAATGGTTTCTGAGTAAGGTAGGGCAACCAACTTAGTCTTTAAATAAATATTTCATGCCTTAGCAATATCAAGGGTTGGAAAATTGGACCCTGCTGAAACTTGCATTGTAAGAAGTATTGGAACACTGTAACTGTTTGAGATGGGCATCAATAATAAGAGACCGTTCACATGATTCTTGAGCTATGTTAATGGTGATGTTATTTCCTCCATGTTAATGTTTTTCCTCTGTCTTTTCATGATGTGCATCAATTTCTATGATTTCAAAACAGAAAACTTAGATTAAGATTTTCTGAGAGAGCACCTAAATTATGTCTCTGTTTGTAATCTTTATGTTTTCCTCTGAAGTTTAGTTAAATAATTCTTAACTGCTCTTTAGCTATTTTTGAACCCCACTACTTTCTCCCATCTCATATTCACACTGCCAGTAAGATCCAGTCTACAGAGTTAGCTTGCCCTGCGAATGCCCTTGAAAATTTGATGCACCATTCAGCCTTTTATGACTCCATAGCCCAATGGATTAGTTTCACAGCTCTGTCTGTCCAACCACACAATCAATCAATCAAACAACCCTCGTAATTTCTATAACTAGCCTAATATCAGCACTTATAATTATCAAGTCAAATCATAAGACAGAGAGAGCCCTCTCTGAGTCTAGGAAGGCTAGGTCTTGGACTCCAAAGTGGTTTGATGTTTGTCCTCTGTCATTGTTCTTGCCAATCTTACAAATTACGAAGTGATAACAGGAGGTTCCCTCCATTATCACTTGATATGACAGGTTGCGCTATGTCAGCCTCCAACCAAGAGTAACTATTTTAAACCACTTATAGCTAGAAGTTAGTCGTTCTAGTAGGAGATGACTCTCTCAAGAAATATAGGATAATATCCTGAATAAGTTCAACTACAAATGACTAAATTTGGATTTTTGTATGATTTTGTAGGTGGAAGAAAGTGTGATAATCACCACCATTGGGCATGGATTTAGTTAAAAGATAACTCAATTTAAGAAAAAAATTATTTTGTGTAAGTTGAGCCATTGTTTGTTTAACTGATGTGAAGTAAAATTTTACATTCAATCACACAGATTTGAAGGAAGCTAGAGCAATATTACATTGAATTCCATGTAACCAAACAAGCTATGAAAATTGATAATAGCATAAAAACATGATAGAATGAAAAAAAAAATTGAATCTCAGGTTGAAAATAGAGTATTATAGAAAATATATATTAATTGGATAAAAATGTACAAAATATGGTATTTCTCACACTGCCGATCCCTTGCAGAGTAAAAGAACTACATATATAGAGATAAACATATCCATTGTCCATTAATTGCAAAATCTGCCACCTGGGGCCAGATTCGATCGTCATGCTAAGAGACCTAATCCTATTTGATTTACAAAACATATGAATTTTTTTAGGGATTTTCTGTTTTGATACAATTTGAATTAAAATAGGATTATTTTCATTTATGAGCTCTCAAAAACTCTGTTACTAAACCTTATTGAATCCAAACAAATGTTGAGTCTATTGAACTGATGATGTGCTCCTGCCATGTGAATGCGCTGACATGGTTGACTTTGCTAACTTGTGTTACTAGAAAATAGGAATTACCTTGTCTGATGATGTGGATATCCCTATGTGTAAATTTTTGAAGATGTTATATGCTTGATGCAACTTTAATTTAAACCTGAAATCAATCACATAAGCACGAAAGTAAAAGGTTGATAGAACATATTGATAGATCAACAGAAGACAAGCCAAAAATACACTTAACTTGATCAGCAAAATATATGTGTTGTGGTGCGTTATGACAGTCAACAAGATGCTTCAACCAGCAAAGTCTCCTTATGGTCAGCCAACCAGAATGTGTCACACAACCCTCAAGACAACTTTACAACAGTCAACCCAAAAGTTAAAAAAATCAATGTTGTCCAGTCAACGCAAAACAATAGCAGCAGAAAGTCAATGTAGCCAAGTCAAAGTCAACATTCGGCCTCTGTTTTTGTGCCAAAAAATGCGGACTATAGAGATCAAAGTTTTTGGGAGAGTTTCGGGTCAATTTTACCAAGCATTGACCAAATTCAACATTGGTCAAATCTGCGCTGAAAACCCTAGAATAGATCCAAAACCCTGGCTGTTGTTTTCCCATGTGTGAGTGAAGAGAAGCCTCCAAGTGTGAGATCGAACCAATCAGATGCAAAGAGAAAATGTGTGATGAGAGATGATGAAAATGACCTCCAACGTTGACCAATATATATCCATAAGTGAGGGTGTGTGACACATCTATTGGGGCTTCAAGCCTACATTTCAATTCTGGCCGACCTTGCACATAAGTGAAATTAATTCAAAATAAATGTTCTACTCATCGGATCAAGATGATATTTGGATCGATCTTGAACCTCTCTATTAGAGGAATCCAATAAAAATATTGGCATTGTCATCTGAGCATTGCAACATGGAGTTTGGACCTAGTTGCCCAAAATTAACACTCCCTCTCAACTAGGGAGAACTCCATCCACCTGTGCCATCCAAACATCGTGTGTCATCCTGCCATAACTTGCTTTGTTGGGTTCTTTATTTCAAAACAAAAATTTGAGTCACAAACACATCACTCTTGGCTGACAAAATCAGCTCAAAGGTCTGAAACCTCTATAGGACTCAAAGGAGTCACATACCAACCCGAATTTGGTTTAACTGACCCGAAGTTAGTTGGAGTTCTGAAACCTCACTAGAATTGATCCCATATCAAGTGGTGGACACGTGCCATCCTAGACATAAATATTATGGAAATCTCCGATGCGTCTTTTATCACTCAGGTTTTCCTTGAAGTTGTGGAAAAGGAAAGTATACCCAAGATAACCACAAACCAACCTTCAGATGCAGAATCTAGCCAATCTGCATCCAGAGAGGGCTCTCTCTTTATAATTTATCTTTGTTCTTAGAAATTTTTAGGCTATTTATAAGTCCAAGAGTTTTGATTTTGTTTGAATGGTGGAATCCGCCAACTAAGGGCAAGGTTGAAGATTTTTAGTCCATTTGGCTATGGAGTCAAAGGATGGCTTTACTGGATTTCTATTCTACACACAAGATGGCTTTACAGGGCAAGATAGTCAAACAGAGAACAATCCTTAAAATTTAAAGTGGATGGAATCGGTTTGAAGGGATGAAAGGCAGCTAAGAATCTTTCACCATGTTCAAAAAGAAAGAAATGAAATGATTACAAACAAAGAGCAGTGAAGAATTCTTTATTATAGTAATCAAGAATGTTTAAATTAGCAAAGCAAGAGCATTTAAGAATTCGTGCTTATAACCAATTTAGAGGAAAACATTAAGAATAATCACATCTGAAATTAGAGTACAATTAAGTAAATTCTGATTCAATCCTTTATGTAAATTATTCAGAAATGGACATAATGATATTATAAACAGATATAAAACTTAAAACATAGGATAGAAAGACTTATTGAACTGCAGTCTGACACATGAATCCTGCAAAAAGTCCTGAGCTTCAAATTGTCATCCAGTAAGCCACAAATAAATTTCTCCAAATGCTTTTATTCCAAAAACTTCAACGTCACAGCAAAGTAACAGAATCCACACTCAACACTCTCTTTGAGGGTTTATTTATACAAAAATAATTGAAAAAATATCACACTAACCTAGCCAATAATCTAGGGTGACTAATGAGTAAGTTACAATAAAAAGGAGACAAATGGTCTCGTAAATAGGACAAACAGTAATTGCTGGTGTGTTGTTTCCTCCTTTTGAGGATGTGCTGGAGGCAGGTGCTATAATAGGGCTTGATGATGTCCCTTGAGTAATTCTTTAGCTTGCCTGATACTCTTCATTTCTACTGACACTCTTTCAACTGCCCAACTGATACTCTTTAACCTGTACTCATTTTTTATCCTTTACATGATAGTAAAAAGATAAAATTCTCAACCTGAAGATAAATTTGATAAAATTTCCAATAAGTCATCCCACCATTGATCTTCTGCTATTATGGTTGTTTTAAGTTTTCTCAATGTTTCATCGGCCTCTGTGAGTTTGTAAAAAGTGGGCTGATTAGGGAACAAATACTTTATTTCATGTTCAAGATGAAATAAATTCTTCAACCTGTCATAGAGATTTCTCCCTGTTGGCAACGTTTCTTCTGACAAACTGATAGAATGAGCAGTTGTATTATGAGCATGGATATCTATTTTCTTAACATAGGTTTCCAGGTCCATTATCTGGTCCTCTGAGAGCATAGGACTAGGTAACCCATTATCCAGTAAAACCTGAAATTTTCCTTTGAAAGTATTAATTTCTTCCAGAATATCTGAGCACTTCCTTTCCAAATTCTACATAAAAGTTCTTTTGGTGAAAACTCTTTCTATCTCCAAAATAGTGCCTGTCGTGTCCTCAATTCCTAATTCTGCAAGATGTTGCTTAGTCGGGGTGTTCAAAAACTGTATAAGTTGATTGGCTTGTTCAGGTCTGTTCCTTAATTCATTTCTTGTTCTGTTTATTTCTTCCTGAGCTACTTTAATCAAGTCATTTTGTTCAAAAATTGCTTGAACAGAGGGCCAAATACTTTTTATTAACTCAATTATATTATCCCAAATTGAATAGAGGGCCAAATACTTTTTATTAACTCAATTATATTATCCCAAAGAATTTCATTTATTTCTTTCAAAGGCTTTTCTAATGAAAGATCTTTTTCTAAAGCCTTAACCAATCTTTCCAATCTTTTAATTTCCCTGGTATTATCAGCAACAGTCTTTTTAGATGTATCATATTTCTGCTCCAAATTTTCTAACTGCAATTTTGTGGTTTGAAGTTCTGTGACTCTTAGTTGTAAAATTTCCATTTGTTTTATCAATTCATCAGAACTTAAACCAGAAGTGTTTACCTGTGCTGGCTCTATTTGTTGATTTGCTGTTGTGGTACCTGTAGTTGTAGTAGCTTCTGTGATGGATGCCTGCATGATAGCTTCCTTTTCCTGTAAAGCTTGTTCCAATTCTTTCTCTGTTTCACCCAGTTGCTCAGTCATCTTTAAGAGCAACTCCATTATCTCTTCCTGTGAATTCCCCTTCAAAACTTCTTGGGTCTGGGGATGCCTTGAGGCTGGCAATTTCAGCTGCTTTCTCAATGCAGCTATGTCATCATCTTTCTTCTTAATTAGTGCCTCAATGCTTTTGATATCTTTGGGGTTGTGACCCAAGCTGATGATTATGTCTTCCAGAGACTTTATTCTGTTATCTTTGGCCTGAGAAGAGGCCTTCTCAATTTGCAATTGGGTGCTTGTGTTATTTAAAGAATCTTGTAGCCTTAGGGCTGCCATGGCCTTATCAGTAAGAGTGGAATAGACAATTTCCCCAATTTGTTTATGCAACTCTATCTGGTCCAAAGGATGAATGTCCTTTGCCAGGACCTCAAAATTTTTTCTAATATAATCAGCTGCTGTCATGGGTTTTGGCACCTTGGACTTGAAGTGGCTCATCATCATTTTGCCTTGTGAAATGTCAAATGCTGACATTAACCTTTCCTGATTATGTGGAGCCATTTTTAGATATTGATCATATACCTTCATTCTCAATGGATCATTCTTTGCCTTTATATTAATGAAAGTTCTTTTTATATCCCTTGTATATGTTTTTGGTGGCCTAAAAGAAGATACTTCAATACTCAGCTGCTTTTGCAAAGCTTTTCCTTTCTGATCTGTGTGTGTCATACTAACAAAGCCAGTTAGTTGACTATCTTCTCTTCCATCATCAAACATCTCATCTATTATTTCCACTTCCTGTGGTGTATTGAGTTTCTGCCTTTTGGTTTGATGTAGCTCTGAGGATTCTTTGGGAGGAGTAGAATCTAGAACCTGCCTTTTCTTGCCCATTTCTATATTGGATGGAGTCTGTAATTCTGAAACTTCAGGATGATTTACTTGAGTGGGAGAAACTTGTGTTTGATCAGGTGCTCTGGAGGTTTGAGGTTTCTCTGCCATGATTAGAGTTTCAATGACCTGTATTTCAGGTTCCTTTCCTTTGCCTTTTGACTCTGCTGCAATTGATGAACTGCCTTCCTGTAATCTCTGCTGTAGATTTGCTGCTGAAGAAGTGCCAATGTGAGGTACTTGCACTTGACCACAAGATTCTAGGTCTTACTTCTTCTCAAGTTCTTTCATAATTTTGTTCATTTTGTCTTCTTCACTTTCTTTCTCAACTAGTGTTTCTTCCACCCATTCATCTTGATTGGCATATTGTTCTATTTCAGGAATCTTGTGGTGCATGTAAGGGGATGATTTGTTCTTTATTCTTTTTTCACAGATAAAACCAAATGGATCATAAGGAACCCAACAGAAAGTTGTTTGGAACTTGAAATGGTTTTGTAGTATATCTTCTGCTTCTCGCTCAGCATCCCTAGAGTTGCATATGAAGGGACCTAGTTGACTTTTGATCCTGAGTTGGGCTTTCTTTTTCACACTACAAAAATGAATCATGTCAGAATTATTGATTTGCCTGAAATATTCCAAGGCAAAAAGTCTCATGGGCACATACTTTGGCAACTTGAATGGATGTAATTCACATCCATAGATTCTGATGACTGAATGGTTTTGATATAAATACCAATCTCCAACTTTATATGTCCTTGAAAGCTGCAAGGTCTTCTTGATTTCATTACTGAGCCTTGGAGGAGGAATTCCTGTCAACAAGGTAGTTGCAGGATATACAAAAATATCGATGAACTCAGCATAGGAATAGGGAGAATTGTAGGAAGAGTGAATTATGGGAGACCAAAATATAACTGACCTAGGGTTTCCCTTAGCATCAAGCTTTTTAACAGGGAAATGGAACTTTTCCGATTGATAATAGATAATGAGATGATAAATAACTGAGGAATATTTAAACACTTTCTCATCATCTAGCCTCATGAACTGATCGTGGATTTTATTGGCTATGAAAGATGCAAAGTCATATTTTACTGCAGGAGGTTGCCCAGGAGTAAAGATAGACAACAAAACCAGGGTTATTTCATCAACATATTCACTTGTATTGAAACCCAAGACAAAATATATCATATTTAGGATGAGCCTTCCCAACTTAGTGAAATAATAAAAATCATAGGGAGGAGGGCTCCTAGGTTGATGTTCAGGCAACATAAAATTCTGGCAAATGGACTTCAATTTTTCTGGGGTCAATTGATTAGACTTTTCAATCAGTTCTTCCATAGACAAAGGTGCTAGTTCTTGATCAGTTTCAAAATGTAGCATTGCATTGATAGCTTGGGGAGTAATGGGGAAAAGAACACTCTGGTCAGGGGATATTACAGCTCTTTGAGTCGGATCATAGTTATAATGGAAATAGTGGATAATTTCAGGGAAAGTAATGATTGAGGGAATGAGATACCTCGGGAAATTGGATTCCCACAACCCAATGACATCCAATCCCTTCGAATAATCGTCTCTTCAGCGACAATAACTCAGAAGGGGGCTTTCATCAAACACTAAGTCTTTAATTTGGAAGTCTTTATCCACTAAGGGCAAATATTCTAACTCTCTGTGGGGGGCATTCAATGGAGTTACATTCAAGGCTGCTGGAGCTACCATTTTGGTTCTTGTGTATTCAAAATGGAAGTTTCTGGGTTTTCTTCACAGGCCGGGGCGCGATTTCAGTTTTAATGAGGGAAATTAGCACAATTGCAGTTTCAGGGGAACAATTCACAGCTTTAAAACTCAGGGAATGATCTTAGGAATAAGATTTCAACACTGATTCGGCGGAAAAACAAGGAACACAGAGTATCTTTTGAAGTTCGGAGCGCAATAGAATAAATACCTATTTTCGGAGGCAAACTAGGATTTAACAGGTGTCAAGTGGTGGCAAGAGGATGCTCCAACACTGGTCCGGTGGAATTCTGGAGCGAAATCGGATAGAACAGTGGATTTCAGTGAAAATTTGAATTTCGTAGCGGAAGGCGCAGTCGCTTTCAAATAATGAAAATGACATAAAAAACACGAAAATTTGTTTTATTTCCAAGGTCAAAAAGGGGTTTTTATTTTTTTCGAGGAATGACGTCATTTCAGTACGGGCTGACGTGTGGCAGGGGTCAGGTGGTAAGCGGTAATCCCCGCACCGCTTATGGGCAATAGTGGTATCAAACGCGAGGGCAGCGATTCCACTAATCAATGGACACGTGGCTGGAGGACTAGTCCAATACCACCGTGCCCCCGCGCATTAAAGTCCTGACAAGGGACGACTAGCGGAATTGTTGTGGAGCGTTGATCTTTGGAGGGGCGATCCAATGGTTGGAGGGACGGGGAGATGGTGGGAAGTTAAAAGGTGCGGGCCCGACATATTTATCGTCATTTAATCACTCCGGGCGGGATTTGATTGGTGGAGTCTGGTTATTAATTAACTCTGATAATTAATTAATCCCGTGGTTATAAAGGGTCGGGGTTGCAGCGAGAATTAGTTTTTTAACTCGAGTTAGGGTTGGGGAATGGGATATATAGCGAGATTTTTACTTGAGTTAAAGCGTCGGGTATGGGGGAAGAAGGGATTATTTCCAAAGTTTTGGTTTTTAAAATAAAACTTCGGGTTTATTATTTTTTGTGTTAAACATATATACCATATGTTTAAAGCTTTTCTCATATATGTTTTTTATTATATGATAAATTAACCAATATAATTAACTTATCATAAGGGCGGGGATATTACATAATGATATATTTTAACCAAAGGGTGCATAATGTGGGTTTTCAATGAATAATTGGGAAATAAATACTTTGGTTAAACTTTATAATAAGATGGGTTTTTTGGATATTTATATAAAAGGAGTTATATTCTTAGGATAAGGCATTTTCACTAGGGATTTAGTAAATAGAGTTAAATGTAAATATGACAAAGGGACAAGGACAACTCAAAATACTTTGCACATCTAAGAAAGTGAATATTTCTGAAGTAAACCACATTATATCAACTTTAACACTTAGACTTAGAATAACAAGTAATCTTGAGGGTTTATTGTGAAATATAGGATGATTTTCCTAAGTAAAATTGGATTTTACTTAGGAAAAGGTTAAAGGTGAATGATTATAATGATGAATGATCTCAAGCACTTAGGTCTTTTTGATCATTAGGCCGAGGGTCCGGTCCCTCCAAAAGTCAAGGAAATGCCTTGAGCCCCTTTGATCTCCAAATACCTTAGCACTTTGGGGAAATTAGTAAAAACTTAGGGAGAAAGTGATGTGGGAAGTTAATGATTTTGACTTTGCTTTCTGTGAATTTTCCAATGTATTTTTTGCTTCAATACTTGTGATGAAGGTAAAAGATCAAACATATTTAGCACCATCATTCATCATATAAAACTTTGCAACACCATCTACCTACCCTATCTACTTGACACTACCATTTTCTCTTCTTTATTAGGGTGCATTTAGACTTGCAAACCCTTATCAACATTTTTTCTTTTTACATGGAAAATCTATCTAATTCTACCCTTATTGCATCCAAGGGCTCAGATTAAACTGTTGAGCACCTTTTATTAACTCTACCTATCTACTTATCTGCCAAGATTAAACTGTTTGGTCAGATATTTATTCTCTATTCTATAACATGAAATTGAAATATGAATGAGTCAAGTTTAATCAGTTTGACTCTTCATAAACTGTGGCAAAGTTTGACAAGCTGCACACAATTGCTTATTTACAAAAAATGAAATAGTAGTGGCATTTGGATTTGCACACTTTCCTTGGTCTATTTTTTGTTTGGGGTTCATTTTTTCACTTTTTTGACCATTTTATTTTTCTTACCCTTTGATTTTTCTTTTAGGGTATACCCTCTTTACATTTTTTAAATTTTTTGATTTTTTGTTTTTTTCAAGAATATGGAACACCTTTGCTCAAGAAAAAGGTTTGAACATATTCCATAGTTCAATCAAGACAATCATGAAAAATGACACCTATTGGTATAGGAGTCTAACACTGGCTCCACTTGGGGATAGCTTTTCCTTGTGGAAAGTCAAGAACAGCAGATTAGATGCCTCAAAATGTCTTCAAACTAAACCATGTAATCTCCTTCTTCTGGTAGCTTTATTTGTATATATGATAGTGGAACTTTTGAAGCTTAGGGCCTTCACTTCGGGCTTCAACTCCAAAAAGTCACCATCCAATCAAACTGCATTAGAAAAGGATATATTATGTACAAGTTAGAAAAATCAAAACATCCTAGTAAATAGGATCAAAATAGTGCTTCAGCATTCGACCATTGACTGGTCCCTCCTCAGTTTCTGAATTGTCCAACTTTTTCAAAAAGTATGTGTTGTTCCCCTGTAGGGCATGAATGATGTAAGGCCCTTTCCATAAGAAATCAAATTTCCCATGTTTCCCTTTCTCTTCCCTTCTGGAATCCCATCTCAGAACTTTGTCTCCTAGTTGAAAATCTTCTGCTTTAGTTCTTCTGTCAAACATTTTCTTTAAATTTTCCTGCAAGACTTGAGATCGTTGGTATACTTCTTCTCTGGTTTGCTGCAAGTGGATTGTTTGATTAATACTTCTCTGAATGTCATTTGGTTCCACTTGAGCCTCTTGAAGTAATTTCATAACAAGAATTCCTAAAGATGATGGGAATCTTGCTTCAAGACCATACACTACAAGAAAAAAGCACATTGGTGAGGGGCGAAAATGGTCACCATAAGCTCATTGGTGAGGGTCAAAAGAGCCTTCGTCACCAAAAACTGAACGTCACCAAAGGTGGCGTCGCCGAAAGTATAGGTGTTGTGGTGACATTCAAAGTCCGTCACCAATAATGATTTATAGTGACGGATAGTGACCGTCACCATTTCATATGAGCAATGGTGACGGACAATAGCCTCCGTCACCAAAAAATTGAACATCACCAAAGGTGGCGTCGCCGAAAGTATAGGTGTTGTGGTGACATTCAAGGTCCGTCACCAATAATGATTTATAGTGACGGATAGTGACCGTCACCATTTCATATGAGCAATGGTGACGGACAATAGCCTCCGTCACCAAAAAACTGAATGTCACCAAAGGTGGCGTCGCCGAAAGTATGTGTTGTGGTGACATTCAAGGTCCGTCACGAATATTAATTACAATGACGGATAGTGACCGTCACCATTTCATATGAACAACAACAATTTTTTGTGATGGACCTTTCATGGTCGTCACTATTGGTGCATATATATGGCAACATTCATTTACCATCACCATAAACGCATTGGTGACATCAAAGTCCGTCACGAATAATG
>CM076581.1:688833747-689163834 GCA_034641835.2 Pinus albicaulis
TGCTTCACCATCTAGGTGCATTTTTTCAAACTCCACAACCTCTCTTTCTAATATAGGATATTTTAGAAAGAAGGTAGCCAATTCTTCCCTCCAAGCCCTCAATGTGCTTGTGGAAGATCCATCAAATGTAGGCAAGAAGAACCTGGATCTCCTCTCTTCCTTGAGTTGTAGAAATTTTTGGAGAGAATGATTCTCCTTCAATGCTCTAGGTTGTGACTTGTATTCAGACAGATATTCACTTAGGGTCTCATGCCCTAAGCTGTCATCATATTCAGACCAGTCCTCTTTCTCATCAAAGAAAGTGGATCTAGTGGAATAATGTGAAGCTCTTTGCTTCTCCGGTATTCTTTGTTGCTGATAGGAAGAACTGGGACCCTCTTCTTTTTGAAACCTTTTTGGGGCTTCTCTTTGCCTCTGGTTTACGGTAAAATTCTGCCCCATCTCTTCTATTCTCCTCGATAACTCTTGCATAGATTTTAGGAGGAGTTCCCCAAACTCCCTTCCTTCACATTTCTCACTTGCCGTCGGTCATTCCTCCTCTGCGTCCACAACAGGAATGCATTCTCCTTCTCTAAAAGTGGTCTCAAGCCTATGCTCTTGGTCCTTGTACTTCCTTCCTCTGAAAGTTATATATGGTTTTCTTACTGGTGTCATAGACAATCTGATCCACAGGCTGAGCCAAGTCTATGAGCTCTAATACCACTGTAATATTTCGAATAGGAAATAGACATTAATATAAAGAAACATATACACATAACTACAAAAAATAGAGAGACATCATAAAAACACTGCAAATATGGAGAAACACTGAGCCATTTTATTATAATGTGAAAGATAACAATGGGTACAAAGGTGATCGGAATGATGGCACCTTGGCTTGTGGCAAGCTGGAAATCCTCTCAGAATCCCTCAAAGAATGGTTTCTCTCTCTATGACTATGTAACCCCTAATGCTACTGCTGCTGCTACTACTGGAACTGTTGTTGCTACTAGAATGGAGCTATTTTTTGGGGTTGTTCCCCTGCTTAGAAAAATATGAAACTCGAGATATAAGCTCTCCTACAACAACCCGGAAAAACCCAGGAAGGAATCCTGGAATGGATGACCTCGGAATTTTACCTCCTAAGGAAAATCACACACTCCAGGTGAGTACGTTGGCCCTGAACTGATAGATTGCAAATGGTGGTCTCCTCCTACTGTAAAATATGATTTTTGAAGGGTTGATCCCTTCACAACACTCTCGGGCTGAAACCCTTGATCTTCCCTCTCTCCCAGTGTTGCCTCCTCCCAAGACTGTGTAATCCATGAAGGTGACTGCGTTGCCTTAGTGACTACATACTCCTAGCTGAAGGATGTTGTGAGCTCTACTGTGGAAAAAAATGGTGGTGTTGTCGACATAAATTGTCACTCCTAGAGACAGCCTAGAGTTGCCATAGACCAGTTCCTAGGACATCTTATCATAGCAAGGAGTGTATCATATAACTTGGGTGTCAATCCAAAACTCTCCTGCTATCTCTTGTGAAACAAGGAAATTGATTTAAATGGAACCAGAAATCACAGAAACTGTCACAGGGAAAGTAATGTTGCAGAGGCACAATGCAAAGCTCCAATATTAAAGCATCAGACAGTTAAGAGACAATTTACTGCAAAGAGGGCCAGTTCAAGTAATATGCCATAGAAATCAAATATCAGAAAGTGAATGCGGTGAAAGAAAAGTTAAGAAGATACTAGTCAACATTGGGCTGATACCCAGATACACAACAGAACCATATATGGGCTTATCAATCTAAGAATCCATACATGACAATGGCGTTTTAAAAGCACCCTCCCAAAGCAACTAATATAGCAGAAATATGGTTGAGATGAATATGGAACAATATATCATGCATGAGCCATATTTAAAGCGCTTGACTGATTTAAGTATGGGCATCAACTAGGATGAATCCTTACCAAACTAGTGAGCCACTCGCATTCCAAAACATGATACAAGAAAGTGGATGAAATGAAATGTTATATTAAACACATAAGAGAAAGTTACATACTGTGAAATACCAAAGACCATAATCCTCATTACAGACAGAACTCCTCCTCACTGAGACTCTACGGGCTCTGAGCCTTCACACAAGAGCTTATACAAAATGTATACAAAAATTCCTTTCACAGCACAATTCTCTGATAAAAATCTGGAACCCTTACAATGTCTTTCTTCTGGAGTTTTATAGGAGAGACTAAAAACTCTAGACAACGAGGTAGGTGATGCTCATTTAATTGGCTTAATTTAAACAAAATGGCAGAAAACCTTCGCGCCCACACTGTTGGATGACCATGCTGAGCTGTGTGTACTCTGCTGCCGACAGAAATAAATGCACTGGGTAGAAAGTCTCTTCAGGAACACAGTTTAGAGAAAAATTCACATGAACATTCTGTCCTTTCCTGAAGAAAATTCAGCAGAAATAAACCTTGAGGGCATTGTTTTCTATGAAAAGATCTTTCTAGTGATCTGCAGGGTCTTCGATCTGTTACTTTGCCTCCAAAAGGTTATGTAACAGCCCCAAAGTCCTTAAATGCATTTCTTTAATCCCCTGCTCTTCACTGATATTCTCTATCTGCGCCATTAATTCTTCATCTGCTCAACCTGTGCATTTGAATGACCCTGGAGGGTTTAATAGATTTAGATCCTTGCTTTCTTTAATGGTGGTCATATCATAGCAGCTCCTGGATCTTTTTCCATAAATTTTGCTCCTGAAACAGGGTCTTGTCATGCGTTCTCAGCTTCTGTCATGGAGGCGGTGAATCATGATAATTCTCTGCCGCGGCAAACGTGCAAAACCACAAACTCGTTAAAGAAAACCCAGACATAGGGATGGTGGCATGGCGGATCTATGGACATGGTGGTGTAGACTTATCGAAATGTCGAAACGATGTGGGGTGGTGGAAAACACAGAGGAATGGCGGAGAAGAATTGAAGGAATACGTGAAATTAGACGTGGACAGTGGTCCTTCGACCTAAAAAGATATATCGGAGGCTGAGGGATGCATGATGGAAACGTGTGGTGGGATGACGTGGAGGTAGGCTTGAGTCAACATCAGGACATGTAAATGATTCTGGGCCATACGATAAAAAACGAAATCAACGATTAATATTGTGTCGGGCGGTGATGCGATGGTGGGCCACGGGCATTATAAGCTTGGTTTAAAATGCATGCAGCTTCGAAGAGTGGCCACCATCGGATGAAGGCCTCAGGATCTGACGGCTCACGCAGATTTCACTGCACGTCCACGACTTGATTATAACGTGCGAAATGGATTGGTTTTAGAACAGTGGCCTGGGACGCGTGGCAAGCAACGTATGGAATCGATGCGATTTGCAAAATACTGCCTGCCCAGCAAAGGTGGTGCGAAATAAACCGGCCGGTTTTGGCATCGATGCGCAGCGCGGGGTCCACCAGGGCGGGAGAGACGTAGACCGTCAGATCTACGAGTGATCGTATGGCTGAGAACACGCCCGATAGTTATATACGGCAAGAGCCTTCAGATTTGGCGTTTGGTGTCAGGGCCAGGTCGTGTGGGAGGAATAGGTGCTGGGGCTAAGACTGAAGGGGCTGGGCCCGATATATTTTAAAGTGTAGATTTTAAGCCTTTGTACGATGTATTTCGTGAGCAGGAATGGTAGCGATAGGCAGGATATGGAGGTCTTAGGCCATGACAGAGGTTTTAAACAGATTCAAACGGGACAGCAGGCCAAAAACTTGGATGGATGGGCTAATATAGTCAACATCGACTCCATCTGGGGATGGCGCGTTCATACTTGGACGTGTCGAGAACCTGTAGACCTCCTGACCATAATCTTATGTAAACCCTGTGGACTCTGCTCTCAAAAACCTTTTCCTTTCATGATTCATTATTGGCACTCGCACCATTCAGACATCAATAAAAAAAAAACTAATATACAATATGATACAATCAGGTCACCTCGACCTGAATCAGAATTGGAAGTAGGGCTTGAGAAATTGGCCATTTACAGGGGCATCCAGCACGTCGCCCTGTAAATCCTCCAATACAAACATGTTATTGCCTCTCTGTTCCATAATTTTGAAAGGACCATACGAGAGGGGATCAAATTTTCCATGCTTTCCTTTTTCGGCCCTCCGGACATCCCACTTGAGCACTAGATCTCCAATCAGCAATTTCCTGTCTTTTGCATGCTGATCAAATATGTGCTTCATTTTTTCCTGATATTCAGCTAATCTCTGATTTACTTGGCCCCGTGTTTCCTCTAATTCCACCAATTGATTGATTCTCCTGACCATATCATCCGGTTCTTCCTTTCTTTCTTGCATGAAACATGCCACTGGCAAGGCCAGCTGCATAGGAAACACTGCTGCTCGTCCATATACCAACTCATATGGAGATTTCCCAGTTGCTCTCTTACTGGTGATTCTATTCGTCCATAGGGAAAATTTTAATTGGGAATCCCAATTCTTCTGATTCTCATTTATAGTTTTCTTTAAGGCCCTCACCAGAGTTTTTTAAGAGGATTATGCCAAGCCATTCCCCTGTGGGTAGTAAGTTGTGGAGTGATTCAATGTGATATTATACTGTTGGCAGAAATTCACAAATTTTGCAGATTTGAAGGCCTGTGCATTATCAGTCACTATTCTAGCAGGACAGCCAAACCTGGATATGATGTTTTCTTCCAAGAATTTTATGATGACAGTGTCAGTAGCATTCCTTGTAGGTATGGCTTCCACCCATTTTGTAAAGTAATTTGTAGTTGTCAATATCCATTTATGTTGTCCACTTGATGGGGGATGTATTTCTCCAATAAAATCTATTCCCCATTGTTGAAATGGCTTATTTACATGAACTGGAATCAGGGGCAAAGCTGCCAACTTCTGTTTCTCAGCAAATTTCTAACACTTATCACATGCTCTGACCCAAGTAAAAACATCTCCAAATAATTTTGGCCAGTAGAAACCATCCTTTAAGATTTTATGAGCTGTGGCCCTCCAGCTATAGTGTCCTCCACATATTCCTTCATGAAATTCCATCATTATACTTTCCACTTCATCCTCTGTGAGGCACAGGAGTAGAATGCCTGAAGGATCTCTCCAATACAGCTGACCATTGGCAACTATATACTTTTGTGACTTCAACCTCAAAGCCCTGTATTTTGATTTATCACAGCTGGGTGGACAGCTGAGTGTTAGGAGGTATTCTACTATCTCCTTATACCATGGATTAGAGAGATATTTTATATGTGCTTTTTGAGTGGCCATCTCCAGCCCTTGCTGCTCTTTCTCTTCCTCAGACTCTCCATTTGCTATCATAGACAAATTTATGCCCAGAGCCTGGTAGTTTGATTCTGATAAGATCCTTGCTAGCCCCTGTCCTTTTATTAGCTTAGTAGGGCGAATATCCAGATCATACTCCTGTATTTTTGCAATCCATCTCCCTCTTTTACTTTCACTGTCTCCTTGAATAAGAATGTCTTTAACAGCTGCAGTAGGGACAAATGTAGTAATGTGGGACTGCAAAATGTACATGTGAAATGCTTTGAGGGACTTTAATAGGGCATATGCCTGTTTATCTAATATGTTATATTTCAATTCTGCATCATGGAGAACTTGGCTGAAAAAGGAAATAGGCCGCTCATATCCATCTTCATTTTTCTACAACAAACTCCAGCTACTGTATGAGGTGAAGCAAATGAAAATATCATAAAATGTTTTGTATAATCTGGGCCAGCCAGCACAGGGGCTTCAGCAAATGCATGTTTTATCCTGGTGAATGCCTCTCTGGATTCTTGAGACCATTTTACTTCATTGTTCTTTTTTAGCATATCTGTTATATGCCTAACTATCTCAGCGTAGTTAGGAATAAATCTTCTCATGAAATTAATCTGGCCTAAAAATACCTATACTTCTTTTTTATTCCTGGGGAGAGGAATACTATTTATCACCTCTACTCTTTTAGGATCTATTCTCACCCCATCTTTAGTTACAATATGCCCCAAAAGCTTGCCTTCCTCTAATGCAAATAAAGACTTTTGTGGATTGAGAGAAAGGCCATACCTTCTGCATTTTTCAAAAGTTCTTCATAAATGCTCAATGTGCTCATTGTCATGTTTTGAAAACACTGTTATATCATCAAGGTACACCACTAGAAACTTATCTTGTTCCCCCACAAAAGCAATTACTGTCGCCCTCTAAAAGGTAGCCCCTGCATTAATCAGCCCAAAAGGCATCCTAGCATACATAAATGTACCCCATGGTGTGATGAAAGCAGTCTTCTTCTGATCCTCTAGGAGCACAGCTACCTGATTATAACCCGAAAAACCATCCATCATTGACATTCTAGAGGCTCCCACCACTTTCTGCAGGATGTGGTCCATCTTGGGGAGTGGATAATTATCTTTCAAAGATGCTCTGTTCAAGTTTCTGAAGTCCACACATAGCCTTATTTCTCCATTTTTCTTTCTGACAGGGACCAAGTTTGCAACCCATTCTGAGTACCTTAATGGCACAATTATTTTGGCTTTTAGCAGCTTCTTGATTTCTTTTTCAATGGAGGGAAGCAGCAGTGGATTTATCTGTCTAAGCTTCTGCTTATAAGGTTTTGCATCTTCCCTCAGAGGAATTTTATGCTGCATTATACTAATGTCAAAAGTTTTTAGGTCCTGATAGGACCATGCAAACACATCCCTGAATGACTAAAATAATTTCAGGTATTTCTGCTTGTATTCCTCTGGGACCTTCTTGGATAGTTTGACAATTTTGGGCTCAACCTTGGTACCCAGATTCAGATCTTCTACCTGATCTTCTGCTATTACTTTGATAGGCTGCAACGGGACATCATTATTGTCAAACAACCTTTCTAGGGGGACCAGTCCTCTAGGGATAACATTTCCTTTCAGCTGCAACACTTTACTTCCTGCCATTTTCTCTTCCCATTTATTTTCTGAAATATCTTTAGCCTCATCCTCTTTATAATCATCAATCTCCATATTAGAGAATTCCCCCACTGTTTCCAGGAATCTCTTCATTTGTTCCTCATCTTCAAATACCTGCCAGTGCTTGATATTATCTGGGATAGATGGCCTATAACGCACCTCAACTTCATATCTCAAGAGAGGGTTCTGAGGAGGACGAAATGTATTGGTAGCTATAGCTAGAGAATCCACCATTCTATTTTGCTCCCGGGGCATGAATTGGATATTGAATGCCAAGAATAATTTCTCCACCATGTCCCATACTTCATTTCTATAAGCTCTCAGTCGTGGATGTTTAGTTTGAAATTGATTTCTAACCTGTCTAACCACTAGCTCAGAGTCTCCCAGGACCTTTAAACACTGAATGCCCATGTTCCTAGCTGTCTGCAATCCTAACAACAGTGCTTCATATTCAACCACATTATTAGTAGCTTCGTATTCCAATTTAATAGACAGTGGGATCCATTTTCCTGAAGGAGAGATTAATAATACTCCAGCCCCATTACCTTCTCTTGAATTTGCTTTGTCAAAATGTAGATTCCATATTCCTTCTTCATGGTTTTTTAAAGGCTGCTCAGTCTTGATTTGATAGAATGATGGTTCTTGAGCAAAGTTTTTATCTTCTTCAAGCATAAAACATGAAAAATCTCCCTCCTTGCTATAGACTGGTGAATTCTCCGAGTTGTTAGCTTTTGTAACCATCTTGACAAATCTGGTTTCTCTGTATAACCTCCTCTCCTGGCCACCAAAAACTGGAATAGTGGCATATGTTAAGTCTAGTTTGAGTGACCCACCAATTTTTGTTCCCCAGGACCTTGACAACAGCATGCCAAAGCGAGCTGTGATGTCAGCAACCACAATGTCCATTACTACACTTTTTGCTGGAATTTGGGCCAGGTTGACCACTAAATCTTTAATCATTCCCAAGAATTTAACTCTTTTGGAAACAAATGAATATATGTCTTTATATGGACGTGTGATTTGTAGTCCTAGTTTTTTCTGACAGACAGAGGCATTAGATTATGGGAAGCTCCAGAATCTAACATGCAGTTGTGTAAGAGCAGGTCATGAATCACTAGAGACACATAGAAAGGAGGAGTAGAGGGGTCTATCTCCTCGACATGCGGGCCAAAAACTACCATGGGTCTTTCTTCTTGAAGATTAAGACTGTCTGGGATTATTGGTGCTTCAGGAGGGAGCAATAAAGAAGTGACTTGAGATTGATATGCAGGTTGTTTCAATAGTTCAGTCAAAGGGACTAGGATTTTGACTTTCTCAAGTTTTTTTTGCAAATTGAAAGCAGGAGGGGACTTTTCTATTACAACTTCTTTTGACTCTTTATTTTCAACTGAAGGTTTAACTTCTTTTGATACAGACTCGAAATTAGGAAGAGTAGCTACTTTTGAGGAAGAAGGAACTTGATCATTAGACTGCAGAGGTTTGTTTAGAGGACTCTTACCTTTGTCTGCGACTTTCTTCATTGTTGACTCCTTTTCAGTAGGTGATTCCTTCTGGGGAGGCTCTTCTTCATGTTATTGAGTTTGAGTTCTCTTTCTGGAGGATTTGAGATCATATCTCCTATTGAAATGTGCTTGCATGAAATCATTAAACTGTTTGCAATAGTGATCAATTTCAACATCTTCTGTATCTCTGATCTCTTCTTCTTCTTCTTGCAACGGGCATTCTATTTCATCATTGTTTGAAAAGGCAAGATTTTCATCTTACAGTTCATAGGAAACATCTTTAGTGGAGTCATCTATTGGGCCTTCCAGGTACAATGGGTGTGGTACTTGGTCCTGTAGCTCCTTAGCTTCCCTTGGCAATATTTGCACGGTTGACTTTCTATATTGAGGATTGTAACCCCTGTTTGGAGCGTTTGGAAAGTTCTTGGAAGCCGAGTTCTTGGTCTCCAATTCAATATTGACCAGTTTATTAGAAATATTCTTAATCATTTTGCTCATTTCTTCAATTTTATCTGAATCCTTATCCTGATTAGAAGTGGATACTTCCTCTTTGCCTCTTCTTCTGGTATCTTGTTCAGCTCTCCCTTTTAATTTCCCAGTGGAAGAAAATTTTTCTTCCAATTCAAGAGCATCTGACTAAGCATCATCTAGGGTGGCAGGTTTTCTTTCCCTGAGAGAGAAACCAAAATATAAGTCAAAGGCTGCTATGAAAACAACTTTGGCAGCATTCTGATGAGGCTTCATATCAACAGGGAGGTTTAGATATAACTTATTAAATTTCTTGATAAATTCTGACACCCCTTCATTATGTTTCTTCTTGAGTGTATTGAACTCAGTAAGACATTGTCCATGATCTTTCTTTTCTCCCCATTTTCTGAGAAAATTATTTTCCATATCATCCCAAGTGGTGATGGAACGGTTTCCCAATGTCTTGAACCATTTTCTGGCTTCACTATCCAGATATTGCACAAATAGTCTTAAGACTACATCCAAATGTTCTACATTAAAGTTCTCTGCAAAAGAGCAGAAGGTCTCAAGATGTTTCTGAGCATCAATTTCATTTTCCCCAGTGGATCTGGGCAAGATCTTCAAATAGTCCTGTGGCATATCATTCAACACCTGAGGTAATGCTAGGGGAGCATATTTATTCAACAAAAAGGCTGGGACATTAGCCATTGGGGGAGGTGGGGGTTGTGCAACTATCTGGGGTACAAATGGAGGAAGAGGTGGAGGTGGAGTATGAATAACAACAAGAGTATATTGTACAGCAGCTTGCAGTGTAGATGGGAACAGTTCACGGTTAACAGCAGCTACTTCGGTGACCTCTTTAACCTCTTCAACTTCAGGGGTAGGGTGAATATTAGCTTTAATCCTAGCACTTCCCCTGGGTGGGCTATCTGAATAATAATCTGTGTCTCCCACAGTGGAGTCGAGATTTTCTACTAGAACTTCTTGAGAAGAAGAAGATGGGTAATCTTCTATGGAAACATCAGGGATTACAGCACAGACTGATTTCTTTTCTTTCCAACTTCTTCTATGTATAATATTTTCTGGGTCAGGCACGAAAGGTGTCTTTGGCTGAGATGTATCTGACCTCAACTGTGGCTTCCAAGGAGCCAGGACTACCAATAGATTTATCAAATAAACAACAGTGTGGAGTCACCAAGGTGAGAGATATACAACTCTTCAACTCTCTGTGCTCACCTGATTAGAGAGTGAATAAAGATTGTCGAGGCCCAGGGATAATGATTTTCTTAACTTCGTTCCCCGACAACGGCACCAGAAAGATGTTTTCGACATAAATTGTCGCTCCTAGAGACAGCCTAGAGTTTCCATAGACCAGTGCCTAGGACATCTTATCATAGCAAGGATTGTATCATATAACTTGGGTGTCAATCCAAAACTCTCCTACTATCTCTTGTCAAACAAGGAAATTGATTTAAATGGAACCAGAAATCACAAAAACTGTCACAGGGAAAGTAATGTTGCAGAGGCACAATGCAAAGTTCCAATATTAAAGCATCAGACAGTTAAGAGACAATTTACTGCAAAGAGGGCCGGTTCAAGTAATATGCCACAGAAATCAAATATCAGAAAGTGAATGCAGTGAAAGAAAAGTTAAGAAGATACTAGTCAACATTGGGCTGATACCCAGATACACAACAGAACCATATATGGGCTTATCAATCTAAGAATCCATACATGACAATGGCGTTTTAAAAGCACCCTCCCAAAGCAACTAATATAGCAGAAAGATGGTTGCGATGAATATGGAACAATATATCATGCATGAGCCATATTTAAAGCTCTTGACTGATTTAAGTATGGGCATCAACTAGGATGAATCCTTACCAAACCAGTGAGCCACTCGCATTCCAAAACATGATACAAGAAAGTGGATGAAATGAAATGTTATATTAAACACATAAGAGAAAGTTACATACTGTGGAATACCAAAGACCAGAATCCTCATTACAGATAGAACTCCTCCTCACTGAGACCCTACGGGCTCTGAGCCTTCACACAAGAGCTTATACAGAATGTATACAAAAATGCCTTTCACAGCACAATTCTCTGATAAAAATCTGGAACCCTAACAATGTCTTTCTTCTGGAGTTTTATAGGAGAGACTGAAAACTCTAGAAAATGAGGTAGGTGATGCTCATTTAATTGGCTTAATTTAAACAAAATGGCGGAAAAACTTCACGCCCACACTGCTGGATGACCATGCTGAGCTGTGTGTACTCTGCTGCCGACAGAAATAAATGCACTGGGTAGAAAATCTCTTCAGGAACATGGTTTAGAGAAAAATTCACATGAACATTCTGTCCTTTCCTGAAGAAAATTCGGCGGAAATAAACCTTGAGCGCATTGTTTTCTGTGAAAAGATCTTTCTAGTGATCTGTAGGGT
This sequence comes from Pinus albicaulis, assembly GCA_034641835.2. Lineage (NCBI taxonomy): Eukaryota > Viridiplantae > Streptophyta > Pinopsida > Pinales > Pinaceae > Pinus > Pinus albicaulis. Next base: position 688,845,112 of record CM076581.1, read on the forward strand.
CTTCGATCTGGTACTTTGCCTCCAAAAAGTTATGTAACAGCCCCAAAGTCCTTAAATGCATTTCTTTAATCCCCTTCTCTTCACTGATATTCTCTATCTGCGCCATTAATTCTTCATCTGCTCAACCTGTGCATTTGAATGACCCTGGAGGGTTTAATAGATTTAGATCCTTGCTTTCTTTAATGGTGGTCATATCATAGCAGCTCCCGGATCTTTTTCCATAAATTTTGCTCCTAAAACAGGGTCCTGTCATGCGTTCTCAGCTTCTGTAATGGAGGTGGTGAATCATGATAATTCTCTGCCGCGGCAAACCTACAAAACCACAAACTCGTTAAAGAAAACCCAGACATAGGGATGGTGGCATGGCGGATCTATGGACATGGTGGTGTAGACTTATCGAAATGTTGAAACGATGCGGGGTGGTGGAAAACACAGAGGAATGGCGGAGAAGAATTGAAGGAATACGTGAAATTAGACATGGACAGTGGTCCTTCGACCTAAAAAGATATGTGGGAGGCTGAGAGATGCACGATGGAAACACGTGGCGGGATGATGTGGAGGGAGGCTTGAGTCAACAACAGGACAGGTAAATGATTCTGGGCCATACGATCAAAAACGGAATCAACGATTAATATTGTGTCGGGCGGTGATGCGATGGTGGGCCACAAGCTTTATAAGCTTGGTTTAAAACACATGCAGCTTCGAAGAGTGGCCGCCGTCGGATGAAGGCCTCAAGATCTGACGGCTCACGCAGATTTCGCTGCACGTCCACGACCAGATTATAACGCGCGAAATGGAGCGGTTTTAAAACAGTGGCCTGGGACGCGTGGCAAGCAACGTATGGAATCGCTACGATTTGTGGAATACTGCTTGCCCAGCAAAAGTGGTGCAAAATAAACTGGCCGGTTTTGGCATCGATGCGCAGCGCGGGGTCCACCAGGGCGGGAGAGATGCAGACCATCAGATCTACGAGTGATCGTATGGCTGAGAACACGCCCGATAGTTGTATACGGCAAGCGCCTTCGGATTTGGCATTTGGTCTCAGGACCAGGTCATGTGGGAGGAATAGGTGCTGGGGCTAAGACTGAAGGGGCAGGGCCCGATATATTTTAAAGTGCAGATTTTAAGCCTTTGTCCGATGTATTTCGTGAGCGGGAATGTTAGCGATAAGAAGGATATGGAGGTCTTAGGCCACGACAGAGGTTTTAAACAGATTCAAATGGGACAGCAGGCCAAAAACTTGGATGGAGGGGCTAATATAGTCAAAATCGACTCCATCTGGGGACGGCGCGTTCATACTTGGACGTGTCGAGAACCTGCAGACCTCTTGAAAATAGTCTTATGTAAACCCTGTGGACTCTGCTCTCAAAAACCTTTTCCTTTCATGATTCATTATGACACTCACACCATTCAAACAACAATAAAACAAAAAGCTAATATACAATATGATACAATCAGGCCACCTCGACCTAAATCAGAATTGGAAGTAGGGCTTGAGAAATTGGCCATTTACAGGGGCATCCAGCACGTCACCCTGTAAATCCTCCAATACAAACGTGTTATTGCCTCTCTGTTCCACAATTTTGAAAGGACCAAACCAGAGGGGATCAAATTTGCCATGCTTTCCTTTTTCGGCCCTCTGGACATCCCACCTGAGCACTAGATCTCCAATCAGCAATTTCCTGTCTTTTGCATGCTGATCAAATATGTGCTTCATTTTTTCCTGATATTTAGCTAATATCTAATTTACTTGGCCCTGTGTTTCCTCTAATTCCACCAATTGATTGATTCTCCTGACCATATCATCCAGTTCTTCGTGTCTTTCTTTCATGAAACGTGCCATTGGCAAGGCCAGCTGCACAGGAAACACTGTTGCTCGTCCATATACCAACTCATATGGATATTTCCCAGTTGCTCTCTTAATGGTGATTCTATTCGCCCATAGGGAAAATTTTAATTGGGAATCCCAATTCTTCTGATTCTCATTTATAGCTTTATTTAAGGCCCTCACTAGAGTTTTGTTAGAGGATTCTGCCAAGCCATTCCCCTGAGGAGTGATTCAATCTGATATTATACTGTTGGCAGAAATTCACAAATTTTGCAGATTTGAAGGCCTGTGCATTATCAGTCACTATTCTAGCAGGACAACCAAACCTGGATATGATGTTTTCTTCCATGAATTTTATGATGACAGTGTCAGTATAATTCCTTGCAGGTATGGCTACCACCCAGTTTGTAAAGTAATCTGTAGCTATCAATATCCATTTATGTTGTCCACTTGATGGGGGATGTATTTCTCCAATAAAATCTATTCCCCATTGTTGAAATGGCTCATTTACATGAACTGGAATCAGGGGCAGAGCTGCCAACTTCTATTTCTCAGCAAATTTCTGACACTTATCACATGCTCTGACCCAAGTAAAAACATTTCCAAATAATTTTGGCCAGTAGAAACCAGCCTTTAAGATTTTATGAGCTGTGGCCCTCCAGCTATAGTGTCCTCCACATATTCCTTCATGAAATTCCATCATTATACTTTCCACTTCATCCTCTGTGAGGCACAGGAGTAGAATGCCTGAAGGATCTCTCCAATACAGCTGACCATTGGCAACTATATACTTTTGTGACTTCAACCTCAAAGCCCTGTATTTTGATTTATCACAGCTGGGTGGACAGCTGAGTGTTAGGAGGTATTCTACTATCTCCTTATACCATGGACTAGAGAGATATTTTATATGTGCTTTTTGAGTGGCCATCTACAGCCCTTGCTGCTCTTTCTCTTCCTCAGACTCTCCATTTGTTATCATAGACAAATTTATGCCCAGAGCTTGGTAGTTTGATTCTGATAAGATCCTTGCTAGCCCCTGTCCTTTTATCAGCTTAGTAGGGCGAATATCCAGATCATACTCCTGTATTTTTGCAATCCATCTCCCTCTTTTCCCTTCACAGTCTCTTTGAATAAGAATGTCTTTAACAGCTGCAGTAGGGACAAATGCAGTAATGTGGGACTGCAAAATGTACATGTGAAATGCTTTGAGGGACTTTACTAGGGAATATGCCTGTTTCTCTAATATGTTATATTTCAATTCTACATCATGGAGAACTTGGCTGAAAAAGGAAATAGGCCGCTCATATCCATCTTCATTTTTCTACAACAAAACTCCAGCTACTGTATGAGGTGAAGCAAATGAAAATATCATAAAAGGTTTTGTATAATCTGGGCCAGCCAGCACAGGGGCTTCAACAAATGCATGTTTTATCCTGGTGAATGCCTCTCTGGATTCTTGAGACCATTTTACTTCATTGTTCTTTTTTAGCATATCTGTTATATGCCTAACTATCTCAGCGTAGTTAGGAATAAATCTTCTCAGGAAATTTATCCGGCCTAAAAATACCTTTACTTCTTTTTTATTCCTGGGGAGAGGAATACTATTTATCACCTCTACTCTTTTAGGATCTATTCTCACCCCATCTTTAGTTACAATATGCCCCAAAATCTTGCCTTCCTCTAATGCAAATAAAGACTTTTGTGGATTGAGAGAAATTCTATACCTTCTGCATTTTTCAAAAGTTCTTCGTAAATTCTCAATGTGCTCATTGTCATTTTTTGAAAACACTGTTATATCATCAAGGTACACCACTAGAAACTTATCTTGCTCCCCCACAAAAGCAATGTCCATTTCCCTCTGAAAGGTAGCCCCTGCATTAATTAGCCCAAAAGGCATCCTGGCATACATAAATGTACCCCATGGTGTGATGAAAGCAGTCTTCTTCTGATCCTCTGGGAGCACAACTACCTGATTATAACCCGAAAAACCATCCATCATTGACATTCTAGAGGCTCCTACCACTTTCTGCAGGATGTGGTCCATCTTGGGGAGTGGATAATTATCTTTTAAAGATGCTCTGTTCAAGTTTCTAAAGTCCACACATAGCCTTATTTCTCCATTTTTCTTTCTGACAGGGACCAAGTTTGCAACCCAGTCTGAGTACCTTAATGGCACAATTATTTTGGCTTTTAACAACTTCTTGATTTATTTTTCAATGGAGGGAAGTAGCAGTGGATTTATCTGTCTAAGCTTCTGCTTATAAGGTTTTGCATCTTCCCTCAGAGGAATTTTATGCTGCATTATACTAATGTCAAAAGTTCTTAGGTCCTGACAGGACCATGCAAACACATCCCTGAATGACTGAAATAATTTCAGGTATTTCTGCTTGTATTCCTCTGGGACCTTCTTGGATAGTTTGACAATTTTGGGCTCAACCTTGGTACCTAGATTCAGATCTTCTACCTGATCTTCTGCTATTACTTTGCTAGGCTGCAACGGGACATCATTCTTGTCAAACAACCTTTCTAGGGGGACCAGTCCTCTAGGGATAACATTTCCTTTCAGCTGCAACACTTTACTTCTTGCCATTTTCTCTTCCCATTTATTTTCTGAAATATCTTCAGCCCCATCCTCTTTATAATCATCAATCTCCATATTAGAGAATTCCCCCACTGTTTCCAGGAATCTCTTCATTTGTTCCTCATCTTCAAATACCTGCCAGTGCTTGGTATTATCTGGGATAGATGGCCTATAACGCACCTCAACTTCATATCTCAAGAGAGGGTTCTGAGGAGGACGAAATGTACTGGCAGCTACAGCTAGAGAATCCGCCATTCTATTTTGCTCCCGGGGCATGAACTGGATATTGAATGCCAAGAAGAAGTTCTCCACCATGTCCCATACTTCATTTCTATAAGCTCTCAGCCGTGGATGTTTAGTTTGACATTGATTTCTGACCTATGTGACCACTAGCTCAAAGTCCCCCAGGACCTTTAAACACTGTATGCCCATGCTCCTAGCTATCTGCAATCCTAACAACAGTGCTTCATATTCAGCCACATTATTAGTAGCTTCGTATTCCAATTTAATAGACAGTGGAATCCATTTTCCTGAAGGAGAGATTAATAATACTCCAGCCCCATTACCTTCTCTTGAATTTTCTCCGTCAAAATGTAGAGTCCATATTCCTGCTTCATGGTTTTCTAAATGCTGCTCAGTCTTGATTTGATAGAATGATGGTTCCTGAGAAAAGTTTTGATCTTCTTCAAGCATAAAACATGAAAAATCTCCTTCTTTGCTGTAGACTGGTGAATTCTCTGAACTGTCAGCCTTAGTCACCATCTTGACAAATCTAGTTTCTCTGTACAAGCTCCTCTCCTGACCACCAAAAATAGGGATAGTGGCATAGGTTAAATCCATCTTGGGTGACCCACCAATTTTTGTTCCCCAGGACCTTGACAACAGCATGCCAAAGCAAGCTGGGATGTCAGCCACCACAATGTCCATTACTACACTTTTTGCTGGAATTTGGGCCAGATTGACCACTAAATCTTTAATCATCCCTAGACACTTAACTCTTTTGGAATCAAATGAATATAGGTATTTATATGGGCGAGTGATTTGTAAACCTAGTTGCTCCATGACTAACAAAGGCATAAGATTATGGGAAGCTCCAGAATCTAACATACAATTGTGTAACAGCAGGTCATGAATAACTAGAGACACATAGAAAGGAGGAGTAGAGGGGTCTATCTCCTCGACATGTGGGCCAAAAACTACCATGGGTCTTTCTTCTTGAAGATTAAGACTGTCTGGGATTATTGGTGCTTCAAGAGGGAGCAATAAAGAAGTGACTTGAGATTGATATGCAGGTTGTTTCAATAGTTCAGTCAAAGGGACTGGGATTTTGACTTTCTCAAGTTCTTTTTGCAAATTGAAAGTAGGAGGGGAATTTTCTATTACAACTTCTTTTGACTCTTTGTTTTCAGCTGAAGTTTAACTTATTTTGATACAGACTCAACATTAGGAGGAGTGACTACTTTTGAGGAAGAAGGAGTTTGATCATTAGACTGCAGAGGTTTGTTTAGAGGACTCTTACCTTTGTCTGTGACTTTCTTCATTGTTGACTCCTTTTGAGCAGATTCTTCCTTTTCAAGTGGCTCCTCTTCCTCATCTTGAGTCCGAGTCCTCTTTCTAGAAGATCTGAGGTCATATCTCCTATTGAAATGTGCTTGCATGAAATCATTAAACTATTTGCAATAGTGATCAATTTATGCATCTTCTGTGTCTCTGATCTCTTCTTCTTCTTGCAATGGACATTCTATTTCATCATTGTTTGAGAAGGCCAGATTTTCATCTTGCAGTTCATAGGCAGCATCTTCAATGGATTCATCTACTAGGCCTTCCAAGTATAATGGGTGTGGTACCTATTCTTTTTTCTCTTTTGCTTCCCTTGGTAGTATTTACAGGGGTGGCTTTCTATACTGAGGATTGTAACCACTGTTTGGAGTGTTCTGGAAGTTCTTGGAAGCTGAGTTCTTGGTCTCCAATTCAATTTTGACTAGTTTATTAGAAATATTATTAATCATTTTGCTCATTTCTTCAATTTTATCTGAATCCTTATCCTGATTAGAAGTGGATACTTCCTCTTTACCCCTTCTTCTGGTGTCTTGTTCAGCTTTCCCTCTTAATTTTCTCGTGGAAGAAAAGTTTGCTTCCAATTCAAGTGCATCTGACTGAGCATCATCTAGAGTGGCAGGTTTTCTTTCCCTGAGAGAGAAACCAAAATCTGAGTCAAAGGCTGCTATGAAAACAACCTTGGCAGCATTTTGATGAGGCTTCATATTGGCAGGAAGGTTTAGATATAACTTATTAAATCTTTTGATAAATTCTGACACCCCTTCATTATGTTTCTTCTTGAGTGTATTGAACTCAGTAAGACACTGTCCATGATCTTTCTTTTCTCCCCATTTCCTGAGAAAGGTATTTTCCATATCGTCCCAAGTGGTTACGGAACAGTTTCCTAATGTTTTGAACCATTTTCTGGCTTCACCATCCAGAGATTGCACAAATAGTCTTAAGACTACATCCAAATGTTCTACATTAAAGTTCTCTGCAAAAGCGCAGAAGGTCTCAAGATGTTTCTGAGCATCAATTTCATTTTCCCCAGTGAATCTGGGCAAGATCTTCAAATAGTCTTGTGGCATATCATTCATCACTTGAGGTAATGCCAGGGGAGCATATTTATTCAACAAAAAGGCTGGGACATTAGCCATTGGAGGAGGTGGGGGTTGTGCAATAATATAGTGTACAAATGGAGGAAGAGGAGGAGGTGGGGTATGAATAACAATAGGAATATACTATACAGCGGATTGAGGTGTAGATGGGAACAATTCACGGTTAACAGCAGAAACTTCGGTTACTTCCTTGACTTCTTCGACCTCAGGAGTAGGGTGAGGTTGAGCTTTAGTTCTAGCACCTCCCCTGGGTGGGGTATCTGAGTAATATTCAAGATTTTCCTCAGTGGAGTCGGGTTTTTCTATTAGAACTTCTTGAGAAGAAGAATATGGATAATCTTCTACCAAATATTCAGGGATTTCAGCACGGACTGATTTCCTTTCTTTCCAACTTCTTCTATGTATAATCTTCTCAGGGTTAGACTCTGAAGGTATCTTTGACTGTGATGTATCCGACCTTAAATGTGGCTTACGAGAAGCCAGGACTACAAATAGATTTATCAAATAAACAACAGTGGAGTCGCCAAGGTGAGAGATATACAACTCTTCAACTCTCTGTGCTCACCTGATTAGAGAGTGAATATGATTTTTCGAGGCCCATGGATTCTGATTTTCTTAAATTTGTCCCCGGCAACGGCGCCAGAAAGATGTTGTCGACAGAAATTGTCGCCCCTAGAGACAGCCTAGAATTGCCATAGACCAGTGCCTAGGACATCTTATCATAGCAAGTAGCGTATAATATAACTTGGGTGTCAATCCAAAGGCTCTCCTGCTATCTCTTGTAGAACAAGGAAATTAATTTTAATGGGACCAGAACTTACAGAAACTGCCACAAGGAAAGTAATGTTGCAGGGACAAGATGCAAAGCTCCAACACAAAAGCATCAGACAGTTAAGAGACAATTTGCTGTAAAGAGGGCCGATTCAAATAATATGCCACAGAAATAAAATATCAGAAAGTGAATGCAGTGAAAGAAAAGTTAAGAAGATACTAGTCAACATTGGGCTGATACCCAGATACACAACAGAACCATATATGGGCTTATCAATCTAAGAATCCATACATGACAATGGCGTTTTAAAAGCACCCTCCCAAAGCAACTAATATAGCAGAAAGATGGTTGAGATGAATATGGAACAATATATCATGCATGAGCCATATTTAAAGTGCTTGACTGATTTAAGTATGGGCATTAACTAGGATGAATCCTTACCAAACCAGTGAGCCACTCGCATTCCAAAACATGATACAAGAAAGTGGATGAAATGAAATGTTATATTAAACACATAAGAGAAAGTTACATATTGTGAAATACCAAAGACCAGAATCCTCATTATAGATAGAACTCCTCCTCACTGAGACCCTACGGGCTCTAAGCCTTCACATACAAAAATGCCTTTCACAGCACAATTATTTGATAAAAATCTGGAACCCTTACAATGTCTTTCTTCTGGAGTTTTATAGGAGAGACTGAAAACTCTAGAAAACGAGGTAGGTGATGCTCATTAATTGGCTTAATTTAAACAAAATGGTGGAAAACCTTCGCGCCCACACTACAGGATGACCATGCTGAGCTGTGTGTACTCTGCTGCCGGTAGAAATGAATGCACTGGGTAGAAAATCTATTCAGGAACACGGTTTAAAGAAAAATTCACATGAACATTCTGTCCTTTCCTGAAGAAAATTCGGCGGAAATAAACCTTGAGGGCATTGTTTTCTGTGAAAAGATCTTTCTAGTGATCTGCAGGGTCTTCGATCTGGTACTTTTCCTCCAAAAGGTTATGTAACAGCCCCAAAGTCCTTAAATGCATTTCTTTAATCCCCTACTCTTCACTGATATTCTCTATCTGCGCCATTAATTCTTCATCTACTCAACTTGTGCATTTGAATGACCCTGGAGGGTTTAATAGATTTAGATCCTTGCTATCTTTAATGGTGGTCATATCATAGTAGCTCCTAGATCTTTTTCCATAAATTTTGCTCCTGAAACAGGGTCCTGTCCTGCATTCTCGGCTTCTGTAATGGAGGCGGTGAATCATGATAATTCTCTGCCGCGGAAAACCTACAAAACCACAAACTCGTTAAAGAAAACCTAGACACAGGGATGGTGGCATGGAGGATCTATGGACATGGTGGTGTAGACTTATTGAAATGTCGAAACGATGTGGGGTGGTGGAAAACACAGAGGAATGGCAGAGAAGAATTGAAGGAATACGTGAAATTAGACGTGGACAGTGGTCCTTCGACCTAAAAAGATATATGGGAGGCTGAGGGATGCACGATGGAAACGCGTGGCGGGATGACGTGGAGGGAGGCTTGAGTCAACAGCAGGACAGGTAAATGATTCTGGGCCATACGATAAAAAACGAAATCAACGGTTAATATTGTGTCGGGCGGTGATGCGATGGTGGGCCACGGGCGTTATAAGCTTGTTTTAAAACGCATGCAACTTCGAAGAGTGGCCGTCGTCGGATGAAGGCCTCAGGATCTGACGGCTCACGCAGATTTCGCTGCACGTCCACGACCAGATTATAACGCGCGAAATGGAGCGGATTTAGAACAGTGGCCTGGGAGGCGTGGCAAGCAACGTATGGAATCTCTGCGATTTGCGGAATACCGCCTGCCCCGAAAAGGTGGTGCGAAATAAACTGGCCGGTTTTGGCATCGATGCGCAGCGCGGGGTCCACCAGGGCGGGAGAGATGCAGACCGTCAGATCTACGAGTGATCGTATGGCTGAGAACATGCCTGATAGTTGTATACGACAAGTGCCTTCGGATTTGGCGTTTGGTCTCAGGGCGTTGTCGTGTGGGAGGAATAGGTGCTGGGGCTAAGACTAAAGGGGCTGGGCCCGATATATTTTAAAGTGCAGATTTTAAGCCTTTGTCTGATGTATTTTGTGAGCGGGAATGGTAGCGATAGGCAGGATATGGAGGTCTTAGGCCACGACAGAGGTTTTAAACAGATTCAAACAAGACAGCAGGCCAAAAACTTGGATGGAGGGGCTAATATAGTCAACAGGTGGATCTCCTCACATGAGCGGGCACTCAAAGTCCCCCGAGGCTGAGGTTGGGATCTCCGCTCGAAGACACCCGCGTGTTGAACATCACTTGCAGACTTCACTAAACAGTGTAAGCATGCTCAATGTCAGAAGACACAAATCAGAAGATGCATAATCGAATGCGAGAATGATGAACATCTTCCCCTTTTTATTCTTTGAGAGCCTTGCTCTCATCCGGGCCCCACCAAACTGTGATGTCCCTCTTGGCCCACGCTGTCCCTCTCTCACTGTGTTGTCATGAGCACACGCTGCCTCTTCCTTCACGCTGCCACTTCACCCTTCTGGTCCCCACGTTGTCCAGTAAATATGTTCTCAAGTGACTTTAGGGAATTTTTATCTCCAGAAATTAAACTGGCCAAAAAATAATATTCCAATTAGCTGCATGCTAATTTTGGAATATTACAGATTTGAGGACTTGAGTAAATTTGAAGCAAAATTTAGTCAACATGAAGAAGAATTCAACTCCTTATTGTTCAACTAGAGGAAGCAAAGAGTGCAGAAAAATTAATGAAGATCCAATTGACAAAGAAATAAGAAGAGTGTTAAAGGCTTGAAGAAGAGATTACTTCCTTGGAAAATGAAATTGACAAAATATCTAAGAGTTTGGAGAGTTCTCAAGTCTTGGATTACATCCTAAGTCATCGAAGATTACCAATTGACAAATCTAGTCTTGGATATGCAGGTGAGGCTTATATCAAAAGTGATGCAAACCCTAAAGCATCAAAGAACAAGAATGCATAGAAGCTTGAAATTTGTACCCCCAGCTCGCAGAAGCATGGAAAGGAGTCAAAATGATATTGGAAGAACCTATGCTCCAATAACATATGTTGATGTTGTAAAAAATACAAGTAGTAATGAATATCATCAAATAATTTCAAGGAAAAAAAACTTTAGAAGTGCACCAAGACAATCTTCATCTTCTAGGTATCAAACTATATTTTTTGGTCATTGTTACTCTTGTACAAATTTTGGGCACATGGAAAAATATTACAAAGCATATGATAGAGACATCTATAAGGGCCCCTATCAGTTCTCCAGAAGTAAAATTATAGGAATATACTCCAATGTTTTCATCAACAAAAATTATTCTCCCTCATTTATGCACAAAACTGAATGCTTCAAATGCCATAATTTTGGGCCTATAGCTCATTATTGTAACTTGAATTACGATCCTAGACAACTCTAAGAGTCATCAATCAAGCATGGAAAAAGAGTCACAAAAATTTGGAGAAGCAAGCATGTTGAACCAGAAAAAGAACATGTTGAATGTACCTTGAATGTTTAAGGAATCAATCCTTGCTTTTGATCAAATATGGGCATCATAGGCAAAAAATATGTTCCACCAAGGTTCTGCTTATTATAAAGAGGAAGATCGTGCATATTATTAGGGGGAACACAGGTCAAATAATGGTTACTTAAATATTATCTCACAAAGTCAACACCATGACAGGGGGAGCAACTCTATGACAAGAAGAATAACACTATTGTAGGGGGAGAAACATGATGACAAGCGGAGCAACATAAATACAAGGGGAGTTAATGATAGGGGAAGCACTTTATGGGAATAAATTGTTAGGAAAAGCACCCCATTTTCCATTGATGTCAAAGGGGGAGAGAAGGAAATAAGTCTCATTGTCAATAAGAGTTTGCCATAAATGACGAAGGGGGATATTGTTGGATTAGGTTGTCATTGATGTCAAGCCCTATCATTTTAAAGCAAGCCCTAGTTGAAGTAAGCCCTAATGTGCTATAGATGAAGAAGTATATGTTGATAGTGATGAAACCCTAGGTGCATGGAAAAATATCTAATCATTAAGCCCTAGAAATTAGTGGCATGATCATAATACAAACGGAAAAGGGTGAGCTATGCAAGGAGCCATTGTATTGACCATTCAAATGAAATTGAGGAGCTCAACTTAGTCTCTTATTAGTCAATGGTAATGGAAATAGGTTTTTGTTGTATGCATATTTTCTTTGTGATTAGATTCAATGTATTATATATGATAAGAAGACATCATTGACGAAAGGACAAGAAATGAACAAGAAGACATCATTGACAAAATGGAAAACATATCTCTATCACGGAAACCCATGAATTATTCAACCCATGAACCATTAGCTCCTCTTATGGTAATTCTAGCTATTGGAGTAATTAATTAAAATAATATTTCAAATAATTAAATTCAAGAGAAACATGTCATGATGGCCCTCCTATATTAATTATGGATTCAAGGGATTACAAGTTGGCTCAAGCAACAACAAATTTTTAAGACAAAAATGTATTTTTTTAGCTTAACCATTCAACCTACAAGTCAACCCTATCCAAGCCAACAAATCATCGTCTCAACATATTCAAACAAGTATAAATATAAAGTCAAGCTTCTCATTCTAGCTATGTTACTCGGTCAAAAATACAATGAAGAATTCAAATATGAGGTGAGAAGGAGCAAAGGAGGAAAAAGTATTGTGTTAGGCAATTCTTATTTTTAATTTTACGTGGTTGGGTTCTAGACTATACATCTGGTGGTAAATGAATACTCGGTCTTTCCTTGAGTCCTATTGTAGACCGATTTAAATCCACAAAACTCATATTTAATATCCCACAAGCAGTTCAAACTTGTGGCAACAACCTTGGACCTATGGCAAACCTGTACTCAGACCTCTAACATAAAACTTAGATTGTAGCTCAAACTTGTGGGAAATAATTTTAGCAGCTTTCACCTGTAGCAGAGGAGCACAAACATGTGGCATAATTGTTGATGGTGATCTCAAGCTTGGCCTTATGCAGTGTTAGTAGTATGAAAATTTGAAGCACTATTGAAGACACCTTTTTTAATAAATCTGGTGGAGCAATGTTAAAGCTTGGAGCAACCTTGTTAGAGCATCATTGAATGAAATATTGAAGAAATTAAAACATTTTAGGATCTCTTGTGAAAGTAGAAGAGCATTCTTGGTGAAGGATTGAACAAAACTTATTATAGCTATTATACGAGACTTGGGGCATCATTCGAGCAGGCATTGAAGAAAATTAAAAGAGTCCCTTGAAGCACATTTTTGAAGACATATTTTGAAGTATGCATTTTTGAAGTTCTTTTGAAGAACCCTGTGCATATTTGTTGAAGGACATCCTTTGGACGAACTTTTGAAGCCATATCTTGGAGCATCATTATTGAAGCCCTAATGAAGTAATTTTTTAGAAGTTTGTTTATAAGATATGAAGAGCCTTGGAGATACTTTCTATTGAACTATGAAGCTTTGCAGGAGTTGACCTACATCTTTGGAGCACAATTGGAAAATATCCTTTGTAACCACTATTGAAGATTTGAAATCTTGTTGAAGTAGTTCTTAAAGCATTGTTGAAGCCTATTGTAGAAATTTTCGAAGAATTTGTAGGAGATGTTATTCAATAATTTTTGAAGAATATATTGAAAGTCCTGAAGCAAAAATAAAACCATTTTGAAGAGTTGAAGCAGAGGGTTGGAACCATAGAAGATTGGAGTCCTCACACAAGGTTGTAGCCTTGTGGAAAACTAGGTCGGAGCCTAAATTGTTGAGAGGATTGGAGTCCTCAAGCAGACCAAGTTGGAGCTTGGTGTAGTACAGGTTGGATCCTGGTTTGAAATTGAAGATTGGAGTCTTCATCTAGGGTTGGAGCCTTGAAGTGTTATTGTACTTGAATTGTTGTAAAAGAGGATTGGAGTCCTTGTCATTCTTATTAATAAAATTATTTTTTTGTTAAACATCTTGTGTTCTGGCTTTACTAAGTGATATTAACTGGTATAAAATAACAATTGTAAAAGAAATATTGACTCACGTCCCATTAGAGAAATTTTGAGGTCTAAAACGATCTTACTAAGGAATATATAAAATAATAGTGTAAATAACAAAATAAGATAGACTCACCTCATTAAGTTTTCGAGGGAAAAAGATAAAACTACATTTTCAACTCGTATTTTCAACTTATCTCCCTATGATTTTACTCAAATTTCAAGTGGGAGCATTCGTTGGATGCAAAATTTAATTTTTCACCCTAGGAGTACCCATGTTGCATACTTTTGATGGACCCTACTAAACAAAAAATGTGAAATACATGAAAAATCATGTTTTTAATGTATTTCACATTTTTTGTGTAGTAGGGTCCATCAAAAGTATGCAACATGGGTACTCCTAGGATAAAAAATTAAATTTTGCATCCAATGAATGCTCCCACTCGAAATTTGAATAAAATCGTAGGGAGATAAGTTGAACATACAAGTTGATTTTTTTTACTCCAAAAATGGTGAATATTCCCCCATGGTTGACATCATAATATTAAATCCTATTGGTTCTTATAAAGTTGACTTTTGTTGTAATTTTTTTATTTTTAGGTCCATTTTTTACCTCAAAATTTTTCTAATTCCCCTTCAGTATTTCCAATGCTTTAACCACAAAGACATACAAATATAGAACTATAATATCAAAAAGAAATAATGGAACAAAATATTACCCTTGAAACCCAATGTGGGAAAAACTAAGTAAAAAATGCATCATTGTGGCTTTCATATTTTATAAATTGAAAATCATGATACAAATTATAGAGTGGTCCAAGATTCTTGTGAGGCTTTGAGACACTATTCTTTGCTACAACGCTCTACGAATTTCCCCTATCTCTCTCTCTCTCTCTCTCTCTCTCCCCCCCCCCCCTTTGCTAGTATCTCCTCCATACTCATTTCTCATGCTATGGAATGGAAATGTTAGCAAAAGAAAGTGAATACTTTTCCCTCCTTCAATAATGTCTTTGATAGCCAAAATTAGGGTAGGGTTAGGGTTTTATAACCCTCTTATAATCTTCATTATGCTTCTAGGAATATATAATGGATTCTCATGGGTTAGTAACTCCATATGGGTGAATCATGGTGCATTGGCGTCAATTCCATTTTGGATGTATGATGAATAATTGGACTATTACCATGTCACGGGCATGGCTTTTGCATACAAACTCTGTTTGATGAAAATAAAAAGCTATAAACCTATATAATGTAATGAGGACCTCTAACGCATACATCGTTGAGATCAGAAACACCAAATTTATTCTTCTTTAACCAAAAAATAAAGGATTATTAATTTTCATTTACTAAGTAGCTTTTAGATCATACCCATATTGACTCTTATAGGTCCAAAATACTTTTCTCCCCATTCCATAGCATCAATAAGATCATATGCTAAATGCGTATATCCATTTTGGACCATTAATCCTCATTTTGGGAGCCTTTATATCTCCAAAAGATTTAGTTTTGAAGGAGAGGAGGAAACAATTCTTTGCCTTTCTCTTTGGAGTACCAATTGGATTTTTTTGGTAGTTTTCCTTTCAATCCCACCTACCAAAGTTATTATTGGCCCCTTTTGGTCATTTTTATATACTTCTACATAATAATATCTCATGGTAAGTATTTCTAGGAATCTAGGCCAAATCTTCTATTGAAGTTAATACCTGGGCCTCTTCATACTCATTAATCATGGGTGTCTCATGGTGTTTCAATTTATCTAGTTTTATTATGAATAATGTACGAATAAGGTAGAATAATAAGTCTATAAGAATTATTTCCCACCTTTTTCCAATACTTAATGAAAATTTACATATATCATATCCTTGATTTTCTTTTTATGGTCACATTAATATTTTCTTATCAAGGTGCAACAAAAAAAAAGTCTCCTACTATGAAGGTCTTTTCAACCCTTTTATGATCATTCTTTCCCTTCTACATCTCATATGATTTATTTAGTTTCTCTTGAACCTATAAATGTATCTACTTGGTCTAATATATGAGTTTGTATTCCTTCAATGAATAACTTAATGTTGATATTCCATTCTAGTCCATATATGATATCCAATGGTGATGTTGGTATATATGCAATTTTTTTTTTAAAAGGGAACTTATTAATGGAAGTGTGAATGACCATGTATGAATATTGTATGTGTTGCAGATATTTGGCGCTAGTAACTACTAAATATATTTTTCTAATAGGTTTGGGTGTTAAGCCCCAAGTTAACCTTAAAACCATTGTTGATCCCTAGATATTGAGTGATTACATTTCTATTTTTATTTAATTATGTAGGCTAAAGCCTTTCATGGTCTCATTTTATTAGAATTGTACCCTTTGTCTTTATACATACTAAAGAGGCCTAGTCTTCAGATCATCAAATTTTTTCTTGTACATTGTTATAATTGTAAAATGAGGTTTAAATCTTGAAGAGGATTGTAAGTATTGGTTTCTTATCATTTTTAAGGTGCAAGGTTCATCACATTTGGTATCAAAGCATATGAAAATTAGTGTTTTTCTACTAAAAAATAGGTTATCTTGACATTTTCGTTGTAAAAATTGTTTCTAGGAGATTTTAGATGATGAAATTTAGACCAAATTGAGGAGAAACCTTAGGTAACATATGGTGAAAATTTAATATATTGATTCTCTATTTTTTCTTATATATGCTATGAGGAATTTAGGGTTCTTGAATGCTTTTGAAACCACTCTCAAAAAATTTATTTTGGAATTTTTTCTAAGAAATGATTTTGGGATGATTTAGATGGTGAAATTTGGATCATATTGAGGTAATATCTCGTAAAAATTTAATATCTTGGTTAACTATACT
This sequence comes from Pinus albicaulis, assembly GCA_034641835.2. Lineage (NCBI taxonomy): Eukaryota > Viridiplantae > Streptophyta > Pinopsida > Pinales > Pinaceae > Pinus > Pinus albicaulis. The sequence continues at coordinate 688,861,868 of CM076581.1, forward strand.
TTCAAGGATATGCTCTAAGCAAGTTAGGGTTCATGGATTATTATGAAGTCAATTTCAATCAGAGTTTGGTTTGCTATAATTTTTGAGATATACTCTGTGGAAGTTAGGTTTTATGAAAGATCCTAAAATTAGTTTCAAATAGGTTGGTTTGGTATTTTTTCCACAACATTTTTCGGGACATTTCAGCCTCTGAAATATTTAGATATATTATGAGACATAACGAAGTAAATTAGATGAAGTTTTCATAATTATATTTGACGAATTGGACATGTGGAAAGCTATGCAAGGTTGCTCATTGGAAGAGGCATAAAATCAACAAGTATTTGGAAAGTTACCATAACTTTTGCTTGACACATCAAATTCTAGTCAAACCTCTAGAATTGGAAAGAAGACATATAAGTGTAGTATATACCAAAGTTTATATTCAAATGGACTAAAATTTCATAGATATATTAAGCAAAAGGTTAGTCAATCAAATATTCTCAAAATTAATGTTTTAAAGGCACATAAAGGTCAATAAAATTTTCTCCAAATTAAGGTATTAAAGGCACATAATAGTCAATCAAATATTCTCCAAATTACTGTTTTAAAGACACATAACTTACAAGTAACAAAACTTGTGATTAAAAGATCTAATTTTTTTGGGTGACTGGAAATTGTGATAAAAAGGAGTACTATTATAATATTCTCGCATGGATCCAAAGAAAGATCCAAAATCTACTACACCAATTAAACCTCATGAAGGCTCATCTAGGTTTTATGAAGAAAATGAAGACATAGAATTTAGGTTCTCCCAATTAGAGAAGAAATTCAACGAAATGGATGATTGTATGTTGAAAAGGTGGATTTATCATGTTCTCAAGAAATCATTAAAAGAGAATGATGTATGAAATGGAAAAGAAGATGAGTTAAACTAATGAAGATATACAAAAATCCATCAGGGAAGATATAAAACAATTACAAGCCATTTTATTAAAAGATATCCCAGAAAGGAATGTGGAGGTCTAAGGAAATCATGAACTCAAGGATAAGCATGGTATTTAAGCTAAATCACATATGGGGAGTATGCTACCACAATTGGAGAGTACAAATATTGAACCATAGAACCACGATAATGAGTTTTCAATCCAAGATCCACATCATCAGGGATTCAATTCAACACTAAGGAACTACTGCATTACAAATATCGATATGAGGAAGTTTGATGGTAATGATGATATAACATGGATATTACATATGAATCAATACTTTGGTTTACACCAAGTGGCTTCCTTACAAAAGTGTTATAGGGTAATATGCTTGGATGGTGGTTATTGGGTATCCCTCTCAGGGATTTCCGGTGCCCGAGGTAGACCGTAAGATTAGCTGTAAAGTTCCAAAGGTACTGCATGCATGTTAATACTAATACATAATTGAAAAACAAAGATTTGGAATGATTAACTCTTTGTGGATGAAAAATCCCATGGAGAACACTAGGCAGAGGAGTAGAAGTCCTTCTTTGCCGGCTCCAAATACAAATCCTGCAACCAATCAAAGTACCCATGTAATATTCACAACAGTATTGATTTCTATCAATTAAACTAGCATATAAATAACATTAAACAATGCAAATATAATCCATTCATATCATGCTACATATAAGATTGAACAACAATTGTGACATTGATGCATCGAATGGAAAAAATAGATATAGTTCTATTGATTTATGAAAAGGAGGATTACAACCATCAGTTGCGCCAAGCCCTCCTCAACCTTCCAATTCCTCTCTCTCTTTCTCTATCTCCAAGTGTGATGATGCTCAAGGCAGAAAGTTTTCAATAAAATTCATCGATCTTCAAGCCTCACACTACAGCAATGAAATTCTGCTCCACATATAATAAAACCTTCGACCTTAGACCAAGAGCCCACAACTCCAATTTATAGGAGATGGAGAGGACAAACCTTTCCAACTCTTTCAAACAGTTCAAATCGGGAAAGATCTGGATGTTTCATCGATTTTCCTTGCTTTTGCCTTCCATAGGAGTTTAGTTGTGTTTGGAAATGCCTAATAAAAGGTTTGTGCCATTTAGTTTCTATTTTGAACTGACTCTTTCTGAGAAAAGCTGGAAATAACCATTAGTTTTCCACAAGATATTTCTCTTTTCAAATTCAAACACGGATAATGTTGCCCCTTGGTTAAGACATAGCATTACCCTAGGCATTAAGGCTCCCTTTTCATGGCTCAGGTGCATTATAACTATGCCTAGCTGTTTTTGCGATGTGTTACCTTGGAAAAAATTGGTCTTGTCTAGGTCATTTTCTTCCTTCCATGTTAGCTTCTCCTTTAAGCTAATGAGGAGGTTATTTTTACTGTAACAGATGCCCCCTAAAGTGTGAGGTCAGAGATGAAGATGATGGCCGAAATACTTTATAACAAGTGTAGTAGAATGAGAGGAATTGGAGGACTGAGGAAAACCTAAAACAACAACATATGTTAGAAAATATAGTATCTATCCTGATTCGGGCATTCCCATGCTCAGTAGCTAATCAAAATTATTTCTTAAAACAGAGATATGAAAAGTGTGTACACCAATAAGCACAAGGTGGAAGCGTTTGTCAGAAGAGGATCAAACTGATAAGCTGTTTCCAAAAACAATATCGCAGTTTGGGAGAGGAAACACAGTTGTAATGGTGTAAGCCTCAACCCAAGGTCTTGGTCGCCGCTTCAGTAAATTGCATATTTCCGTACATGTGAATGAATGAGTTGTAGTCGAACATGCGAGAAATCATATGATTACTAGTAAATAGAAAAAACTATTAACAGACGTGAGGGTGACCATCGATAAGGATGATGGTCCCCAAGAAGCACAGCACAATCTAGTGAGTGTGAATAAAAGGAGTTGATGTTGAACACTCGTAGAATCATTCGATCGGGAGCCAATAATGAGAAACCCCAACCAAACACAAGGTGACCTGCCACTGATGTCTGCAAGTACCCGGGTACTGATGTGTTTCTGGATAAAATTCCTAGATAAGATGTTGAAGTCGATAGGAAGAGATCCGTCGAAAGGTAAGCATTGAGGCATCCTACATTAATCGACACGAAACGAGAAAATATGATTTTTTTTTGGGAAATAATCAAGAACAAATGGGAATAACTGAGGAAAAATAAGTTCTGGCATATGATGGCATGGCTGATACAAGGAGCAGTAGATAGTAGGATCCTCTTGAACAATAGAAGGCACTCTAACAGGGTACCAGGCAGCTTAGGCTTATTGAACACTAAAGTGTATCGAGATTCATCAATGCAGGAACATTAGCATGTGAATACAAAACTCATATATGGTAGGGTTCAACTAAATGCCAGAGAGTTTTCTGGGAAGTGCCATGTTCAAGATTTTGTATTTCCAAATCGACCTTTAAAATGTAATAGAATAAGTATCCAATTTGTCAAAAATTTTCCCCATCTGATTAAGTTTAACGAGTCCAGACGGGTAAACTCGATGATCTTTTCATATTTAGAGAGTCTGAAAAACATCGTAAAAGACAACTCTAGGGAGTATCTTTTTCATGTTTGATAACTGGGCACGATGAAGGGAGAATAGTAAGCTCGAAACAGTTCATTTTCCATGAGTTATTCCATTGAATCCGGAAAAGTGATAAACCTATGTTCAATGGACATCTGCCTCATTTTGTTATGAGTACGAGGAGATGGAGTAAACTCAATGTTCTTTGTGAAATTTTAACGAGTCCAACAAAGGAAAACTTGATGCTCTCCATGAATTTTTAACGAGTCCCACGGAGAAAAACTCGGTTAATTTTTCTGGTTAATGAGCTTTGAAAAAAATGGAAAAAGAATGGCTCATATTTCTTCATCGTAGTATTTTAACAAGCCCGACAAAGGAAACTCAAGGTTTTTTCAGTTTTACGAGCTAGAAATAGTGCCTAAAAAAAAAGCTCGTTGCTTCTTCATGTAATTTTAACAAGCCCGAAGAAGAGCACTCGAGGTTTTTCGGTTTAACGAGCGAGAAAAATACCATAAAAATAATGCTCGGTGCTTCTTCATGTAAGTTTAACGAGCTCGAAGAAGAGGACTCGAGGTTTCTTGGATTAACGAGTGAGAAAATACCCTAAAAAGAATGCTTGGTGCTTCTTCATGTAAGTTTAACGAGCCCGAAGAAGAGGACTCGAGGTTTTTTGGATTAACAAGTGAGAAAAATACCATAAAAAGAATGCTCAGTGCTTCTTCATGTAATTTTAACGAGCCAGAAGAAGAGGACTCAAGGTTTTTCAGATTAATGAGCGAGAAAAATAGCATAAAAATAATGCTCGGTGCCTCTTCTTGTAAGTTTAACGAGCTCGAAGAAGAGGACTCGAGGTTTTTTGGATTAACGAGCGAGAAAAATACCATAAAAATAATGCTCGGGGGTTTTTTCAGTTTTACGAGCTAGAAAAAGTCCCTAAAAAGAAGGCTCGTTGCTTCTTCGTGTAAGTTTAACGAGCCTGAAGAAGAGAACTCGAGGTTTTTCGGATTAACGAGCGAGAAAAATACCATAAAAAGAATGCTCAGAGCTTCTTCATGTAAGTTTAACGAGCTCGAAGAAGAGAACTCGAGGTTTTTCGGATTAACAAGCGAGAAAAATAGCATAAAAATAATGTTCAAAGCTTCTTCGTGTAAGTTTAACGAGCCCAAAGAAGATAACTCGAGGTTTTTCGATTTAACGAGCGAGAAAAATACCATAAAAAGAATTCTTGTGGTTTTTTCAATTTTACAAGCTAGAAAAAGTGCCTAAAAAGAAGGGTCGTTGCTTCTTCGTGTAATTTAACGAGCTCAAAGAAGAGGACTCGAGATTTTTCAGATTAACGAGCAAGAAAAATACCATAAAAAGAATGCTCGGAATTTCTTGATCTCTTTCTCATCAATAGAAGGATATATGCCGGGAATTTTCTCGTAAGACCAAGTAAAGACATTGTGAAATTCCTTAAAAAGGGATGTGAAGCATGCAATTTCCTCTGGATTGCAATCAACTCCAATCTGAATGTTTTCCATGATACCTATTTTGACCGAGATATCTATGATTAGAGTATTGGAAATAATGCCCTTGTTTCCTTCCGAATTGATAGTTTGAATAGTCATGTAAGCGAAGGGAACGATCTCAGTTGGGTAAAAATATGGGATTTGAGTAGTGATCACGTCTGAATCAAACATCGAAGCATGATGATGGAACTCTCCCAAGGTCATTCTTCTAGAGACATGATCTCTCAAATAGCTTCATCTGTAGGTAGGACTTCATCAAGGAGAGCCCTAGAAAGAACCGTGATGGGTGGGAGGGTGGTACCATTGGTTGAAACCAAAGCAGTGGAGGGTTCAGATGCTACTTGGATGACTTGATAAGCCAACTTTGCTAGTGATAGCGACATCTAATCTCCGTAAGAATCAATTTCTGAAGGCGTCGGTAGGATCCATGGATTGATAGAGCCATCCGAAATGATGGATATCATTGCAATCATATGTGGAACCTCAAGCAGCGGGAGAGGAAAAAACCCATCAGGGAAGATGCCATCAGAAGACCGGCATTGACGCTGACGTATGAGTCAGGAACGCTTCCTACTATGGGTACAGTGCTACTTGGTAATGCGGAATAATCGGGGGTGCAAAAGGATAACTAATCCACTGTGACTATTTTTCCATCTAATGGAAAGAGGATGAGTCAGAAGACCGAAGAGACAATGGAAGTCATTGCATAAGACCAACTGCGACCCAAAAATAGATTATAGTCAAGATGACAGTCTATGACTTCTATGTCCACTGTTATCATTTTCGCACTAAGAGAAATGGGAAATCTATCAAGGTAGCCTTTTGGGAAGAAAGTGTGGCCATCGAAAGCTTTAAGGGAATTCGACGGCAGAGACAAAGTAGGAGAACCCAAAGCAAGCCAACATGCAGTTGAAATAACGCAGGTCGAAGCACCTTCGCCTATGACATGTAATGGATTGGTCTCCCTCTCGATACAACTTGCACTTGGAATGCAAGTTAGTGTGAGAGGCGAGGTTTAGATTTCTCCATGTCGAAGATGGTTAGCGTAGAATCTTGGGGGTCGATTCCACCAAGCCGAAAGCAGAGCTTTCCTTTGTGCTAGGCAGGTTTGAAAAACTTCGATTGAAGACATGGCTGATGGTTCTTGCACCAAATCTTCTACAATATTGTAGTTTTGGGCAGCACGTGCAGAGGTGTTATGAGTCGTGCGTCAAAGTGTCTCTTTGGGGGAACATATTACGGGTGTTGGCCCTTGTTTTTGATCTGTTTTTTTTAGGAAATACACTTTATTTTTCCACATTATCCATCTATATACTATCATATTCACCTTGCATTGACCCAAAGATGCATATACAAGTATTTAATTTATGTTTTTCAATTACTAGGTGTTTTTGTAAAAATTGGAATTTAAGTGCATTTTTGGACATCAACAGAAATTCTCGTAATAGCATTATGGTTTGCATATGTGTAGGATACTTGGGCTTGATCTAGATATGTTTCTAGAAATCTCGAGAACTAGGAGTAAGAGTACACCTATTGGTACAGTAAGATTAAGCTTTAATAGGATCAGTCAAAGGCGGTCAAACAGGACCAGTCTTTATGGAGGATCCCTAGAAACTAGGTCAAAACTCTTATTTTGTGGGATTTTCCAGATTATGATGGATATGATAGATGAATTCGACCTGATATGATAGGATAATGATAGTTATGATTATTTGAGTTTTTTTAGATGAGTTTGTTAGATATTTTATCTATTTAAGCCTCACACTTTGAAGGCTTTAACATTGGAACTTGTATGACTTATTATTATTATTTCTGAGACTTGGAGAAATAATTGAAGATCTGTTCTATGATATTTTGATGTTGTTACATTCTGGTTGATTTCCTGAAGTCTTAATTAGCTGATTTTACCTTCAGTGTGCGAGGCAAGGGTGGAGGGCCCCCACATCGAGCTAAGTGCACTTCTTAGTTCATTTTGTAGCTGCAATTTCTAAATTAGTTGCTTATGTTTGATTTGTTTATATTTACATGCATTTACATGCTTTGATTGCTGATGGATTTTAATCTTGTTTCTTTCCTTCATACGAAGAGACAAACCAGTTTTTAAGTTAAATATTTCTTCTATCTGATTAAGAGTTCAAAACTCTGATTAAGAGTTCAAAATTAAGATTCATCTTTTCCTGCTTTTCTGAATTCCTATTTTCATAATAGCATTAATGATAGAATGAAATCAATGATGAAGGACAACCGGGACATCTTAGAAAAGAGCCTCTTCAATTATTATTTCATGTATCTTGGTCTATTGTTTATAAATTAGATTTATCTTTTCATGTTTTTCCTGAATTTATGCTTTCACAATAATATTAATGATAGAATGAAATCAATGATGAAGGACAACTAGGACCTCTTAGAAAAGAGCCTCTTCAATTATTATTTCATGTATCCTGATTTATTGTTTAGAAATTAATTAAGTTAGATTTATATTTGTAATATGCATTTCCCTAATCATCAATAAACCATCTTCTGAATTGATCATAACTGAAACCCATATAATTTGGGGATGCTTCTAAGTTCACCAACCCGGATTGATAATAAATACTTGCGTTAGTTGACAACAGTAAATTGACCCAACAACGGGGTCAGCAACAGACCTTTCGATATGAAAATTGTTGGGCGATAGTGGATTCTAGCTTGTACCAGGTTCCTGATCATCAACAACAGGAATTCCATAGAGTTTGGCTCAGGTCTGGAGTTCAACACTTTCAACGCCATAAATGGCGGATGATCCTTCACCGGAAGGATGAGTATCACCGTTTCCCCTTTACGGGGGTTGTTGTGGGGTTGAAACCATGTGTTGTTGTTGCTACTGTGGATTAGGGAAGGGATTATGAAGGATGAAAAGTGTCCTCCGAGAGTCCTCATTTGTGTTAAAATCTATGCATTCCTGCAGCTGAGGAAATTTTTATGTCAAGTGGTCCTCCGTACAGATTCAGCAAGGAAATTCATGGGTTTCTCCTTTCCTTTTTAGTTCTTAGCAATGTTTTTCTAATTGGGATTATTCTGAGTGTCAGACCTCTCTTCAGAAGAAGAGGTATTTTTCTTGTTCTTCTTATTCTTGCTGGTAGGTTTTTGTGTAAACTTCATAGAATTTACCTCAGTGGTAGGAAGAGTAGTCGATTGGTTAGGGGCGGTGGTAGCCGAAGATGGCTGGGAGGTTTTCCCACTAGGCTATTTTATGGCTACGCCGAAGAATTCACCAACGAGGTCGTCAGTGGGCGCTTCAGGTTTTTGAGTAGCGGGAGGATTCGGGTTGCTAGGGGCACGGGGGAGTAAATCATATAGCATGCCAGATTGCGAATATATCAGCTCTAAATGCTGTGCACGATGGATGGATTGGTCTTCTGTGACCGCACCAGACAAGAAAACGTCATTAGCTAGGGGTGGTAAGAGTGACTTACAAAACCGGTTGGATAAGAGATGATCCGGGATTGGAGCTTTGACGAGCCTTCACCTACATCTCCATTCATGAATGTGATCGGAGATGTGGTTGGCGATGTCTTGGCGCAGCGAGGTTAAGAGTTCCATTCCGGTTTTGTATCTAATAGGTAATTGAAAGTTCTTAAGAAATTCCATAGCTAAGGTGCCAAAAGTGTTGATGGCCCCACGTGGTAACTCAATGTACCATTTGGCAGCGTTGCTTGTGAGAGTGATGGGAAAAGTTGAAGCCAGATACTATCATCCACCATGGAGTTAGAAACAGACCATCGATGCAAGGTGGTGACGTGTGTAGCCAGATCGTCCCCTTGTTTCCCATCGAATTTAGGGATGTCAGATGGAATCTTGTGCGGTACTGGAGGCCAGAGTGGGTTGTGGTTGATGGGATCATTGGTCAGTTTATAGATGTTGGGGATGTCTAGAGATGCCAAAAATGGAAATTGCGTGTTTTCCCCTGGATCTAGCCAAGGAAGTATTGGTTGACAGTTCGGACCGTAGGGTTCGCCCATCAATGTGTTACCAATGGGATAAGCAGGACTTTGTTGATAAAAGTTCCCTATGGGTGGGGGTGTAGGGGTGTATGGTTGTTTTCCATAGGGTATATTGTACTGAGGAGTGAACTATTGGTTGCCCCCAGTGTAAAAGTTACCCCCTTGCCCAAATTGACTTTGGGGTTGGTTCGCCCATATGGACGGGATAGAGTTAGCCAAAGTTATATTGCCATTCGCATAGTTAAGCAACGACATAGACCCTACGCCAGAAGTTTGACCACTCAAAGGAACAATGTTAACAATAGGTTGTCTTGTTTGTCCTAATTACTGTAGGGGTACCGAAGTGCCCCCCGACATATATGTGTTGGTGACACTACACCCTGGCATGATTGCCAAGGGGTTTGAACTCAGCAAAGGATTCCAATCGAAAGGGTTGGTAAAAGGAACCGAAGTAGCCCCGCTATTAGGAGCAGAAACCATGGGTCCTGGCGCAGACACAATAGCAGCAGATCCCAAAGGGTTCGGAGGTCCATTGATAGTTGTGGTGACCAGATTTCTAGGACTAGGTATAGCCTGGCTACTAGGGTTACCAATTATTGGCATAGAACTGACATATAGAGAGGAAGATGGTGGCGGACCAGAGTTGGTGACCATCGACATCGATCCCATGGGCGCTGGTTGTGAAATGGATGTTGGTGCAGCTGAAGACATATCTTGGTCTAGTGTAACTTGAACTAACACTGGCCTCGACGGGTTAGTGAGAGGAGGATTGCAAGGAGGGACGACTCCTTCCGTAAAAGGGTCCTCTGAAAACTCCGTATGGTACGGGCTATGTGAAAATTAGGGGTTGTCACTAGATACTTCTCTTTTGAAGAAGGCACTGGCTCACCGAGACTCGACTCCTCCTCCGGTGTCAACGGAGGAAGACCTCGTTATCGTCGAGATAGACGACGAGGTTCAAAGGATGCCACTGTGACCTTTTTACTTTTATCAAATTTTAATTATTTGTGATGTATTATAAAGTCTCAGTGATAGTAACCACACACCTAAAAAAGAAAAAATAAAAAAGGACTTTCTAATATTAATCAAAAAGTAACCAGAATAGGGTGGCCCTGTCTGAGTACTATTGTTTGCTAGAGATGAAACCCAACCTCACAATAGCATACAGAGAGGGTTTGTCAAAAATACAGTTACAGTTAATCTAGAGCTTCGCCCAAACCTCAGGCAATAGGTGTAAGCACTCTTGTGAAGACGAGTACCCCCCCAAAGACTGAAGACATAGTAGGTCTGTCTGTTTTAGGTACCAGGACAACCCGTCCCAGTCACCTCATGTAAGTCCCTAAAAAATATGGCAACTAAAGATACCTCAAATCACAGACATCATCAAGGGGGTCATGGTAGTAGAAAACACGCTATATGGGCAGAACACCTAGATCCCCGATCTAGTTTCAACATCCCCGAAGGGAACCCCAGTGTATAACATGCCCACTGAATGCACTCGAAGGTGGGCTACCTTCTCATGCACCCTGGTGTGGTCTCACACTTAACTCCAGTGGTAGTGGAGTGGTTCCGATAATATGAGTGTAGTAGGATTTCACTTTTTAATGACTCTAGTTTCAAGTTTTGAGATCTTGGGTGATTTTCTCACTTCTCCTACCCCAAGATCCTAGCCTGAACTACTGTTGGTGTGAGCTCAGAAAAAGTTATATGGTTAATTTTATTATCACTTGATTCTTAGTGTACTTGATTATTAGTCTTGCGGAGGGGGAGTGGACATATGAAATGTGATGAGACTTTGACTCAAGAACCATGCAGAAACATGCTCTAAATTGTAATATTCCTAAATTAGCCTACAACTAATTGGAATATTAAAGTTTTGTTTTGTCACTTAGATAGGTGAATAAGTGGGTAGGGAGGACCCATAAATCTCTTTATTGTGAATAAAACCACTTCTCATGTGAAAGTAGATTATCTTTACATCTCAATAAAGCACCCTAAGGTGTGAACAGGGGCTAAAAAATGTGGACTGGTTCAACTTTGACCAAATCAACAACATTGTCATGGAGGAGTGGACATTAATGGAGGGACAACACAGTTTTAGATGGAGACACATTGCATGGAAGTAGTGTCATTAATGGATGGGGCTTAGGGTTTGGAAGCTCATATCTTATAAAAGGAAGAGGATGGCAGCCATATTATTCATCTTGGTATATTTTATATTTTGATATATGGTCTGTTTAGACATATAGCTTTCTTCAGCTGTTTAGCTAAGATTGCATGTGCTGTTTAGCACAGGGTGTTCCTGATCGAGAATCCCACCTCTTCCATTGAGGAGCTCTTGGAGGATTTTGCACTATACTTCCACAATTGGGCATTTGGCCAAGCTTCAGCCTCATGTACAATGCAATTCTATTTAGAGTTGGGTTGTGTTGCAGGGGTGTAGCCAGTGGAGGAGAGAAATCTCCAAATTTTGAGCTTATTTTCTAGTGAGGGGACTAGCCCTTCACCTATTGAGTTGATTGGGTGTTGTTGCAGCTGATAGATCATTCCTTTTGCCCCATATCAACATTCATTCTCAAGGAGTGTGTAATTCAGGCAACAAAAATGCAGTGGGCAACTCAAAAAAGGCCGAAAATCCAAACTTCAAATCTGGCCAAACCATTTCTAGGTTTTTCGAGTAGAATCTATGGTTAAAAGCGTGGATCATTATGAGCACTCTAAAAACCTTCTGCACATGGTTGTTCTTCATAATAACAGTAGTTTCCAACAACAGTAGCAGTAGCAACACACATTTCCAGTGCTTGGTTTCTTTGGTGTATTTCAACCATCTTGTGGCTTGAGTGCATTCCTTTTGGAGCACTATGTACTTTCATTTGATGTTGATATATAATGATATGGCTCAGCTATTTTCTGCGCATATTTATGATGTTTTGATGTATTCTGACATTTTTCCAGTTTTACAAGTTTAATTCTTATTTTTTCGTAGTTGGAATTGTGCATATGTTCTATATTCTTGTCTTTTCCATTTTGGAATATTACAGTGGTATCAAAGCATAATCTTGGCTCAGCTTGTGGATCTCAGCCATTATGTTATCAGAATATTAAGAAGAAGGAGAAAGAGATGAGAATGAGTTTTATCTCATATATTTTCAAATCCAAGAGGGACCTCACCAAGGAGGTCAAGCAAAGAAAAATGGAGAAAATCCATGAAACCACACTAGGGTTTCAAGATGAGGAAGGTCCATGTACTTCCTATTAGCAAAAATAAGATCCGATATTGCATAAAGCTCCAAATAAACATGCTATGCTCTTTCCTTTTGAGGAAGAAGAAAAAAAGCATGGAGATGGAGGACACTTAGATCATGAGATTCTAAGTGAATATCTTACAGAATATAAGTCTCAATCTAGAGCTTTCAAGGAGAATCTAACTCTCCCACAGTTCATTGAGCTCAAAGAAGAAAGAAGACCTTGCAGCAATAGAAGAATAAAGGGAAATAGATTTTTACTGTCTACCTTTGATGGGTCATCCTCATGCACAACAAGAGCTTGGGGAATGAGGTTGGATGCATTTTTCTTGCTACATCCAGTAGTGGAGGAAGAAGTTGTTGAGATTGCAGCGCTGCACTTTGAGGGTGAAGGAAAAATTTGGTGGTTTAGCCATTTGAGTCATGCAAGAGTGATTGCATATGCATATTTTACTCAAAGGTTGATCAAGAAGTTTGACAAGAAGAAATCATAGGAGAAGATGCCTTCACCACCACTTGTTGCAGGAGCACTTGCATCAGGAGAAAGAACGCTTGCACCTTTGCAAAGTGGTCTTGATCTCTTGACAGTTAGAGTCCCATGTACTATTATGGAGATGCATGAGGAGGATGAGACTTGTACCAGCGCTAAAGAAACCATAGAAGAGCAACCATCATCATCAATAGTTGGGGAAGCCATTACACTGGAAGGAGGAACCCTTGTAGCAGTGCAAGATGTTCCCAAGCTTTACCAAGGTATGCACATGTTTCCACTTTCTATTATTTCAGCACATCATATGGAGGATTGTGGGAATGTACTATTGCATGACCTAGGGTCAAAGTACATTTCTGATTTGGAGCAGCAGACTATCATTGCGCTGAGCAACCTTGATTTTTTCAAGGAGGAGATATGCAGTCATCCTAGTGTATCATTGTTGAGCTGCACACAACTCTTGGAGTTGGAGTGTAAATTCTTGGAGGATGGGATGAGTATTGTCCTGAACCATGCCATGCAGAACTATGTGTTCAACATTGAGTATGATCTTAAGACAACAGATGCACCATTATGGAGATCAGCAACACTGTCATGGAGCAACAGTGATGAGTTGGGGGCCCAACCATTATTGGAGCATTCCAATGACCTTTCTACATGTATAACAGAGGATAGGCAGAGGGTTGATAGAGGGCATCTGATGAGGGATGACATCTTCCATTATTATGATGGACACTTCTTGATGAGCACTTCACATTTTGATGAGAAAATTTTTCCTACCACTTATTTGGATCCTTATGAGGTCAACATGGTCATTGATGAGTGGTCATCATTTGGAGATCTCTAGGAGATTGCATTTCAACATCCCATGAAATGCAAAGATAGAAATATGATTTGGGAGATGGTATTCTGTAGAAATTTTAATACCCAACCCTAGTTTTCCGTTTCTCCTTATTTCTCCCATATAGTCAAATGCCCATTCCCATAGCCATACATTCAACAAGTTGGAAAAATAAATATTTTTTGAAACACTAATTGGAAATTTCATAATCTTGAGATGCGAAATAAAAACTCGAGAAAATTAAATCAGCCACACAGAATTTTGACATGCTGATTTTTGGTCAACTTGACCCTAGAAAAACCCCCTACAACTCTTGGGGAAAACCAGTTCAAAAGATTCTTCTTAAAACTGGAAAATTCTTTTACAAAGAAAGGAAATTTACAGGAAAAATTCCAGCAAACAATGTACAGACTGATCTCGTTTTCCGTGCTTGCCTCTGCCTCAGAAAATGTGCCAAATCAGCAAAACAGTGAAAACAGAAATTTATTACAGCAGTGAACAACCTTGAAATTTGTGCCCAATACTCAATTGTACAACCGTACAGACTGTACGGAAAAGTACATCAGTGTCTCCTCGAAAACTGTGTCTATTGTCTCGAAAATCGTGCCCAGCAATCTTGGAAATCGTGCCTTTAGCTTGTTGTACCTTCTCAATTTATGTGTTGTCCCTCTCCTCGAAATCTGTGCCCTAAGCTGTTGTACAGAAATCTGCCTCAAAATGCGTGCTAATTAATGATGTACGGACTGCCGCCTCGGAATGCGTGCAGCCTCTCATTGCTGTATGGATTTGTTGAACTGCTCCTCTCCTTCACTTTCTCAAAACCCAGAATTTCTCCAGCTCCCTTCTCCTCCTCTCAATCTGCTCATGAAAGAATGAATGAGCTTTTCCCTCCTTTTCCTCCTTTAACCTAAACCTAAGTGACTTTTGAGAAATCCCTAAATCTAATGGCTGAGATAGTTTTAGATCTAGGGCTGAGATTAAATGCTCATTTAAATCGCACTTTCTATTTTTTAATTCACCCCACTTTAATAAAGACCCACTTAGTCATTTATTTCCAAAGTCACTTTTCCTTTCTAATTTCACATTGACTTTATTAAAGTCACTTCAAAATTAGACTTTAGTAACTTTATCACTTAAACTCAATTTTAAACTAGATTTGACTTTATAACTCTATAAAGTCACTTTAGGAGAAAAATTAAATTCTTTTGGGCACTTTTCCCTAGGCCAAAGATCAAAACCTTAGGGAACCACCTGTCCTCCGGTAACCAAATTTCAACAATTCTCCATTGGAGGGATACCTATTTTGAGCATAATCTTAGACACTCACCATTGGTTGGATGGGTGATGTTGATGAGAAAGAGGTTGGGAAGCCACTTGCAGATTTATGACACTGGGTAGCTGGAGGCAAGACTTCGTTGGTTACTCTTGAAAGAGTTTGGTCATCATATGACACATTCTATTTCAAAGAGTAGATTGGTGGATGGAACTTGGCATGGAACTTACATCATATGGCAGCAAGGAGT
The DNA here is from genome assembly GCA_034641835.2 of Pinus albicaulis. Classification (NCBI taxonomy): domain Eukaryota; kingdom Viridiplantae; phylum Streptophyta; class Pinopsida; order Pinales; family Pinaceae; genus Pinus; species Pinus albicaulis. Next base: position 688,876,970 of record CM076581.1, read on the forward strand.
TTGGGTGTATTGGGGTGATGTGATATCTTTCATGTCAACCATCATGTTGTTGCTCCATAGTTTATATGGTGATGGTGTGGGGAGGCAACAAGAGTTGTTGTTGCTTTGGTTGTTCTTGGGACGATATGGACTGATTTCCTTCCTAACTAGCCCAAGCTAGTAGGAATATTCAATGTCATTTTAATTTTATGTTTTATGAATAAAATGTAAAGGAGAAAAAATAAAAACTCCTAAACATGAGAATAAATCAATGCCCAATGTGAACAGAGTCAAATCAGGGCTTGCTCAATAAAATCCACTTGCATGTGAAACAGGTTCAAGCTATTTGACTGGGTCAACAGGACCAAATCATAAAGCAGTCCAGATACAATGAACCTCCTAGATGATCAGCGCAGTCCAATGAGGAGGTCCTCCATGTGAAAAGGGACAAATGGATGAAGGTGGTTTAGGGTTTTGCAAACCCTAATCTTATATAAGGAAGGGAAAGACTCAAGGAGATGTTGTTGATGATATTTCGATTTTGAGATTTCTTGAGCAACTCAAACTCTCTTGCTTGTTTAGTGAGAGAGAGAGGGATTTCTTGTTTAGGAATTCCTCCCTCCTTCCTTGAGGGTCTCTTGGAGGAGATTGTGCTGCATTGATCCACTATCTGGCATTTTGGCCAAGCTTCACCTTGCGTCTACAATGCTGCTCCTGTTGTGGGTTGAGCTATCCATGTGAGCTGTAGCAAGTGGAATCAGATCTATTCAGATCTGAAGAGTTCTATTGCATCTTTTCAGTGGGGAAGTCATATAAACCATTGGCAAGAGTGCAATAGCTATTTTGAGCTCCAGATCCTTATCTTGGCGTGAGGCCAAAGTGTGCATCACTTCATCAGCGCAGTTAGCTTCAGAAACTGTGTTATTTTGCAGGCAGAGTTGCAGTGTTTATTGCTAGCAGTTTGGAGGAGAGATCTTCGGTGAAAGGATTCCTTTCCTTCACTGAGGTGATCCATGGATTGGCCAACCAATCCATGTTCCATTTCAGATCTGATCTGTTGTGTCAGAAATTTCTAAATTTTACTGCAGATCCATGGTGTAGATCTCAGATCTATTCAATGTCCTTCACTTTCAGCTGAGATCCCCAAGGGGAATGTACTTAAAATCCATTTTTGCATATAGATCCCATTTAGATCTATCCTTTTGTCCTATGATATGTTATAGATCTGAGACTTATTGAAACAATCTTCATATTTCTGAAAATTACGCTGTCTGGTTCATTCTCTATTTCTTGTGTCATAAAGCTTGGGTTTTAGGCCTTTTCGTCAAGTATAGATCTGTATTTTCTAATGAAAGATATTTGAATCATATTCTCAGCTTTTCATACTGTTATCTCTACATAAAATCACCAACACCTTCAGAAAATACACTCTCTAAGCTTCAACAAATTTCTTCATACTCCAAGTCATGGGAAATCAACAATTTTAAGCCTAGTCGGGAATGGAGGATCTGTTTAACATAGAAAAACACTTTTTTTTTTTTTTTTTTGAAATTTGGCATGTGAATCCCTCTTGAGCTAATATAACATATCCCAGATCCATGACCCTTATTTTTACACATATTTCTAAATACAGTCATTTTAGGGCATGAAAAGCTGCTTTTCCTCACATTTTTTAGAATAAAAGCTGAGTAAAGGTTTCTGCAGTACTTGGAATGGGTTTCTGAGTGTTTTTAAACACATTTTATGATATCTGAAGCACACATCCCTGAAAAATGCGTTTTTTCAGGCATGTCTTGCTAAGCAATCCCTTTTGGGGATATTATAGTGGTATCAGAGCATGATCTCTGGCACAGCCTATGAGATCAAGCTATCAGAGAAGTGAAGATAAGAAATAGAGATTATAATGAAGGAGAGGATGATATTACTCTCATCAGTGTTCATATCTAAGAAGGGCCTCTCCAAAGAGGTAAATCAGAAGGGAGAAAGAAGATGCACTGAGACTCCTAGAGGGTTTCGAGAAGAAAAAAGTTGCAGTGAGACCTAAAGAAGGTTTCAAGAAGGAGAGGAAGACCCATGCACTTCCCACCCTCACAAAGAAGATGCATTGTACATAAGAAACAAGAGCATGGCTCCACCACTTGGAAGAATGACAGAAGAGGAGATCTCCCTACTCCTTTTCCAAACCTTGAAGGGAATTGAAGAAGATCTCAAGGAGATTGAGAGGGTGGAGAATTGTACCAGTGCTGGCACAACCTTGGAAGAGCAGCCTTCATGTTCAATAATGAAGGAAGACTACATAGTTGCAGAAGAGGCTATTGCTTCTACATTTCACCGAGGTATGATTAAAAATCCATCTATTGTCATTTCAGCACATTGTATGAAGAGATCTACATCTTTGCATGCTGCTGAATTTGAGCAACAGAGTTGCACTGCGCTGTGCCAAAGATGTGAGGAAGAAGAGAGGAACCATTCCTCATTTGAGCATTCAAATGGAAGCTTCATTCATGAAGCAATAGAGGGTGGAATGATGGATGCTAGACATCTTGAAGTGAGAAACCCTTTCTCCCTTCTAGATGACCCTTTCTCAATGAGCACACCCCTGCTCAAAGAGAAAATTCTACTTGCAGAAAATCCAAGGCCCCCTTGGTTTTGGAAGGCCATGCATGAGGAGGATACCTCATGGGAAGAATTCATTGGAGGTGCACTTCAACACATCATGGAGTGCAAAGTTATTCAACAGTTTGGGGAGAATCTTCCCCTCTCACAGGAGCAAATAGTAGATGGAGGACATCTTTAGATGGATAACATCTCTCATGAATATGTTGGACATTTCTTGAGCCATGCACATCATGATGGGAGGTTTTTTCCTACCACCTATTTGGGTCCTCATAGGGTCAAATTGATCCTCTGGAAGATTGCATTTCAAGATCCCATGAAATGCAGGAATTTGATTTGGGATGATGGTAGCCCTCATGGGAGGAGTACCAGGATGAAAGGTGGAAGGAGACATCCACAAGTGGTTGAGTGGATGTGGATGGAGAGCAAGAAGCTGGAGAGCTACTTGCAGATCTATGACACTGGGCAGCAGGAGGCTTGGCTACGTTGGTTGCTCTTGAAAGAGTTTGGTCATCACTCTCTTTCTAAGGGTATGTGGAAGAATAATTGCATCATGGGGCAGCAAAGAGTAAGGTCACATTGTGTTGGCATAACATTATTCATGTCAAATACCATGTTGTCACTACATGATTTGGATGATGGAAGTATGAGGAGGCAGCAAAAGATTTTGTTGCTTGGGATGTTCTTGAGAGAGCAAGGGCCGATTTTCTCTCACAGTTTTCATGATGTTGCAGGAGTAGAAGATGGCACTATCATAGTGAAAAGGGGTTACTCCTTGGCCTTAGATGTTCAAGAAGGACTTTCTTCATGGGGAGGACTTCTCATCTGTTGTAGCATTATGGGAGATACCTTTGACATTTTGCATGTAAAATATTGGAGCTATGTGTTGATGAGAGCCTATTTTCATAGGCCAACAACGTTGTCACTTTGGAGCTGGGGTTTATTGATGGAGTATCCCGAGGATCAATTCTCATTCGATGCACTTGGTAAGCAAAGAGGAGCTGAAGGAGATGAAGTGGTAGATGGAGACATCTATTACTGTGGTGTGCTTTCCTTGACTTGGGTTTCCAAGCATGAGGAGAAGGACTTTCATGCAACACTTGGTTCATTCCCCTTTATGGGAATGTGCCAAAATATTATTGAGGATTCATTCATGGGTCCATGTATCTTCTTGCTTCCAACATATGGTGGGAGCTTTCGCTTGCATCCTCTTACCATCTTTTGGCAGTGCATTTCTCCACAAGAGGGCAAGCTATTCATTGAGCTCCATAATATACATTGGGCCAAATTATATGACGGAGACAACCATCTCTTATGTGGACTTGGGAAAAGATGTTTTCCTTACATGTATGTTCATTTGATTTATATGATTAACCATGTAACAAGAAACAATTTTCCATGTATTCTTTGTTAGAAGTGTTGTCATTGATGGCAAAGGACAACAACAGCTGCAGAGAAGAAGACAATTTGGTGAATGAGGGTTTTTTTACATTTGACAGAGCAACAAACTATACATACCGAGAATACAAAGACAGGGCAGCAAAATAGACAGAGAGTGCAAAGATCTAGAAGGGGTTCCAATGGAGAAGAGCTCACAGAGAAAGAGTTGGACTATGAAGAAGAGAAAGAAGCACAAACTGTTAGGGGAATATTCAGGGCCACAACACAAAGTTGAAAAGCCATTAACGCTCATCCTATGGAAGCTTTCGTATATAGATAGAGTGAGTTTTTGAAGAATCCAGACTCCAATCTTGAATGAGCAGTGTCAATTCTGATGGAACTGTTGTTTTTAATATGTGAAGGTGGTGAGAGCACAATGGAATGTTTATAATGAAATGTTGAAGGGTTAAGACGGAACCCTGAGGGTAAGAGGTGGAACCAAGAGTTAAGCAATAAAAACCTAATGCAGTCGGGTGTTAAACCTTATGGTAGTGTTGTATTAAAATAACAATGAAACAGGGGTTTATATGTTAAGGCAGAGTTCATATATTGAAGTGCTGAAGAAATATGAAATGAAACCTTTGAACGGAGTATATATATTTATGAAGGCGCAAAGAATTTGATGAAGCGGAACCATGAATATAAATGGAACCCTGAACGTGAACAGTAAATCCAGAGGTGAGAAAACTGGCAGTATCGCGTGGTGTCTAAAGTGGTAAGTGGATTTCTCATTTTGAACGCGATCTATGTCGCTAATGGACACGTGGCTTAAGGTGGTTTTGTAAATCCGCTTACATTGTGCAAATTTTGAAGTTTAACGCTCATTCACTTTAATTGGGCGATATTCATTACACGTCGTCGAATTCTTGTTTGGAACGCGACGTAACATTGACCATTAGATTGGTCCGACAGATAATGCCAAGGTATGTAATAAAAGTTGTGGGCCCCGAAAACAATTATATACATTATTGCTTGGGTTCAGTTATAATACATGGGTTTGTTAAAATGTTCTAGCATTGGCAGAGACTATATTATATGTTCATATATTGTAGTTGGCATACAATATCACAAGGGGTATACAATACGGGTTGATATATTATAGTTATGTGCAAAAGGTGAGCCATATGTTTATTATATATTGAGTTTTCATATGAAATAATTGTAATGCTGCATTGTGGGTCCGAAGCATGGTCTGACCTTTGAACTATGTGGAATATACATATATGTTGGTATATATTGTATTGATATATATATATAAAGACCGACAGTTATATATTGAATTTGTACACAGGTATATTATAATATGGTGCAAAAAGTAATCATAATAAATAAATAAATAAATAAATAAATAAATAAATAAATAAATAAATAAATAAATAAATATATATATATATGTTCAAAGGGCGTTGTCATTCGGAATGAATTAAAAGGTGCGGACTTTATCAAACATATGTGGGACCCTCACAAATCGCATCGGAGAAAAGTGTGGCAGCAGAGCATGTCAATAAAAGTTCCGATTACGATTGCGATGAAGATGTGGACCCGATGGGTTTGTGAACTGTGATTCATACGTGCTTGAGTTTTGGAATCACAGTGAATTATCGCATCGGAGCAATTCATCGCATCGACACAGTGAAGAGCAGTGAACAGTGAACCATCGCATCGGAGAAAATCATCGCATCGGCACAGTGAAGAGCAGTGAACAGTGAACCATCGCATCGGAGAAAATCATCGCATCGGCACAGTGAAGAGCAGTGAACAGTGAACCATCGCATCGGAGCGATTCATTGCATCGGCACAATGAAGAGCAGTGAGTAGTGAACCATCGCATTGGAGCGATTCATCGGATCAGCACAGTAAAGTGCAGTGAACAATGAATCATTGCATCGGAGTGAAAGTAGAGTATCGAAACATGCAACTGGAAGTTGCAATTGCGATTAATCACAATCGGAAGTAGTCTAGAGGTGATGCTTCCCATCGGAGAATAAAGCAAGGCAAGTGGGCTCGAAAGGGCATTTTATGTATTAAAACGATTTATTGTTGTTATATTTCCAAGAGTTATCTGAGTTATTTAATGCGACAGTTTATATGTTAAAAACACCTTATTATTATTCCAAGAGTTGAATTGCGCTATATAAAAAGCACAGTTACATATATACAACAGTTACACCATGACAGTGTACAGGAGAGCAAGCAGAGCCGAAAAATATAGACACAGCCACAAAAAAGACAAACACACGGTGATCCAAAACTGAATGGGTTGATTTGTAATCCAAATTGTAACTGAATGTAAATATTTTTGATTGGTTTATATTGTTTGTGATGCACTGGAAAGTTTCCGTAGGAAATAAAACTCCACTGTAAAATTGAAAGTTGTATAAATTGCTAAGATTTTCTGAATGAGCTGGATAAAGAAGTGAGGAGGTAGAAGGTAAAGAGTTAGGGATGTTCACTTTGAATTCCCTGAGGAATACGAACTTTTATGAGGCAAACTGTATAAATCATATCACATTGATATGTAGAAGGAGGTAAGAGAATGCAGAGTATGAATAATTGAGGTAGAGAATATAAGAAAAAGGAGGAGCAGAAAGAGATGCTACAGAACAGAGCTGATATCTAAGGTAAATCAACAAATATTTTTCTTTTGAAAGAATAAGGAAGTTGGAGCTTCCCTATCAAGTTGTAGCTTGATAGATGTCAGTTGTAGCTGACTGAGCTTGGAGCCTCCTATAGGTTGGTGCCTGTAGAAAATTGATGGGATTTGGAGCTTCCTTGCAAGTTGTAGCTTGCAGAATTGAGGTAGGAGCCTCTTGTAGGTTGGTGCCTGCAGAAAAACAGTGGTGAGATGGAGTTGGAGCTTGCCTTTGCATCACAACAATAATAAGATGTGGTTTTTTGCCTTTATGGGTTTCCAATTATATCTACTGTCTCTGTGTGTGTTGCCTATGTGTTGATATGTTCTATCCAATCTACTTAATACTTGCTGCTCTCATAATAAGGTTGGTGTCACATTATCTTAATACTTGCTGCTATATATTAAGACTATTCACATATTAAGTTGGTTATAAAATTAAGTTGTAAATAAGCTTTATGAGAAGTTTTTAAAAATCTCATATGTGTTAAACTGATTCACCCCCCCCTCTTAGTTTAACTAAGGGTTCAACAATTGGTATCAGAGCGGGTTCCTTTTGTATCAGTTTAACAAATGAAAGGAGATACCAGGTTCCCAGAATGGCTAGTAAAGAAGGATGCTCAACCAATAAAGCCCATTTTTTCAGTGGTGCAAATTATGCCTTCTGGAAAATTAGAATGAGGAAATATATAATGTCTCTAGGAATAGAAGTTTGGGGTGCTGTGGAATTGGGATATGCCCCAAAGGCAACTGACTCAGAGAAAGAAACCAAACAAGATTTTGTAGCTAACGCAAAAGCCATGAATGCCATCTTAAATGGATTGTGTGAGGTAGAATTTATCAAAGTAATGCACAAAGAGATTTCCAAAGAGATGTGGGATACTCTAGAGAACATCCATGAGGGAGACAAGAAGGTAAAGACTGTCGAATTTCAAGTCTATAGAGCCTAGTTTGAGAACTTAAAAATGAATGATGATGAAGACATAGCCAGCTTCTTTTTAAGGGTTGTAGAAATAGTAAATAACATGAAAGCTCTAGGGGAAACCATAAGAGAAGCTGTAATTGTTCAAAAGATTCTGAGATCTCTTCCACCCAGCTTTAATCCCAAGGTTTCTGCCATAGAAGAAACAACTGTCTAGGAAACCTTGACCATGAACCAGTTACTTGGAAACCTAACAACCTATGAGATGAGGCTCCCACGAAGAAGCCAAGTGTGAGGGAAGCAACTTTTAATATAAAGAAGAAGAAAGAAGAAAAGGAAGATATATGCTCTTGCTCTAATGAAGAAGAGGCCAAAATTGTCAAGAAACTGGATAGAGGCTCAGGTATGTATAAAGGTAAACTTCCATTTAAATGCTTTAACTATGGAAGAGTTGGACACTATGCTGCTAAGTGTCCTCATAAGAAAACAAGGAATCAGGCTCAAGAATTAGAGAAAACTACATCAAAGAACTGACAAAAAGGAAAGAAATTCAATAGAAAATCTTTCTATACTCAACAAGACAACAGTGCATATGAAGACTCAGATGAACCCTCAAGTGAAGAAGGAACCTCTGAATTTTTATTGATGGCCATATAAGAACTTGAAGGACTCCTTATAGAAGATGAAGAAGAAGGTGAAGTTGATCTTGAGGGGGAGCTAAGAAGTGCCCTGGAGGAGATTGAAAGACTCAAACTGAAGTGCAGAAAACAAAAAGACATTCTCCTCAAGTATGTAAGAGAATAACAAAATTCAGAAGTCCTCATGTAGCTGAAAGTAGAGCTTGAAGAAGCCAAGAAGATAGAAGACATGTTACTTAAGCAAATCAGGGATAAAAATCAGGAATAAGAGAATTTGGAAGAAGAAGTAGTATGTCTGAGGAAGAAATTAGAAAATGCCCAAAGGAAAGTGTCTATAAATTCTGCTCAAATGACAAGCTCTGGTAAGTTGAACGAAATCCTGGATGCTCAAAGATCTCCTCTGATAAAAACTGGGATAGGCTATGAAGGAGAATCAAGTAAAGGCAAAGAAAAGGAAAACAAAAATATTATTTTTGTAAAAGCAAATAAGGCTGATGAAGCAGCTCAAATGATTCCTACAAAAGAAGAAACATGCAATGAAGGAGACAGAAACCAGAAGGAACCTCTAATAACAAATAATGGAATAAATACTCAGCTAATAGAAAAAGGCTCATATACCCCTTAGTATGTCAAATTTGGAAGCCATCAAAGGAGATTCTTCCCTTCTATGAAAAATACCACCTGTTATGCCTGCCACAAGCTGGGAAATATTTCTGCATACTGTCATACAAGGAGGAGTAATTCAAACCAGCAAAGGATGCAAACAGTGAAGAGACTGGCTCAAGCAAAAAAATGGAGAAGAAAACCTCACATCAAGTATGCAAATTGTTTCTATGGTTATTGTTTTTATTGTAAGGAATTTGGCCATAAAATCACTGAGTGCAGAAAATATGGACAAAGATTGATGTTCAACACCTCAAGGAGGTTTATGAATCATGGATATTTTACTCATACTCACAATTCTGCAAAAATTATGATCAAATGCTGTGTATGCAATAAAATTGGACATATGCCTTCCAAATGTCCACTTAGAGGATGTGGTTCATCATATCACAAAATGTACCAAACAAAAGGATGCTTCCAGTGGAAAAAGAAGGTGAATAAATGTGACCTGGCTCTAACTTCTCAAGACCTGAAAATCCAATGGTATTTGGACAGTGGCTGCTCAAAGCATATGACCGGAGATAGAAGCAAGTTTATAACTTTTGATGAAAAGAAACATGGTAATGTTACTTTTGGCAATGATAAATCAGGAAAAATCAAAGGAAAAGGCTCAGTTAGCTTAGATAATGGTAGAGGAAAGGCCCAAGATGTATTATTTGTGGATGGGCTGAAAGCAAATTTGCTGAGTGTCAATCAAATGTGTGATAAAGGTTGTGAAGTTCTTTTTAGAGCACAAGACTGTGAAGTTAGATCAAGCACCACAGGAAAGACTCTGCTCAAAGGTGTTCGAACAGAGAGTAATGTCTACATAGTGAAAGAAGAGAATGAAGCATGCCATCTTAGAAACTTGAGGAGTCATGGTTATGGCACAGGAGATTGGGACATCTTAACTTCAACCACATCATCAGACTGAGCAAGAAGAAAGCTGTCAGAGATATAATAGCAATAAAAAGGCCTTCAAATACCATATGCAAACATTTCCAATTGGGAAAACAGACCCGGACATCCTTTAAGACCAAAGATGAGCTATCAACAAGTAGGCCACTTCATCTTGTACACATGGACCTGTGTGGACCTTCAAGGACTAAAACACCAAGTGGAGAATCCTACTTCATGCTGATAATAGATGATTTCTCCAGAATGACATGGGTTGCTTTTCTCAAATATAAATCGGAAGCACTTGACAAATTCAAGATATTCAAGGCATTGGCAGAAAATCAAATAGGATGCAAGCTAAAGTGCATCAGATCAGACAGAGGAGGTGAATTCACAGACTATGACTTTGCAGACCTATGCAATGAACATGGAATAAAACAACAGTTCACTATTGCAGGGACACCTCAACAAAATGGAGTGGTAGAGAGACAAAAAATGTGTGTACAACAAATTGACAGAGCCATGATGCAAGAAAGTAACATTCCCCAAACCTTCTGGGCAGAATAAGTACACATAGCTGTGCATATCCTTAACAAAGCTCATTTAAGGCCAAGCAGTGACAAGACTCCCTATGAACTATGGCATGGTAAATCAGCTTCAATCAAGCACTTTAGAGTCTTTGGAAGCAAGTGTTACATAAAGAATAATGATGAAAATATGGGGAAGTTTGATGAAAGAGCAGATGAAGGGATGTTTTTAGGATATGCTTCCAAGAGTAAAGGTTACAGGTGCTACAACAAGACTCTTCGAAAAATTGTGGAAAGCATTGATGTAAAATTTTATGAAGAACTACCAAACAAGACAAGAAGTACAGGTTGCAGCAATCCTTCAGAAGATTATGAAGAAGAGAACCAATATGATGATGAAGCAAGCAAGACAACAGAAGATGCTGAACTGAGCTTGAAAACCCCCTCAAGATACACTCAAAGGAACCATCCAAAAGATCAAATCATTGGAGACAAGAGTGTAGGATTCCAAACAAGAAGACAACTAACTGAACAGACAGAAGAGGTATACCTAGCTATGTTATCACAAATAGAGCCAAAGAAGTTTGAAGAAGCCATCAAGGACAAGTATTGGGTGAATGCTATGAATGAAGAATTGGACCAAACTGAGAAGAACAATACCTGGGAATTAGTTCCAAGACCCACTGAGAAAAATGTCATAGGCTCAAAATGGGTATTCAAGAATAAAATGAATGAGCAAGGACAAGTAATCAGGAATAAAGCCAGACTTGTATGCAAGGGATATTCACAAATTGAAGGTCTTGATTACGATGAAACATTTTCCCCTGTAGCCAGAATGGAAGCTATCAAAACGTTTCTGGCTTTTGCATGCTACCAAGACTTCAAGGTATATCAAATGGATGTGAAATCTTCCTTCCTAAATGGAGATCTAGAAGAAGAAGTCTACATGGAACAACCAAAAGGATTCTCATTAAAAAATAAAGAAGACTATGTGTGCAGACTAAAGAAGGCTCTATATGGGTTGAAACAAGATCCTCGTGCTTGGTATTCAAGGCTGGATAAGTACTTGCAAAAACAAGGCTTTAAGAGAGGAGGAGTAGACAACAATCTATACATAAAAGCCCATGAAAATTAACTCCTGATTGTTGTAGTATATGTTGATGACATTATGTTTGGAAGCAACAAAGATGAGTTAGAAAAAGGATTTTCCGAAGAGATGAAATCAGAGTTTGAGATGTCTATGATTGGAGAGCTCACTTTCTACTTAGGACTTCAAATTCAGCAAAAGAACACAGGTACATTCATCTCACAAGAAAAATACTTAAAAGAGATGTTGAAAAAGTTCAAAATGGAAGATTGCAAACCTGTGTCAACTCCCATGATCACTGGATGCAAGCTATGTGTTGATGATGGATCTAATGATATAGATCAAAGAATTTACAGATCCATGTTAGGAAGTCTGCTGTACCTAATAGAATCTAGACCAGACATTATGTTGGTAGTAGAACTTATGGCTAGATATCATGGAGCACCAAAACAAAATCACCTTCTAGCATTCAAAATAATAGTTAGATATCTACAAGGAACTATACAATATGGGCTATGGTATCCAAAAAGCAAGAGCTTCACTTTGACAGCATATACAGATGAAGATTGGGCCAACTGTGTTGATGACAGGAAAAGCACAAGTGGAGGTGCATTCTATTTAGGAGAAAGTCTGGTGGCATGGCTAAGCAAGAAGCAAACTTCTATCTCTTTATCTACAGTAGAAGCAGAATACATAGCAACAATAGCATGTTGCACACAAGTCATGTGGATGAAACAAACCCTCCAAGACATGAAGGTAAGATTTTATGAACCTATCTCTATCAAATGTGATAATACCAGTGCAATAAGTATATCAAAAAATCATGTGCTTCATTCAAAAAATAAACACATTCCAATCAAGTATCATTTTCTCAGAGAACAAGTAGCTCAGAAGGTAGTGAAGTTAGAATATGTGCCAACAAAAGAATAGACAACAAATATATTTACCAAACCTCTTGCTAGAGAACCATTTGAGTATTTGAGAGATAGACTAGGGGTAGTGTCTGTAGATGCTACTCCATGATATGAAGAAAAAACATCGTTTCAGGGGGAGAACAGAAAAGAAAATATCATTCCAAGGGGAGATCAGTTAACAAGGAATGCCATAAAGAGCATAAAATAGGTCCTCAAGATCAGAATATCAACCCTTTTCCATTGATGTCAAAGGGGGAGGAAAAGCTACAGATAGAGAATATGTTAACAGAGGAAGTGTTTTGCCATCAATGCCAAAGGGGGAGGCTGTTAGAAGTGTTGTCATTGATGGCAAAGGATAGTAGTAGCTGCAGAGGAGAAGACAGTTTGGTGAATGAGGGTTTTTTTACATTTGACAGAGCAGCAGACTATACATATCGAGAGTACAGAGATAGGGCAGTATAATAGATAGAGAGTGCAAAGATCCAGAGGGGGTTCCAATGGAGAAGAGCTCACAGAGAAAGAGTTGGACTATGCAGAAGAGAAAGAAGCACAAACTGTTAGGGGAATATTCAGGGCCACATTGCAAAGTTGAAAAGCCATTAACGCTCATCCTATGGCAGCTTTCATGTATAGACAGAGTGAGTTTTTGCAGAATCCAGACTCCAATCTTGAATGAGCAGTGTCAATTTTGATGGAACTGTTGTTTTTAATATGTGAAGGCAGCGAGAGCACAACGAAATGTTTATAATGAAATGTTGAAGGGTTAAGACGGAACCCTGTGGGTAAGAGGTGGAACCAAGAGTTAAGCAATAAAAACCTAATGCAGTCGGGTGTTAAACCTTATGGTAGTTTTGTATTAAAATAACAATGAAACATGGGTTTATATGTTAAGGCAGAGTTCATATATTGAAGTGCTAAAGAAATATGAAATGAAACCTTTGAACAGAGTATATATATTTACGAAGGCGCGAAGAATTTGATGAAGCAGAACCATGAATATAAATGGAACCCTAAACGTGAACAATAAATCCAGAGGTGAGAAAACCGGCAGTATCGCACGGTGTCTAAAGTGGTAAGTGGATTTCACATTTTGAACGCGATCTATGTCGCTGATGGACACGTGGCTTAAGGTGGTTTTGTAAATCTGCTTACATCACACAAATTTTTAAGTTTAACGCTCATTCACTTTAATTGCGCGATATTCATTACACACCGTTGAATTCTTTTTTGGAACGCGACGTAACATCGACCGTTAGATCAGTCCGATAGATAATGCCAAGGTATGTAATAAAAGTTGTGGGTTCGTTATAATACATTATAATAAGGTATGTAATAAAAGTTCTAATACATGGGTTCGTTATAATATTCTAGCATTGGCAGAGACTGTATTATATGTTCATATATTGTAGTTGGCATACAATATCACAAGGGGTATACAATACGGGTTGATATATTATAGTTATGTGCGAAAGGTGAGCCATATGTTTATTATATATTGAGTTTTCATATGAAATAATTGTAATGCTGCATTGTGGGTCCGAAGCATGGTCTGACCTTTGAACTATGCAGAATATACATATATGTTGGTATATATTGTATTGATATCTATATATATATATATATTTATATATAAGCAGAAACGATTATATATTGAATTTGTAAGCGGGTATATTATAATATGGTGCAAAAAGTAATCAGAATATATATATATATATATATGTTCAAAGGGCGTTGTCATTCAGAATGAATTAAAAGGTGCGAACTTTATCAAAAATATGTGCGACCCTCACAAATCGCATCGGAGAAAAGTGTGGCAGCGGAGCATGTCAATAAAAGTTCCAATTGTGATTGCAATGAAGACGCGGACCCGATGGGTTTGTGAACTGTGATTCATACGTGCTTGAGTTCTGGGATCATAGTGAATTATCGAATCAGAGTGATTCATCACATCGGCACAGTGAAGAGCAGTGAACAATGAACCATTGCATCGGAGCGATTCATCGCATCAACACAGTGAACAGTGAACCATCACATTGGAGTGATTCATCGCATCGGCACAGTGAATAGTGAACCATCGCATCAGAGCGATTCATCGCATCAACACAATAAAGAGCAGTGAACAGTGAACCTTCGCATCGGCGCAATAAAGTGCAGTGAACAGTGAATCATTGCATCGGAGTGAAAGCAGAGTATCGAAACATGCAACTGGAAGTTGTGATTGTGATTAATCGCAATCAGATGTAGTCTAGAGGTGATGCATCCCATTGGAGAATAAAGCAAGCTCGGCAAGTGGGCCCAAAAGGGCATTTTATGTATTAAAACGATTTATTATTGTTATATTTCCAAGAGTTATCTGAGTTATTTAACGCGACAGTTTATATGTTAAAATCGCCTTATTATTATACCGAGAGTTGAATTGCACTATATAAAAAGCACAGTTACATATATACAACAGTTACACCACGACAGTGTACAGGAGATCAAGCAGAGCTGAAAAATATAGACACAGTCACATAAAAGACAAACACATAGTGATCCAAAACTGAATGGGTTGATTTGTAGTCCAAAATGTAACTGAATGTAAATATTTTTGATTGGTTTATATTGTTTGTGATGCACTGGAAAGTCTACATAGGAAATAAAAATCCACTGTAAAACTGAAAGTTGTATAAATTGCTGAGATTTTTTGAATGAGCTGGATAAATAAGTGAGGAGGTAGAAGGCAAAGAGTCAGGGCTATTCACTTTGAATTCCCTGAGGAATACGGCTTGTATTCGAGACAGAAACTGTCAAAAAGCATATCATATTGATATGCGAAGGAGAGTAAGAGAATGCGAGGAGTATGAAGAATTGAAGCGAGAGAAGAAGATAAGAAAAGGATGAGCGAGAAGAGATGCTACGAGAATGAAGTGATATATAAGGAGTAAATCAGCAAATATTTTCTTTTTAAAGAATAAGGAAGTTAGACTTCCTATCAAGTTGTAGCTTGATAGATGTCGGTTATGGTGTTGAGGTTGGAGCCTCCTGTAGGTTGGTGCCTATAGAAAATCAATGGTGAGAGGGAGTTGGAGCTTGCCTTTGCATCACAACAATAATAAGATGTGGTTTTCTCCCTTTATGGGTTTCCACTTATATCTTCTATCTCTGTGTGTGTTGCCTATGTGTTGATATGTTCTATCCAATATGCTTAATGCTTGATGCTCTCATAATAAGTTTGGTGTCACATTATCTTAATACTTGTTGCTACATATTAAGACTATTCACGTATTAAGTTGTTTATAAAATTAAGTTGTAAATAAGCTTGATGAAAAGTTTTAAAAAAGGCTCATGTATGTGTTAAACTGATTCACCCCCCCCCCCCCCTCTCAGTTTAACTAAGGATTCAACATTCTTCTAAGCGAGTATGAAACCGTATTTGTGAAGACTTGGGGAACTATTGGTACTCTCTTGCATCACATAGGACCTTCAGTATTTCCTTCATGATTGTGATAATCATGTTCTCATTTTTTGATATTTCTTTTATCTTGATGGGAGACATAAGGTTGAGTGAGGCACATGGTTTGGATGTGTCCTTTTGGGAAGTAGGTTCCCACATTTTCTGCAGTTCATGTTCTAATGGGAACATGGGAACAGTTGTGGCCACCATGACCAAACACTTGTTTCTCTTGGAGGTGAGCCATGTGTGTGATGGGATACCTTATGATGATACTCTTCTATCCATCACATATGAAACATTTTGGGCTAACTAGTTTTACAGCGTTGGAGGGAGGATCTTTGCAGATCTACTCTTCATGATGCCACTTAAGGGCAATATCCTTGCATCCCAAGAGCAGTTTGCACTCTACGCTTATCTTAAGTGGAGAGTAGGACATCGTGGGGTAGGCTATCTTGTCTACCATATGCAGATTTTCAGCCCACCTATTTTGCGGGAGCTCAAGGTGGAGGAACATTTTCTGAAGTTGCCTTATTTGGAGGTAACTAGATTATTATGGATGATAGCATGGGTGTGGGAGACACTCATTGGGAGAAATTTTCCCCATGCTCTTCATCACTCCTACCTTAATGAGGCCATTGAGCAACAAGAAGATCACCACTTGCACCTTCCATTTTCTCATGATGTACACTTGCTATCTTACACTTGGAGGAAATCATTGGAGGACAGATTCATTGCTTATCATTTTCAGCCATGGTGGGGTCCATTGATGAGGCCACAAGAAGAGGGAAGGAGAAGTTTTGTTCTACCTTGCAGTTTCTTGAGGACAAGCAACATTTTGAAGGGGGGGGACTGTAATATTCCTAACTAGCCCAAGCCAGTAGGAATATTCAATGTCATTTTATTTTTATGTTTTATGAATAAAATGTAAAGGAGAACAAATAAAAACTCCTAAACATGAGAATAAATCAATGCCCAATGTGAACAGAGTCAAATCAGGGCTTGCTCAATAAAATACACTTGTATGTTAAACAAGTTCAAGCTATTTGACCGGGTCAACAGGACCAAATCATAAAGCAGTCCAGATACAATGAACCTCCTAGATGATCAACGCAGTCCAACGAGGAGGTCCTCCATGTGAAAATGGACAAATGGATGAAGGTGGTTTACGGTTTTGCAAACCCTAATCTTATATAAGTAAGGGAAGGTCTCAAGGAGAGGTTGTTGATGATATTTCGATTTTGATATTGCTTGAGCAACTCAAACTCTCTTGGTTGTTTTACTGAGAGAGGGATTTCCTGTTTAGGAATTCCTCCCTCCTTCCTTGAGGGTCTCTTGGAGGAGATTGTGCTGCATTGATCCAATATCTGGCATTTTGGCCAAGCTTCACCTTTCATCTACAACACTGATCCTATTGTGGGTTGAGATTTCCATGTGAGCTGCAGCAAGTGGAATCAGATCTATTCAGATCTGAAGAGTTCTATTGCATCTTTTCAGCGAGGAAGTCATCTAAACCATTGGCAAGAGTGCAATAGCTATTTTGAGCTCTAGATCCTTATCTTGGCATGAGTCCAAAGTGTGCATCAATTCATCAGCGCAGTTAGCTTCAACAACTTTGTTATTTTTCAGGCAGAGTTGCAGTGTTTATTTTCTAGCAGTTTGGAGGAGAGATCTCTGGCGAAAGGATTCCTTTCCTTCACTGAGGTGATCCATGGATTGGCCAACCAATCCATTTATATCTCAGATATGATCTGTTGTGTGACATATTCTTCAGAAATTTCTGAATTTTACTGCATATCCATGGTGTAGATCTCAGATCTATTCAGTGTCCTTCACTTTCAGCTGAGATCCCCAAGGGGAATGTACTTAAAATCCATTTTGGCATATAGATCCCATTTAGATCTATCATTTTTTCCTCTGATCTATTATATATCTAAAACTTAATGAAACACTGCTTCAGATTTCTGAAAATTACGCTGTCTGGTTCATTCTCTATTTCTTGTGCCATAAAGCCTGGGTTTTAGGCCTTTTCTTTAAGTATAGATCTGTATTTTCTAATGAAAGATATTTGAATAATATTATCAGCTTTTCATACTGTTATATCTACATAAAATCACCAAAACCTTCAGAAAATATGCTCTCTAAGCTTCAGCAAATTTCTTCATACTCCAAGTCATGGGAAATCGACAATTTTAAGCCTAGTCGGGAATGGAGGATCTGTTTAACATAGAAAAACGCATTTTTTTTTCTTCTAAAATTCAGCATGTGAATCCCTCTTGACCTAATCTAACATATCCCAGATCCACGACCCTTATTTTTATGCATATTTCTAAATACAGTCATTTTAGGGCATGAAAAGATGCTTTTCCTCACCTTTTTGAGAATAAAAGTTGCGTAAAGGTTGCTGCAGTACTTGGAATGGGTTGCTGAGTGTTTTTAAACACATTTTGTGATAGATGAAGCACAAATCCCTGAAAAATGCATTTTTCAGGCATATCTTGCTGAGCAATCCCTTTTGGGGATATTACAGAGTAGGTGATGCCACTATCATGATGCAAAGGGGCTACTCCTTAGCCTTGGAGGATCAGGAGGTACTTCCACTTTGGAAGGAATCTCCCATATATAGCAGCATTATGATTGATGTCTTTGGCATGTGGTATGTCAAAGGATGGAGCTATGAGATGACAGGAGCCTTGTCAGAAAGGCCAACAATGCTGTCACATGGGAGCTTGGGTTTATTGATGGAGTGTTCCTAGGATCACTTCACATATGATGCACTTGATGAACAAGTAGAATATGAGAGTGATGGAGTAGTGGATGGGGACATCTATTACCATGATATGATCTTCTTGACTTGGATCCCCAAGTATAAGGAGAATGCCTTACATACAACACATGGTTCATTCCTTGCCATGGAGATATGTCATACCACTATGGAGGGCTCATTCTTGGACCTTGTTATCAGTTTATTCTCAGTACATGGTAATAAATATGTTTTTGCATTTATTGATCATTTAACACATTATTTTCATTCTCTTACCATCTCTATACAGTGCATTGCTCCACAAGAGGGCAAGCCTTTATTTGGGCTTCATGGTCATTTTTGGACCAACATCTATGATGAAGATAGCCATTTCTTGTATGGATTTGGGCAAGTGTTGTACTATTTCTTGTATGCTCAGTTGATATACAATGCCATGTACTATTTACTAGTAGATGAGATGACATGTACAACTAGCAAATTGTTTGAAGACAACTTTCCACATCATATTCTGAAACTGCAGTTGGTAAAACTGCATTGTGACCACTTGGGAAACTGTTGGTACCTTCCAACACTACATAAAACCTTTAGTACTTTCCTCATTTGGATTCCATATGATGATAATGTCATACTCATTTTACATGGGATGATCTGGGCAAGAACTAAAGAGTGGATCTTTGAGGATCCAACTGCCTTTTTGCCTCTTGAAGGCAACATTATTATAGCCCAAGTTTAACAACAGCTCTACACTTATCATAAGTGGAGAGAGAGACAATTTGGGATGGACAATTTGCTCCATCATGTTCAACTATACAACCCACCTTCTTTGTAGGAGCCTAAGGTGGAGGAGATGTTTCATGAGTTGCCATGTTGGAGGGTAACTCACTTTTTATGGATGATAGCTTGGGGATGGAGGCTTCACATGGGAATAATAGTTCCCAATATATTTCATATTCCATGCCTCAAGAAGGCCTTTAGACCACACATAGTTGCTTCCATGGATATTCCACTTGTTCATGATGAGAGCCATTTGGATTTTTCAACAAAGGCATACTTATACACTTGGGAGGAGCAACTTGGAGACTTATTAATGAGACAACATCTTGTTCATTGTAGGAGCTTATCACATGAAGATGCTACAGGAGGAAGAGGAGAGGCTCTTCAGTTTGATCCTTATAGTTTCTTGAGGACAAGCAACATTTGGGAGGGGAGGACTGTAATATTCCTAAATTAGTCTACAACTAATTGGAATATTAAAGTTTTGTTTTGTCACTTAGATAGGTGAATAAGTGAGTAGGGAGACCCATAAATCTATTTATTGTGAATAAAACCACTTCTCATGTGAAAGTGGATCATATTTCCATCTCAATAAATCACACTAAGGTGTGAACAGGGGCTAAAACATGTGGACTGGGTCAATTTTGACCAAATCAACAGTGTTGTCATGGAGGAGTGGACATTAATGGAGGGACAACACAGTTTTAGATGGAGACACATTGCATGGAAGTAGTGTCATTAATGGATGGGGCTTAGGGTTTGGAAGCTTATATCTTATAAAAGGAAGAGGATGGCAGCCATATTATTCATCTTGGTATATTTTATATTTTGATATATGGTCTGTTTAGACATATAGCTTTCTTCAGCCGTTTAGCTAAGATTGCATGTGTTGTTTAGCACAGGGTGTTCCTGATTGATAATCCCACCTCTTCCATTGAGAAGATCTTGGATGATTTTTCACTATACTTCCACAATCAGGAATTTGGCCAAGCTTCAGTCTCATGTACAATGCAATTCTGTTTAGAGTTGGGTTGTGTTGCAGGGGTGTAGCAGTGGAGGAGAGAAATCTCCAACTTTTGAGCTTATTCTCTAGTGAGGGGAGAAACCCTTCACCTATTGAGTTGATTGGGTGTTGTTACAGCTGATAGATCATTCCTTCAGCCCCATATCAACATTATTTCCCAGGGAGTGCGTAAGTCAGGCAACAGAAATGTAGTGGGAAACTCAAAAAATGTCGAAAATCCAAACTTAAAATCTAGCCAAACCATGTCTGGGTTTTTCTGCGTTTTTTGAGTAGAATATGTGGTTAAAAGCGTGAATCATTATGAGCACTCTAACATCCTTCTGTGCATGGTTCTTTTTCATAATAACAGTAGTTTCCAGCAGCAGCAGTAGTAGCAACACATATTTCCAGTGCTTGGTTTCTTTGGTGTATTTCAACCATCTTGTGGCTTGAGTGCATTCCTTTTGGAGCACTATGTACTTTCATTTGATGTTGATATATAATGATATGGCTCAGCTATATTCTGCCCATATTTATGTTTTTTTTATGTATTCCAACATTTTTCCAGTTCTACATGTTTAATTCTTATTTTACCGTAGTTGGAATTGTGCATATGTTCTATATTCTTGTCTTTTCCATTTTGGAATATTACATAAATATTCAATTCAATGAAGAGTTTATTATATAAGGAGATATTCTTTCAACATACATGCACCAAACATTCAAATAAAAAAGTCCAACTTTAAAGATTCAGACATCTATCTATCTTCTTTTAATAGATTTTTAACCAAAATTTTTCAGAATTAATTCAGCTAAGTTCAGAAAACTTAAAAAAAAAAAAAAAAATCTTCTTCAAAAAGTAGATGCTACTAACATTAAAATTTTAAAGAAAAACTAAAGACAAAAATGCTAACTGGTAATCAAGCACAGGGATCCAGCAAAAGAAGCTAATTTGGTGGCCAATAAATTCACAACCAAAGGGAAACACAACAGAGGTGTAAACATCAGATTTTGGCTGGGTAACGTTGGCAAGAAGAGGCCATAGAGTGTTAATATTGAGACAAACACACTGTATCTAAGAATAAATAGTGTTATAATGCATTGAAACACTCTTAGAGGGAGCGTTAATCAGGGTAAAGTTGCACAGCTGGCTAAGGAGGGTCTAATCTGGACTCTGTGAGCTTTTGAGATGATTACTGAGCATATAATATGGTTGGAACGATATGTGAATAGAGGAAAAAAGGTAAAGTCATAGGAACAACCTAGAAACTTGGGGTTTACTCCCCAGTAGAGTCGCCATTTCTGATATAGGGTAATATGCTTGGATGGTGGTTATTAGGTATCCCTCTCAGGGCTTTCCGGTGCCCAAGGCAGACTGTAAGATTAGTTGTAAAGTTCCAAAGGTACTGCATGCATGTTCATACTAATACATAATTGGCAAAGAAAGATTTGGAATGATTACATCTTTGTGGATGACAGATCCTATGGAGAACGCTAGGTAGCAGAGTAGAAGTCCTTCTTCGCTGGCTCCAAATCCAGATCCTGCAACCAATCAAAGCACCCGTGTAATCTTCACAACAGTATATATTTATATCAATTAAACTAGCATATAAATAACATTAAACATTGTAGATCTAAGCCATTCATATCATGCTACATAGACGATTGAACAACAATTGTGACATTGTTGCATCGAATGGATAAAAGATACAGTTCTATTGATTTATAAAAAGGAGGATTACAACCGTCAATTGCACCAAGCCCTCCTCAGCCTTCCAATTCCTCTCTCTCTTTCTCTATCTTTGAGTGTGATGATGCTCAAGGCAGAAAGTTCTCAATAAAATTCACCGATATTCAAGCCTCACACTACAACAATGAAATTCTACTCCACATATAATCAAACCTTTGACCTTAGACCAAGAGCCCACAACTCCAATTTATAGGAGATGGAGAGGACAAACCTTGCCAACTCTTTCAACCAGTTCAATTCGGGAAAGATCTAGATGTGCCCTCGCTTTTCTTTTCTTTTGCCTTCCATAGGAGTTCAGTTGTGTTTGGCAATGCCTAATAAAAGGTTTGTGCCATTTATTTTCTACTTTGAACTAATTCTTTCTGAGAAAAAGCTGGAAATGACAGTCATTTTTCCGCAAGATATTTCCCTTTTGACATTCAAACATGGATAACGTTGCCCCTTGGGCAAGACAGAGCATTACCCTAGGCATTAATGCTCCCTTTGCATGGCTTAGGTGCATTATAACTCTTCCTAGCTGTTTCTGGGTGCGCTACCTTGGCAAAAATGGGTCTTGTCTAGGTCATTTTCTTCCTTCCATGTTACCTTCTCCTCTAATTTGATAAGGAGGTCATTTTTCCTATAACAAACGGGTAAATATTGCATCCATGTTATTAGAACAAGACCAACATGCATGGTATCAATGACTTTGTGAAAGGAAAAAATATTATGTAATACATTGGTCCATTTTTATGGAGGAATTAATAACACATTATGGGGATATTAAGGGAAATGCCTTTTTTATTCAATTGGTAAATATTTGACAAAAATTTCTAGTTATAGAGCATATTCAACAATTCCAAAAGTTGAGTCTTAGGGTAAAAAACATTTCAGAAGATAATTTGTTAGACCTACTTATGAGAAATTTAAAGGAAGGTATCCAACATGGGGGGTATATCTCTTTGAACCTCTACAAAATTCTTTAATTCTATCAAGGAAAGATAAAAGTAAAAATATGAGCATGAGGAAATTGGTCACTAATAACTATAAAGAAAAGCATGCTCCCTCTCTTAAAAATACAAGGTTGACTTTCAACACAGGGATGAAAGACGAGAAAAGGGGTTGTTTTTTTAACTATGATAGAAAGTACAGTAAGGGGCATAAATGCAATGAGAAGAAATAATTCTACATATACTATGAAGATGAAGAAGATCGAGAAGTGGAACTATAACAAGATCTACATCTAGAAGAGACTGCTCCAACAACATGTTGTCATGCATTGGTTGGAATCAGTACTTTACAAGACCTCAAGATAGAAGGACATATAAAAAATAAATAGGTAACAATATTGATTGATTCAGGTAGTACCCATAAATTCATGAATTACAAATTAGAAAAAAATCTTAATTTATTTATATATCTATCACCAATATTTCAAGTAATAATTGTAAATGGAGGTACCATTAATTGTTTAGGCAGTGTCATAGTATTAAGCTAAATATGGGGGAGCATTTGTTTGATTGTCCCGTGATTGGAATATAGATGGATGGTTTTTGATGTTGTATTAGGGGACTAATGGTTACAATCATTGGGATCAGTTTCCCTTATTTTTCAAGATCTTTTCATAATATTTTCCCAAAAGGAAAGGAAATTGAGCTTAGATGTATCAAAGGGAAACCTAGTAAAGTGATAAGATCTAATAGCATGATAAATTGATAAAAAAAGGGACACTAAGGTGTAATTACACAATTGTGTTCATTATATGTTCAAACATCTATTTCCTTTGCTCCAATGGATCTACAAAAAGTTATCAATCATTACAAGGTATTTGGAGAGATGCCTAAGGGTCTTCTTTTTTCTCAAGATCATGACCATGCTATTCATTTGCAACCTGGAAATGTACCACCTAACATTAGGCCTTACATGTATCCATACGCACAAAAGAGTAAGATTGATCATATAGTTCAGTAAATGTTATAAGTTGTCATCATTCAACCCAACTAGAGTGCTTTCTCTTCGTTAGTGGTGATGGTTACAAAAAAATATGGTTCATGGAATATGTGTCTAGATTATAAATAGCTCAACAAAATGACAATCAATGTTATGTTTCCTACTCCCGTCATTGATGAATTATTAGATGAATTGCATGGAGCATTTTTCTTTATTAAGTTGGACATTCATTCAATGTATCAATCAAATCATAAGGCAAGAAAACATTCCCCAAAAAACCTTTAGAGAACATGAAGATCATTATGGTTTTTGGTTATGCCATTTGGACTTACAAATGCACCTTCAACATTTCAAAGCTTGATGAATTCTATTTTCAAACCCTTCCTTAGAATTTTTGTGTTTTTTTATATTTTTTATGACATACTAATCTACAGGAAATCTTGAGAAGAGCATGTAAAAATTGTTGATAGGGTCTTAAAAATATTGGAAGAAGCAACCCTTCATTGACATTAATTATTCATTGACTTGTATTATTGTTTAAATTATACTAAAATCCTTCCAAGTGTTCCCTTTGGGGTTTAATAATTGGAATATTTGGGCCATATTGTATCCCACAAGGGTGTCAAAGCGGATCCTAACAAAACCAAATCTATGAGGGAATGACCGATCCTTAATACCTTAAATAAACGTAGAATATTCCTAGAATTAATATAATATTCTTAGAATTAATAGAATATTTGCTAATAATTATGGTCAAATAGTAGCACCTCAAACAAAATTATTGAAGAAGGACTTTTCTTGGACTAAAGAAGCAACCAAAGCTTTTGAAAAACTTAAAGAGGCTATGTGTAAAACTCCCATCCTCGCAACACATGACTTCATAAAAACCTTCATTGTGGAGTGTGATGCCTCAAGCCATGTCATTGGCACATTTTTTTATGTAATACGGAATGCCCTTGCCTTTGGAAGTAGTGAACTTAAAGGAATGAACTCACTCAAACCCATCTATGAAAAATAAATGTTTGCCATACTACTTGTAGTTAAGAAATTACATCCATACATAATAGGGAGACACTTCAAGTAAACAAAAATCATGATAGTTTGAAGTACTTCTTGGAACAAAGACTATATTTAGAAGAAATAATGAAAAATGAGTTACAAAGATGTTGGGTTATGACTTTGTAACTATCTACAAAAAGGGGAAAAATTATATTATTTGGAACATGCACTCTTAAGGAAAGAGGAAGACACAAAAGGTTTAATATGCATTATTTCCATTCCCCAATTTGAAAGGGTGGAGGAAGCAAGGATGGAATTGAAGAAATATATGAAGGTATGCAATATCATTAAAAACATATAGGAAGACCTCGACATAGTAGAATAATTCATGTGGAATAATTATTTGTTGTGCCATCAAGTTCACTTATACTTATGGAATAATTATCAACTTGAACAAAGGTTCATTTTGGAATTACACACTTCTCCAGAAGGAGGACGTTCACAGTTCTTGAAGACATCCCATAAGATCAAGAAAGATTTTTTTTGGAAGGTCTTAAAGCGGATATGCAAAAGTTTGTGGCTGATTGTGTGGTATGCCAACAAAATTAGGGAAAGACAAAATAATAGTATAGAGCTTCTTTAACCATTAGCCATAACAAGCCAGCATTGGGAAGAAGTTTCAATGAATTTTATTACAAGTTTATCCAAATCTGAAGGAAAGAGTGTCATTATGGTAGTGGTGGATTTAATGGAAAAGTATGCCTATTGTTTCTATATATCTCATCCTTTTAAATAAAGTAAAATGAAAAAATAATTTATGGAACAATGGAAAATATACATGGAATACTAAATATAATTATAAGTGACAAAGATAACATTTTCACTGGAAAATTTTGGATTGAATTATTTTCTTGTTTGGATACTCAATTAGCTCACAAATCATCTTACCATCCTCAATCTGATGGGAAAACTAAGATTGTGAGTAAATTTTTAAAAGGATACCAACATTTCTTTTCACATGTTAAACAAACACAATGGAAAATGGTTTCCCTTGGTAAAATGGTGGTACAACACATCATTCCACACTTCAAAAAAATGTCATCATTTATGGAACTTTATCGATATCATCCTCCATCCATCACATCACCATTGAAAGGGACTATAAAGGCTCAAGTAATAGAGGAAAAAATATGGCCAACAAGAGGTTCTCGAACTATTGAATGACAACTTGGTTGTAACACAAAATAGGATGAAACAACAAGCATGTTAGCATCACAATGAAAGAGAATTTGAAGTGGGGGATTGGGTATTTATGAAACTGCAACCATATAAACATATGCCCCTCAAGCAAAAAAATACGGACAATAAATTAACATAAAGGTATTATGGCTCCTATAAGGTGTTGCAGAGAATTGGAAGTATGGCTTACAAATTGGAGTTGCATTCATCCTCACATGTACATCCAATCTTCTATGTTTCTTGATTAAAGAAGGTAATTGGTAACAAGATCCCAGCTCAAACTATTTTAAAATAGATTAATGAAGAAGGGAAAGTTATACTAGAACTAGAAAAAATCCTATAAACGAGGATTGCATAACTAAGAAACTGAGTAATTAGTGAGTACCTCATCAAATGGAAGAGCCTACCAGTGAAAGAAGTGACATAGGAAGATGAATTATTCATGCAGAAACATCTGCAAATAGTCAAATGTTGAGGACACCACTTATTTGAAGGGAAGGGGCATGTTAAGCCCATTTTAAAAATAGAACCCCTTATTAATCCCTAGATATTGAGTGATTGCATTTCTATTTTTTTATTGTTATGTAGGTTACAACCTTCATGGTCCCATTTTATTATAATTGTACTCTTTGTATCTTCTATATATACTAAGGATATCTAGTATTTGGGTCATCAAATATTTCCTTGTACATTGTATTCATTGGAAAAGGAGGTTTCCCCCTTGAATATGACCATGATTATTGGTTTTTTTTAATAATTTTAAGGCCCAAGGTTCATAACATGGGGCTGTTAGTGTAAAAAAAATGCATTAAGGGTATTAACAAGAACGTTTAATGAAAAATCACTCAGTTCCTCTAATAAAAAATTGACAATGTGAAATATGGGTGAAGTAAAACCTTGGTAGAGTAATTGCTTGTCTGGATCTATGATTGTAGAGAAAAATGAGGGAGGATCTTCACACTAAAACCTCATATTTAACCCTACACATGATAGAAAACAACACTACAAAACATTTCACACTATTAATAAGTTAGAAATCATATAATTACAAATATGAAAGAAACATTACAAGGCATATTTTGGTTAGGGGAAATATTTCCAATAGGTTGGGGATATTAGTGTAGACAAAATGCATTACGGGTATTAATAAAAATTTTTAATGCAAAATTACAACTTTCCTATAATAAAAAGCTGACAATGTGAAAGATAGGTGAAATAAAACCTTGGTAGAATAATTGTTCGTGTTGATCTATGATAATAGAGTAGGATTAGGAAGGACCTTCACATTGAAATCTCATATTCAACCCTACACAAGGTATCGTGCTAGAAAAAAACATTACAAAACCTCTCACATTTTTTTTTTAAATGAGTAATTTTATTTGTAAGTTTGCACCTGATCGCAACAAATACACAAATATAGCTTGATATTCACATACACTTTTAGTCCATCATACCAACATTGAAAACGAC
Organism: Pinus albicaulis; assembly: GCA_034641835.2. Classification (NCBI taxonomy): domain Eukaryota; kingdom Viridiplantae; phylum Streptophyta; class Pinopsida; order Pinales; family Pinaceae; genus Pinus; species Pinus albicaulis. Next base: position 688,904,625 of record CM076581.1, read on the forward strand.
TCTTTCTATCAACCTATAGACATATAAGATGCTACTTCCCATAATAATTTTACATTGCTACAAAAATGGGCATTGATGATAAAAAAATGGAGTTGTCTTTAGTGCGACTTTTTTGGAGTTTCAGGTGCCAGAATCCGGTTAAAAAATTTGAGGTAAAATATTGGTTTTTGTTATTTAAAATGGTTTTTTGACTCTATATATGGATTCAACACCCTAAAAAACCCCCAGGGCACTTCGATTGTGCAAGGTTACCAATCAAACTTCTCTTTTCAATAAATTGTTGCTGGAATTTAGAGAAATTACACCAGAAAAAGCCACCGTAAAAGCCTTCAAAAAGTCACACTAAATACTACTCAATAAAAAATTACATAATGTAAAAAAAACCATTCTTTCTGATTTCAACATCAAAAGGAAAATACTAATAACAAAAAACCTAACACAAAATACATAAAGCTTAATCAACTTCTAGACCTAGCTCATTGAGTTAGATAGCATGTTTGACAGGAATGTCCATAAGCTGCTCCTGAAGATTTGGCACAGTCTGGGTGAGCGTGAGGTCTGTGAGTATTCCCTTGAGAGCATCGACTTCATCTTCCATTTTGGCCAATTGTTGGTTGAGAGCCAACAATCGCTCCTCTTGTGTTATTTGCAAGTAGTACAATTTCCAAAATTGCACCAGTAATTCATATAATTCTTGCTGCAAAAATTCAATTTCAAATTCGCAATTAGCACACAAATTTTCCTTCAATGGATCATCTTAATCTGAAATAGAGTCCATTGCAAAAAGGGAATTGGTGTGTCGGAGAAGACAAATATTCCCACAACTAACCCAGAGGTTGACATATTAATGTCGATTAATAGTCCCACAAACAAACAAATTCATAGAACAAACCCTACTTCTAAGATGGATTATGAGTTGCCCCTAAACCAAATAATTTCCCGAGAAAGCCAGAGAAAATTCATAAACAACGATACCATTATCCAAATTATGAATGTTGACCTTTCTATCCATGTGCTGAAAAATTTCTAAATTTAGTGAGGAGAAATCATAGATACCTTTGAGATGAATGATAGGAAGGACCCAAGCGTTCCAAAAAGTCACAAATCCAGGGTCATAAGAAGAAACTTGTGATCATGAAAGGCCTCTCCTTTAGATATCCCACGTACATAAGGGAAGAGCCTTGGAATCCCCTTTCGCTAGAGACAGAGCTGAAATAGGCTCTTCACAGGGGAAACCAGGGAGGTCTGTTTGGATGCCACAATTGAATACACAAGCCTAAATTTTACCCAATTCCTTGACCACAGACCAAAGAACTGAATTGATGAGAAACATAAACCTCTCACATTATTAATAAGTTAAAAATAATTTCATTAAAAGATGAAAGAACCATTACAAGGCATATTTTTATTAAAGGAAAAAGTACCTAAAATTTTATGTTGATGATTGAGGAATAGAGTTAAATAAAATGAAAAACACCAACACCTAAGTGTAGCCATGAATTTGAGCTTTGATATTCCTTTTCAAGTAGGGTATTTCCTCTGTGAAGATGATTGCATTATTGTCACTGATGGAAAATGAGTAGCGAAAAGGAGCAACAAAGAGGTGGCAAAGGAAAATATGTGATGGAAAAGGAACAAAAAAGAGGAAAAAAGGCAGGAGTAGACAAGAAGCAACAAGGAAAGGAGTAACAAAGAAGTGTGATGGGAAAGGATCAACAAATAAGTAGCAAGGTAAGGAGAAATAAAGAAGCAAATATGTGATGGATGTTGGTGAGATGGTGATGTTGGCTTATATTGTTGTCTACATATGATGATTGAGCATTGTTGTGATGCAAGGCTACGACAAAGGAAAATATGTGCAGAAAAAAATTTGATGACAGATGTTGTTATATGAATTAATTTTTGTGATGCAAAGCAAAGGAAAGACTAGTCCATGACAACAAAGGAAAGGTCATTGAGACAACGACATGAAGATGTTGTGATGCAAGTCCAAGGCAAAGATGTTGCATATATTATTATGACGCATTAATGGAAAATGTTTTTATTGATCATGAGGAATGAATTCTCAATTATATAGTCATATGTTATTCCTATAATCTTACATGATTTTGGAATTATGTTGATGAATTTGATCATTACATGTGATAAAAATAATACTGGGTGGAGAATTTACTTTTTGTTTTATAATATTCAAAATATGAAGAGTTTGGAAACAAATGATTGGAAGGAAAAGAGTCAAGCTTGTTCACTTCATATTCTTATGTGGGATACAAAAAAATGACAAATACATTTATAAAAGATGTGATTTTGGAGGGCAGAGGGTGAAGAGAGTTAGAGAGATCTTGGGAGGGCCAATTGTTTTTGAGTTACCTGACACACATGAAACTGATGTGAAGCAAATTTGAAGGGGAGGAAGAGGAAAAATAAAGATGGAGGTATGAAAAATTGATGATCGGGTAAACCAACATATTATTTTTATTCTTTATGAAAGGATTGTGATATCCTTTCAAATTAAGGCTTGATAAATATCAAGTTGAAGCCCGTTGAGGTAGGATCCTCCTCTGGGTTGTAGCCTACAAAATACTTAGTGGGATTTGGAGCTTCCTTGCATGTTGTATCTTGCAGAAATATTGATCTACTGGCCTCCAATAAGTTTGAGCCTATAAAAAATAAGATGTAATAAGGGAGTAGGAGCTTGCTTTTACATAAAAAAAATAACAAAATCATGGTTTTCTCCCTTTATGGGTTTCCACTTATATTTGGTGTCCATATGTGTTTCTTTTATGTGCTGATGTGATGTTTTTGATTTACTCATTACTTGTTGTTTTCATATTAAATTTGCTGGTCATTATGTATCAATATGCTCATTTAATGGTTCAATTGATGAGTTTAAATAAGATCAAATTAATTTCCATAAATGTACTAAAATAATTCACCCCCCTCTTAGTTTAGTCAAGTTTTCATCAATTGGTATCAAAGAAGGTTCCTTTAGGGTAAGCCTAATAGCTTGAAGGTATATCTGGTTGAATCATGGACTATTGAAGTGTACCTATGATTAGTGCATAAAAATTTCTTGAATGAAGAGATAAGGTTAAAACATAAATAATAGCTTATGGAACTAGTGTATGGAAGCTTGTATGTGATGGTTACTGCAAAGACTCTCCCTCTTTGTAATAAAAGTAGTGGAATGCTAAGGAAAAATGTGTTATTTATAAAAATATTTATAATAAGGTTCTTGATATAGTAATAGACTTAAATTCTACAAAATAAATTTGGATAGATTGCAGTTCATGCATGAAGGAGACACTAGTAACTGCACTGTCGAAAAGGAGAAGAAAAAGAGTAGAAAGAAAAAGTCTTGTAAAAAAAATGTTCAATAAAATGAGACATATTATGCACCTGATTCTCATGAAGGAAATTTAACTAAAGAACAAACGAAACTTTACATAGCCTTGGTTGAAACAAAAATATTGAAGAATTATAACAAAGACTATAAGAAATTGTTGTAAATATGTGATGAAAGAGAACATAAATTCAAGAAAGAAATTATAATCATGAAGACACAACTTGAAGAGGCAAGGAGAATATAGGAGATGATAATTAATCAACCAAAGGAGAAAGAGTTACAGTGTGAAAGATTAGAGTCTGAAATTATTTCAGTTGGAAGAGAGTTAGATGAAAAGGACATGTTGTGTAAGCATCTAGGAGAGGAGATGCATCCATGAAGGACTCACAAGAAAGATAATTAACTTAAAGGCAGTCATAGAGGATAATGAAGCAACCCTGAAAATATCATTAGATGAAGGTACAAGCAGAGTCAATAGCAAAGAAGCAAACAAAACCATGCAACAAAAACAAGAGCCAAAGAATGATTCAAAGAAAATGATTCTTGCAAAAATTTCATTTTCTCCTAGAGATGAGTTGAAAAAATTTGGAAGATCTCAAAGGATATTCTTTTCTCCTGTGAAAAAAATCACATGTTTTTCTTGTTATGAACCTAGACATCTTGCTGTAGAATGTAGGAGAAATCATGCCATAACAAATCAATAGAAGATGCAACAAACAAGAAGACTTCCTCAAGCAATAAAAAGAAGAAGACAATCATTCATGAGGTACACAAATCATTTTTATGGTTATTTTTATCTTTGCTATGGATTTGGACATAAAGCAATTGAATGCAAAATGTGTGAAAATAAAAGTAAAAGTGATTGGAGAAAGCACACACCATTTTTTCCTTTTATTAGCCATATATAATGCTATTTGTGTAGCAATCTTGGCCACATGGACAAAGATTGTAGGTTTCCAAATATCCTAAAGAGATCTATACAAAATATGGAAGCAAATCTAAGCCGACTAAACAATGAAGGAAATGTAGATAATAGAAAGAAACCTACTAAAGTGTGGAAGAAGAAGAAAAAGGTGCAGTCGGTGACTTCAATGAATTGAATTCAACTTGGTCTTAGGGGGAGTTTCTCATGAAATCATTAAAGAATATTTTTAATGAAAATATTAAAGAAGAAACATGTGAGGGGAGATAATTCCCATTAATGCTCATTGGAGACATGGAAATCAACCAAATATGAGTATACATTTTTTGAATAAAACTTGAAGAAATCAAAGAAAATTAAAGTATTCATCCAATATAAACACCTGCAATGAAGATGGAGAACACAAGTTAAGAACTCTTTTAAACACTAAGATAAGTATTGTGTGCAATCAAATATCTCACTGAATGCATGTTCAAACAAGTCTGAAGCTACTTGTTGAACCCAAAAATTGCTTCTTTTTTACAACCCTTTTTCACTCCATTCTCCTATTTTTTAGCTTCATAACTTTAATTTGGGAATCAGTTCATAAGGCTTATGGCATATTAGGCACTTAATCATATTCATTTTCATAAATGACAATTTTATTTATTGTTTAGCTTAATATTTACATTAGCTATTGAGTTACAGTGATTTCACAGCTAACGTATGATTCTGCAACTGAGTTCAAGGTTTGATAGGTTCTGAAGCTCCAGTCGAAGAACGGGGCATATGGGTAGGTGGAAATTAGCTAGTAAAACTATTTGTTCCTACCTTGATAGCCCATATCGATAAAGAAGACACCCTAGTAGGAGGTGAACCAGGCGAGCGAGATGCATATTTTTAGCCTCATGATTTGTTGCATTGATAGAAAATCATGAGAGGATCACGTTATCTGATCTTTCAAAGTTAATTTTAGCTAGTTTCAATTAGCATAAGGCATACTACTTTGAAACATTTAATGCATAGGAGTTTTATAAATATGCCTCTCGACATAGTAGACACAGACTGGGATTTTATATTGTAAACATGGTTTTATATAAAAACTCTACTTTTGTTCTTATTTATTTGTTTTGTGATTCCAATGCATGGTTGATCATATTGTGAAGGCATCATATTGATACTTGCTTCTCGTAGGAGGGCCCCTTGAAGGTAGTAAGGTTTCCTTTTCACTTTAATTTAGTATTTCGTTTTGTGTTTTATGTAGGATTCCGTTAGTTTAAATTTTGATTTTAAATGTGAGTTTAAGACCATTTTCATAGAAATTTTGTCTAATCATTTTTATTGTTGAGTGAAGCGAGATCTCTTATGCACATGGAGAGCATAGGTCTAAATATAGAAGTAACATAGCCTTACGTTTCAGTTATATAGATAGGATTTTAATTTGCAGAGATACTCTTTCTTTCTGTGAAGAGTGGATTCATTTATAGTGTGATTTCATTTTAAAGAAAAGTTTGGTTTTAATTCAAGCAAGTGTTATTTCATTTTAAAGAAAGAGAAAGTGTGATTTCATTTTAAATAAAGAGTGGCGTGACTTCATTAAGAGAAAAGTGTGTGTGTGATTTCATTTAAAAGAAAATAGCGTGTTTGATTTATTTTGAGTAAGCATGAACAAGTGTGTTAATAATTTCAAGAAGAGTGTGATCTTTCTCTTAAGCTAGAGCAATAGAATCAATTTAATAATTGTTAGAGAAACATGTGCATTTAGATATCTCAAATTAAGTTAGGAATTGTTTGAGTGACAAAGACTCCTAGCACATACAATTCACATACATTTCATCAGTATAATAGCCCTGGTTGATAATTTATGAAAGCAATTTAACTCCAATTAAATTACCAAATATTGTGGCGTCATTTCCGGGGAAGTGTTTATAATAGTGTTTCTTTTTATTTTCATAAAAAAAAAAAATTAAAAATGATATTCATAGGGAAAGAGATTCTAGAGGTAGATTTGTAGGAGGTAGAAATTCAATTCCGATATCACCATTCACCCCACCAAGACCTCGTAGTGCCACACCATCCACCGAAACTCGTATTCCATAAATTGCACGAATATATAGACTTCATGGGGTACTTAGATCTGAAATCCAATCTATATATTCACCAAATTCCTCTACTGAAGCCGTAGTAAAAGAAGAAAATCCTACATCCCAAACATAAGGAGTAATATTTATATCTTCAACTAGAGAACAAATTCTAGGACAAGAACTAGAAATCCCTAGTGAATAATAAGAAGAATAAACCTATTGAAATGCCACTCTTTCTTTAAAATGAAAGGAACTAGAAAATCCAATTTTGGAACCTTTTATTAGCTCTGAGGAATCTAAAATTCTAGGAGAAGGGGAAGGATAAGTACACACTGTGAATGGTGAACATATTAGGATTGAAGGTGGAAGAAGAGGTGGAAGAGTTGGAGGAAGACGAAGAGGAGGAGATCCAGAACCTTTTGGGTTTCCTATATTTGATGAAGATACCACATCCACAATGAAAAATATCTCACCCTCAATCCTCCCTAATTTCCATGGATTAAGGAATGAGGATCCTGGAACATTTCTCTTTGGGTTTGAAGTTTTGTGTAGATTCTATGATTACTTTGTTGATACTCAAAAGTTGAAATTGTTTCGAGTCACCCTTAAATATGCAACATTAAAATGGTTTATGGGATTAGGAACACATACCATAAGAACATGGGAGGAAATGAAAGATGTGTTATCAGAAAAATACAAAGATTATTGTATGCCTCATAACCTTAAAGATGAAGTCTTTAAAATGATGCAAAAGGAGGATGAAAATATTGAGGATTTGGTTGAAATATTTCCTTACAATATTAAAAGGGATAAAATGCATAATCTAGATGATGCAACTTTGAAAGCTAGTTTGCTAAAAGCCATTAGAGATGAGTGGATAAATATTCTGAATTTAATGAGTAAAGGAGATGTTTCAAAATTATCATTTAGAGACATTTGTGAACTTTGTGCACATATTTCAAGAGGAAAAGCGAGAACTGAAAGAAATTCAAGAGATCCTACTATGTTTAGGATTAATAAATCTACAACTGGAATATTAAGTAGAGAAGAAATAGGTAAATTGATTTAAAATTTCAAAACATATATTTTGGGGAGTCTTAGTGAACAAATAGATACCCTTAAAATAAAAAATAAGAAAAAAGCCGAAAATGTTGCATTATCGATCTTTTGTCCAAAATGTAGAAAGAAGCATGCCTTGAGAGAATGCCCTCTTGACCTAAAAAGTGTAGAAACCCATGTTATATGTGCAAAAAATCATGATACAAAGGCATTTCCTTCAATTCCAAGTCTTAAAGTTGTTTATCAAGAGGAAGTAATACCAAATCAAGTATATCCTATTTGTTTTATTTCTAAGTGACCATGGAAAAATCCATAAAAAAATATGACTCAAGGTTTCAATACTCAAACATATCCACAACCACCATAAGGTAATTGAACTACACCCATGCTTTGGAAGCCTTGGCCTCAACCATGGGCACAAGGATAGAAAAATACTTACGGTAAGTATCCTTAATATCCTCAATTTCAACAAACTTAACCTATTTTTCCACAACAATATTTTCCTTAGCCTGTTCAACCCTCTCAACCTAAAAATCCAAATCCATAACATTCATTACCATTTCCAAAAAATACAAATCAACTTCCTTCCCAACCACTTCCAAATCCAAATAATAAAAATTCACAACTTGTTTACAACGTAGAAGGACAAAATTTCCAAACCTAGATGATAACTCCATTGGATTTAAACAATGGTCAACTTAGATATGGTAGAATATTGGAAAAGAAGTCACCATATATTTTTGTCTAGGAATATGAGAAGGCTGACCTCTCTAAGAAAGGGACATCTCTTCATCAAGAGGAATATCCTCCAAAACAAACCACCCCTGTACATTTCGATGATACTCCAATAAACTAAACTCCCATTGTAGAACAACCTTCAGTTTTTGTTCAAAATCCACCTTTCCCTGGAAGATTGAAAATTAGCAAAGGGATAGAAAAAATTATTTTATTGCCATATTATGACATGGTATATTAACTAACGAATATTTTTATAAAACACATTTTTACAAGCTATCAAAGAAATACCAATATTGACAATCATGGAGTTAAGTATTAATAAAACAGGAAGAAGAAGAAAAGAAGTTAAAAGAATTTAGTTAGTTGGAAAAATTGCAGATATCATGATGGGAAAGACAACAATTCAGAAAAAATTGGATCCAGGTAGTCCCATTTTGAAAACACATATTAATGGTGTTGAAATTTCGAACACACTAATTGATTTAGGGGCATCTATCAATATCATGAGTAAAAAAACTATGGATCAATTTAGACTCCCTAATCTTCAATATATGCCAACACTGTTGCAATTAAAAGAAAGATTTGTTATAAAACATGATGATGTGTTAGAAGATGTGTTTGTATCATTATATTCTTGGGAATATCATGTTGACTTCATGATCTTAACGCCCAAGAATAATCTAGGAGGGAATCCATTGATTCGAGGTAGACCATGGTTAGCTACAATTGATGCTTTTATCAGTTGTATATCTGGTGATATGTTTATCTCTGATGGAAGTTCAACAAATAAATTCACATTATATCCTCCAGGAAAAAAAACAATAGAAGTAGAAAGTGAATAATGGATATATGATGATAATGAATACTTTGATATCCGACCAATATTTTCTACTCCATAAATAGATGAAGAAGATCAACTTTTTAATTTAATGGAAGATAATGAATCTTCCTCACATTGTGAACAAAATCTAAGTTTTCAAGAACAATGTAATATTGAATATTTATCATCACGACAAATGGTTTTACATTCTATGGATAAATTTGGCAATTCTTTAATAGAATTTTTTATAGGGAAAAGTATGAATATCAATAATAATCTAAAAAAAAAGGAATTAGTGAATATTCTACAGGAAAATTCATCTTCTTATGCATGGGAATACATTGATATGAAAGAAATTGACCAAAACACTTGTATGCATTTTTGAGATTGCAACAAGATGATGAGCTTAGTGGAAAGGAGTCGCCTTCACTAAGTGGGCCCGCAGGCTATTTTTGGTGCAAAGTCTATTTATAGACTATGTCTATTTTTAGACAAATCGATCATATTCTATGAGTTGCAGGATGCTATTTGTGGATGGTTGGTCAAGTTGGAAAAATAAATGGACTTCTATTTTTAGACATACTGGGCAGAATCTATTGCCAGTCTAGAAATAGATATGTCGAATATTATTAGCTCTTAATAATATTTAGACTCTAAACATTATCTTATTCTCTTGGAGCACTTCAGTTAAGTGCACAGATGTGGCACAGGAGCTAACAGAAGGAATTACGCTATTCCTGAGGGTCAAGTGGAGCTATTTCATGGATACTTCAGTTAGAACTCACGTGACAGAGTTTGGTGGAGTTGATTGAGGAAGTTAGTGGAGTTGTATTCAGTTTAACTAATCTAAACATAGTTGAGCTATTTGTATCTAGTTTAACTAATGGATACAATTAGTGAGAGTGGTGTGAATTAATTATTAATTAATTCACTAATTATAAACTTGTTAATCAACTAAATAATGCATCAGTTAACTTCAGTGCATGGATAGTTTCAGTGGAGACCAGTGCAGAAATAGGTGAAAGAGCAGGTTAACTATCAGTTGTGACTATACTGTTGCTATTTGCAACACATAGATAATTGTAGAAGCCCATGAGGATTGCGCAGTACAAGCCAGGTGGTTTATGTTATTTAATGAGCCATCCCATATCATTGATTACGCAATAGAGGCTGGCTATCAAGTGGCAAAATATTGGAGCATGTGTTTTGCTAGATCTAGCTTGATAGTGTGTAGAAATTGAGGGTGTGCATGAGAGCTTGTGAGGAGATTTTGTACTATGATTGTTACATGATCTCCATGACATATAATATACAGATAGTTGGGGTTTTCAGCTTTAAGCTTTCCCATTAAATACTGTGTTCATATGTGTGATTGTTTGTGGCTTTAATGTATGCATGCAATTGATTTTATTTCCGCATGTGATGATCAATGGTAGAAGAGATTCTGTATTATGCATGAAGCTAAAATAGTGTGTGATCAGGAGAATCTCGGTGAATAATATCTCAGTTATTCAAATTTCTACATGGTATCAGAGCGATATTGATCATTGGAGAAACTGCAAAACATTGAAGCGGTTGAGTTTTGTGCTGGTGGAATTCGAATTTGCAGTAGTGTTTTCTTGGTGTCGAAGTTGAGATGTCTTTCAAAAGATTGCGATTGGAGTATGCCCTTGAGGGTAGCTCGAATTATATTTCATGGAAGGACAGGATGGAGGCGGTGCTGGATGACAATTGGTTGAAGGAGTTCATAGATGCAGAAATTCCAAAGCCTACTTCTAGTGATGCTGTCGTACTTGATGCATGGAAAAAGAAGACAACAAAGTGTCGAAGGATTCTGTTGGAAGGTGTGAAGGATCACATAGTGTCCAGCCTTCATGGTAAGGCTTCTCCATTCTTGATGTGGAAAGATTTGACAGATTTATTTCAAAGCAAGGGCGACTAGAGGAAGTTGGCGCTCAAGGATAAACTCATAAACATAAAAATGGAGAAAGGCGATAGTATGCCCAAGTACCTCACGAAGTTCATCCAATGCAGGGATGAGCTGGGAAGTGTGGGGGTTACTGTTGATGACGAGGAATTGGTGAGCTTGGCTCTCCTTGGGCTTTCGAAGAGTTGGCATTCCTATCAGGACTCTGTCAATGGTCGGGAGAAATTGCCAGGATGGGAGCGACTTTGGTCGGATCTTGTGCAGAATTGCACTTTGGCCACCAAAGCAAAGAAGGGGAAGAGCAAGAAAGCTTCTCAATCCAGTGCGAAAGGCAAGAAGTAGGACATGTCCAAGGTGAAGTGCTTTCAGTTTCACCAACATGGACATTATGCCTCTAATTATCCACAGAAGAAGAAAAATAAGCAGGCTGCTGGGACTGCAGCTGGAGAGGCCTTAGCCTCGCAGTTTGAGTTGGATTTTTCACTGATCGCATGCTTGGTCTCAATTGTGATGGGTTCAGTGTGGTTTCTTGACAGTGGTGCGTCTTTTCACATGACAGGAGATTGATATTTGTTTACTGATCTGGATGAGAAAGATCTTGGAGTGCACATGGAGATGGGTGATGATGGTAGATACAGTGCGACCGGTATCGGTACCATTTCCTTCGAGAGGGAGTCTGGTAAAAACTTCGTATTGAAGGAAGTGATGCATGTTCCAGGATTGAAGAAGAATCTTATCTCTGTGGCGATGTTAGACGACAAGGGATATGATGTTGTCTTTAGCGAGGGAAAGGATTTCCTGCACAGTAAGGCAACTGGTGAGACCCGGAGGATAGGGGTTTGAGTTAAGAAACTTTATCAATTGCAGGTAGATGGTTGTGCAGCAATGGCAGGCAAGGAAAAATGAGTGGTGAGCCGGGATGATGGTGAGTTGTGGCACTGGAGATTGGGCCACCTTCACCATGGAGCTTTGAAGATACTGCAACAGATTTCTACTAGGCTTCCTAAAGGCACTCTTGCGCAGTTAGATCAGTGCAAGGGGTGTACCTTGGGAAAATTTGTGAAAGCCACATCTCACGAGAAGGATAGTTGCACCACAACGATCCTTGAGAGAATTCACACATATGTGTGTGGACCTTTCTCAGTAGCTTCGACAGCAAAGCACATGTATTATGTGATATTTTTTGATGATTTTTCTTGTAAGTGCTGGATCTTCTTCATGCAGAAGAAGAGCGAGACATACTCAAAGTTCTGTGAGTTCAAGGCACTGGTTGAGAAAGAATCAGGGAAGCAGGTGAAGGCTCTTAGGAGCGACAATGGTGGTGAATTCATCTTTGGCGAATTCAAGGAATTTTGCAGCGCAGAAGGAATTCGAAGAGAGCTCATAGCACCCATAACCCACAGCAGAATGGGGTTGCTGAGCGGAAGAACAGAACGATCGTGGGTGTTGCACGGGCGATGTTGCATGATCAGGGCCTACCCATTCACTTGTGGGCGGAGGCATGCAATACTGCAGTATATGTGCAGAACCGTTGTCCTCACGGGATACTTGGCATGAGTACACCCGAGGAGGCGTTTTCTGGTAAGAAGCCTAATATTTCCCATTTGAGGATTTTTGGTTCACCTGTTTACATTCATGTGACGAAGGATGCCAGGAAGAAGCTGGAGCCGACTGCGGAGGTTGGGATATTTGTGGGGTGCACTGATACGCCCCACAACTATCGTGTGTATTTTCCAGACAGTCGCAAGACTGTTGTACGACGGGATATCAAATTTCATGAGGAGAAAGCCATGAAGTGTTCGCTTGAGAGGGAGCCACACTTGCATGTAGATGAGGAGCTATTAGTTCCTAAGGATGAGTCTCGGGATGTGGATCAGGCACAAGATGAGGTTCATGGAGTGGAATAGAACACTCAGGCAACGCCAACCATCAGAGGGCAGAAGCGCACTACAGAAGCTGAGCGACTGGCTCAAGATGCAGAGAAGGTTGTAGGAGCACCTACGTCACAGCGCAGATAGAGACAGTTACCTAACTAGTATATTGGATACATGGCTCTTATGACAAAGTGTATCGTGACAGAGCCATCCTCTTTCGAGGAAGCTGTGGAGGACCCTGCATGGGTAGATGCCATGGTGGAAGAGTATGATTCGATTTTCAGAAATAGTGCATGGGAGATTGTCCCGAGACCGGAGTGGAAATCAGTGGTGGGTTCAAGATGGATCTACAAAGTGAAGCAGGCAGCTGACGAGAGTGTGGAGAAGTACAAGGCAATATTTGTTGCCCTAGGCTTTTCATAGATTGAGGGGATTGATTATGAGGAGACCTTTGCACCTGTCACAAGGTATTCTTCCATACGAACGATTCTTGCTCTCTCAACGCAGATGGGGTGGAACATTCATCAGATGGATGTGAAGACTGCATTCCTCAACAGAGTCATTGAGGAGGAGGTGTACATAGAGCAGCCCAAAGGTTTTGAGATCTTCAGCAGTGAGTCGCATGTGTGAAGGCTCAAGAGAGCGCTATATGGGTTGAAACAAGCACCTCGTGCTTGGTACACACGGATAGACAATTATTTCACCAGACTTGGATTCTCCAAGAGTGAGGCGGATCCGAACCTATACCAGATTGTGGTGGAGGGTAAGTTGCTGATCATTGTAATTTATGTAGATGATTTTATTTTGACAGGTGATGAATTTTTGATACACTCATGCAAGGCTGATCTTGCAAAGGAGTTTGAGATGAAGGACTTGGGCCTCCTTCATTATTTCCTGGGATTGGAAATTTGGCAGCGCAGTGATGGACTGTTTGTTTCTCAAGGCAAGTATGCCCAGGAGATACTGGAGAAGTTCAACATGCATGGATGCAAGCCTGTTGATACTCCTCTTCCTAGTGGATGGAGGAAGGAGGATGCTACTTCAGTGGAGGTAGTGGATGCCACTGTTTATCGACAGTTGGTGGGGTCACTTATGTATCTGGTCAATACATGACCCGACATATGCTATGCTGTTAACCAGCTTTCACAAGCTATGGTTAAGCCAACCAAGCTCTACTGGAAGGCAGGAAAGCATGTATTGAGATATCTTAGAGGTACATATCTCAGAGGCACATTGGGATATGGATTATGGTACAGATAGTCGGATGAGGTGAGGCTATGTGGCTTCACAGATGCAGATTGGGCAGGGAGCCCAACGGACAGAAAGATAAAATCTGGAGGGATTTTCAATAGCAGGTCGACATCAATTTATTGGTACAGCAGGAAGCAGAGATCTGTGGCACTCAGTTCAGCAGAGGTCGAGTATATGGAAGCAAGTTTGGCTGCATACGAGGCTATATGGATGAGGAAGATCCTGGTCAGATTGTTCGGTTCACACTTAGATCCTACTGTGATTTATTGTGATAAACAGAGTTGCATCAAACTCTCGGTTAATCCAGTATTTCATGATAGATCTAAACACATTGACATCCGGTATCATAATATCAGAGATTGTGTGTAGTGGAAGATCATGTTACTTTCATACATTCCTACGGAGGATCAGGATGCTGATATCTTGACGAAGGCGCTCACCAGGAGAAAATTTGAATACCACAGGGGCAGGATAGGGGTTGTAGATAATCCTTATCTTGTTGAGAGGGAGTTTTGAGATTGCAACAAGATGATGAGCTTAGTGGAAAGAAGTCGCCTTCACTAAGTGGGCCCGCAGGCTATTTTTGGCGCAAAGTCTATTTTTAGACTATGTCTATTTTTAGACATATGGATCATGTTCTATGAGTTACAGGATGCTATTTGTGGATGGTTGGTCAAGTCGAAAAAAATAGATGGACTTCTATTTTTAGACATATTGGGCGGAATCTATTTTTAGATTGCCAGTCTAAAAATAGATATGTCGAATATTATTAGCTCTTAATAATATTTGGACTATAAACATTATCTTATTCTCTTGGAGCACTTCGGTTAAGTGCACAGATGTGGCACAGGAGCTGACAGAAGGAATTACGCTATTCCTAAGGGTTAAGTGGAGCTATTGCATGGATACTTCAGTTAGAACTCATGTGACAGAGTTTGGTGGAGTTGATTGAGGAAGTTAGTGGAGTTGTATTCGGTTTAACTAATCTAAACATAGTTGAGCTATTTGTATTCAGTTTAACTAATTGATACAATTAGTGAGAGTGGTGTGAATTAATTATTAATTAATTCACTAATTACAAACTCATTAATCAACTAAAGAATGCATCAGTTAACTTCAGTGCATGGACAGTTTCAGTGGAGACCAGTGCAGAAATAGGTGAAAGAGCAGGTTAACTATCAGTTGTGACTATAATGTTGCTATTTGCAACACACAGATAGGTGGAGAAGCCCATGAGGATTGCGCAATACAAGCCAGGTGGTTTATCTATTTAATGAAGCCATCCCATAGCATTGAAAATGCATTAGAGGCTGGCTATCAAGTGGCAAAAGATTGGAGCATGTGTTTTGCTAGATCTAGCTTGATAGTGTGTAGCAATTGAGGGTGTGCATGAGAGATTGTGAGGAGCTTTTGTACTATGATTGTTACATGATCTCCATGACATATAATATACATATAGTTGGGGTTTTCAGCTTTAAGCTTTCCCATTAAATACCGTGTTCATATGTGTGATTGTTTGTGGTTTTAATGTATGCATGCAATTGATTTTATTTCCGCATGTGATGATCAATGGTAGAAGAGATTCTGTATTATGCATGAAGCTAAAATAGTGTGTGATCAGGAGAATATCAGTGAATAATATCTCAGTTATTCAAATTTCTACATGCATCACATCTATATTGAATAAAATGTCATACCAATCTGACAACCCCAGAGGAGGATGAATCCAAACTTAAGGGGAATTGTTAAGGAGGAACTACAAAAATTATTAAAAGTGAATTAAATTTATATAATATCAAACAGTTAGTGGGTTTCACCATTATTAATTGTTCTGAAAAAAAAAGGAAAACGGAGAGTATGTATTGATTATAGGTAATTGAACAAATCCACTTTAAAAAGTCATTTTCCACTTCCTTTTATAGATCGGTTTCTTGATAAATTGGCAGGGAAATTTTTTTTTTCATTCTTGGATGGTTTTAGTGGATATAACTAGATCCAAGTAGCTCTAGAAGATCAAGATAAAATAACCTTTACCTGTCCGTAGGGAACCTATGCTTACCGAGTACTTACTTTTGGGTTATGTAATGCACCAACAACATTCCAAAGGGAATTTATAGGCATTTTTTTTTATCTAATTCTTGATTGTGTGTAAGTTTACATGGATGATTTTAATTTCTTTGGAAACTCTTTTGAAGAAGCTCCTAAAAATTTGGAAAAAATTCTCATTAGGTGTAAATAAGAAAATCTCTCATTAAGCCATCAAAAGTGTTTTATGATGTTTACTGAGGAAATTGTTTTATGCCACCATATTTCAGGAGATGGAATTAAAGTGGATGCATCTAAGGTAGAATTCATTTCTAAATTATCAGTTCCTACTTGTCAAAGGGATGATAGAAGTTTTCTTGGTTTTACTGGTTACTACATAATATTTATAGAAAACTTTACGAATTTTGCTTCTTCACTTTTCAAATTGCTCACAAAAGATTGTGAATTCATCTCGAATTCTGACTGCCAGAAATCTTTTGAAACATTGAAAGAAAATATTTCCCAATCACCCATATTAAGAGGACCAAATTGGAAATTACCTTTTCAAATTTCAACTGATGCCTCAAACACTGCTTTAGGGGTTGTACTAGGAAAAAAATATTTGACTCCTTATGCCATTTAGTATACAAGAAAAAATTTGACTCTCGCAAAGTTGAATTACAATGTAATAGAAATGGAGTTTTTGGCCGTTGTACATGCCATCAATAAATTCAGAAATTATATCACTGGTTATGAAACCTTCATTCACACAAATCATTCTACACTTAGATATTTAATGAATAAGTCAATTACTAATGGAAGAATTATAAGATGGTTATTGTTATTACAAGAATTAAATATTATTATTTTGGATAGACCTGGAAAACAAAATACAGTTGTTGATTTCTTATCCAGAATCCAAAGTGATAATAACGATATTCCTGTAG
The DNA here is from genome assembly GCA_034641835.2 of Pinus albicaulis. Classification (NCBI taxonomy): domain Eukaryota; kingdom Viridiplantae; phylum Streptophyta; class Pinopsida; order Pinales; family Pinaceae; genus Pinus; species Pinus albicaulis. The sequence continues at coordinate 688,921,597 of CM076581.1, forward strand.
AAGATAATTTTCCTAATGAATATATTTTTTCAATATCTATTAAATCTTCTTGGTTTGAAAATATTTCTAATTATTTAGCCATAGGGAAATTACCATCATACTTATATCCTCAAGATAAAAGAAAGGTAATTCAAACTAGTGCATATTATTCATGGATAAATGAAGAATTGTATAAGAGAAAACCAGATCTAATTATTTGAAGATGCGTTAGAGAAGATGAAGTACCAGAGATTTTTAAAGTTTGTCATGATGAACCATGCAGAATTTTGCTAATAAAAAAACTTCCTATAAAGTCCTTCTCTTTTTAAGGAATCCAAAGAATGGGAAAGCATGTTCCTTCAGATGAAATTCGTTTACAACCTCAGGTGCTTATTGAACCTTTTGAAAATGGGATCTGCATTTTGTTTGTTCAATCAATCCACCATCAAGACAAAAAAGGTACATTCTTGTCTGTATAAATTATGTCACAAAATGGGTAGAAGCTAAATCACTTCCTTTTTCTACTGAAATGTTGTAGTTTCATTTCTTTTTTAGGATATTTTCACTCTTTTTGGTGTCCCAAGGGAAATTGTGACAGATCAAGGTACTCAATTTACACCCAATTTGGTACAGAATATAATGGAGGAATGCAAAATTAAGCATTGAAATTCTACTCCATATCATCCACAAGAAAATGAACAAGTTGAATCTACCAATAAAGTAATTGAAGAAATTCTCACCAAGACTATGGATCAACATAGAATAGATTGGGTAGAAAATATTCTAGAAGCTTTATGGGCATACTATACCACATGGATAAATACAACAGGACACACTCCTTATGAACTTGTTTATGGGAAGAAAATTCAATTTCCTATTGAGTTCCAGATAAAAAACTTTAAAACAACATTCAAATTGGGTCTTGATCTATCAGAAGCACAAAGACAAAGAATGGAGCAATTGAATGAACTTTATGAGATAAGACAATATGTTATTCATAAGAACAATATAGTTCAACAACAAAAATCTAGGTGTCATGAAAAGTTAATAAAAGAAAGACAATTCCAACCTCATGATTGGGCATTGCTTTTTGATTCAAATTTTAAATATTTTCAAGGAAAATTTAAAACTTATTGGCTTGGGCCTTATGAGATTGAAACAGTCTTCGATAATGGAGCATCCGAATTAGAAATATTGATGAAGAAAAAATAACATTCCTTGTAAATGGTCATAGACTACAAATATATCACAAACCATTGTCAAGAGAAGTATTCATAAAAAATCTGCAAGATAATATGAATTTGAAATTGGTCAGGGAAGATTATTCTCCCTCTCTAGCTTAGCCTTCTATTTTATTTTTCAAATTAATAATAATAATGAAAATAAAAAAAATTGTATAGACATGAAAACCAACATTACTAGCATGTTTATACAGAAAATCTATGTTGAAAACCAATAATTCTTGGCAGTATAGATTTTCTTTCTAAGCCCCTATACTAGTCCCATTTTCTTTTGAACTATATTTTTTTTTTTTGAAAATAAAGCAGCTATGGAATTGTCAACAATCTGCAGCTCTGATAGAATTCTGTAGATGACTTGGCAGATTGCGACTAGAACAAATAAAGATCATGGCACAATAAAAAGGTAAATGAATATTGAAGCTAGAGCAAACCGAGGACAAACTACAAAAGACAAGTCAGAAATCAGTAAGCCGAGAATATAATGTATTTAAGTATTAACTTAAATAATAAAGGTAAAACATCCGAGTTATGAAATAAATGTTAATTAACTATTTCTAGCACTACTCTGAGTAATGATTACCCTCATTACTCCCACACGACTTTGGTATTAACAAAAAATAACTTTGTCTTGTCAACCAAGTCGGTCATGAACCTTGTTATAATTTTAAATTCACTCTCTCCTCTCCATTTATCATTCGACTTCAGGTGCAACCTATTCCATTTAACCCTATTTCATTGCCAAGACTTGCTTCACCTAAAATTTGTTCTCTAATTCACTCATATACCCGAATCCTTTCATTCCATAACCTTGTCGAAAGAGAAATTACATGCTAGGCTTCTCTAACATGGGGGCCATTGTAAGGTTAGAACTAAATGGGGTTAAGTTCCTTGAAGGTTACCCACAGGTTGGACAATTATTGCAGTAGGCATAGTGGATGGAATTTGTAGAGAAATTCAATGGGTAAGAAAAGGAGGTAACAAAGTATTTTTCCCGAGCATACGATGGCATTGAATTATAAATTAGGCATGTGAAGCTAGTTTTGATAAAAAATTTCATAGCAGAGGTTACTAGACTGCCCAAAATTGGCGAGAGTTGGTTCAAAAATAGAAAATTTGAAGAGAAAGAGTGGAAAATATTCCTCAAGAATCCAGGTATAATTCTGTGTTTAAAAAGGGGATACCAGTCACAAATTTGAAAAATAAGTGGAGGAATTTGTTATTAATCATCTAAAATTTTGTAACTTGTGAAGGGATATTTGGTAATATGTTCTTTTATTATGCACGCCTAATGATGGACTTTTTGGAAGGAAATGAAATTAACCTACCATATTTTCTACTTGATAGCTTAAGAAAGATGGCTAGAAATATAAAAAGAAAGATACAATTCATAGAAAATGCCCTATACCATCATGTCCTGGTGAAAATTCTGATTGAGATCCATATGAGAAACATATGAGACAATTGGGAATATTTCTTAATTAGAAATCAATTTAAGGAGGAAGAAAAAGGAGAAACTAGTAAGGCAAAGAAGAGTAGAAGGAAGCTACCTGTAGACCCTAAAGATAACTCACCTCCAAAACAAGAGAAACATTTGGAGGATGATTCTACTATAGAAAATATGTTGGATAACCTTAAAAGGAGAAATGTTAGAAGAAAGAAAGATAATAATAAGGGATAGAGTTCATCCAAGAAGAAAACTAAGCAAGAAAAGGATAAAAAGTAGCCCCTTACTACTAAATCACCATCTAAGACATTATCCATTATAAGAAGAAGTGAACTGCTCAACAAAACAATGCATGGATCGTCTCAAAAAACTTCAGGATTCATCAACTTAGAGGATGAAGAGGAACCAATAGTTTCATCACCTAGAGTTCTATCACTAGTTTCTGTCCAACTAAAAGAACTCCTGAAATAGATCATGTTCAACAAGAGATATATGACTACACAAAGTCTTTGGAGAAAAGAGATATAGGAAAACAATGGAATCATCCTCAAACCAAGAGGAAAATACTCATTCCTATCCTCCAGAAAGATCCCAAATTGTAAACACTCTTAAAGAATAATTCTATGAGTTGGAGGTATTAAATAGACATTTAAAGCAAGAACATGAAACATTGAAAGTGCAGAATGAAATCTAGAAAACTAAAAATGACAACATCATGTTGCACCTTGGTGTATGGTATGAGAAGACCAAGAAATTGAAGGCCAAAAACAAATCTCTTAAAACAAAGGTGATAAGCTTGCAACATAGAATCTTGATGAAGAAACCGAGGATGGTAGTCACCACCAAGAAATCAAGAAGGTGTAACTTGGATGTTCTTGTTCAGGAATCTAAAGAGGCTTAGTGATAGGAAAGGCTCAAAAATTTTGAAGTTTCTCATGAGGAAATACAATGTATTCTATGTGGGGGAATGTTGAACCCCAAAATTGCTTCTTTTTTACAACCCTTTTTCACTCCATTCTCTTCTTTTTGACCTTCATAACTTTAATTTGGGCATCATTTCATAACGATTATGGCATATCAAGTACTTAATCATCTTCTATTTTATAAATTACAATGTTATTTATTGTTTAGCTTAATATTTACATTATCTACTAAATTATAGTGATTCCACAGGTAGTGTATGATTTTGTAGCCGAGTTCAAGGTTTGATAGGTTCTGAAGCTCCAACCCAAGAACAGGGCATATGGGTAGGTGGAAATTAGATGGTACAACGATTTTTTCCTACCTTCATAGCCTGGTTTTATAAATAAGACACCATAGTAGCTCGGTCAAAGGAAAAGTAAACTACCATAGGAGGCGAACCAAGCGAGCAAGATGCAGATATTTAGCCTCATGATTTGCTGTGTTGATAGAAAATCATGAGAGAATAATGTTATATTATATTTCAAATTTAATTTTAGTCAGTGTCGACTAGCATAAGGCATGATACTCTAAAACATTTAATGCATATGATTTTTATAAATATGCATCTCGACATAATAGACATAGACTGGGATTTTATATTGTAAACACTCTGTTTTATATAAAAAAATATGCTTTCGTTCTTATTTATCTATTGTGCGATTCAAAAGCGTGGATTATCATCTTGTGAAAGCATCATATTGATACTTGCTTCTCGTAGGAGGGCCCCTCGAGATAGTAAGGTTTCCTTTTAACTGTAATTTAGTATTTTGTTCTATGTTTTCTGTATGATTTTTTTAGTTTAAATTTTGATTTTAAATGTGAGTTTAAGATTGTTTTCATAGCAATTTTTTCTAATCATTTTTATTGTTAAGTGAAGCGATATCTCTTTTTCACATGGAAAGAGTATTGGTCTACATAGATAAGTAAAATAGCTTCACATTTTTATTATATAGATAGGATTTTAATTTGCAGAGATAATATTTCTTTATGTCAAGAAGGGATTCATTTACAGTGTGATTTCATTTTAAAGAAAAGTGTGGTTGTAATTCAAGAAAGTGTGATTTCGTTTTAAAGCAAGAGAAAATATGTTTTCATTTTAAAGCAAGAGTGGTGTGATTTCATTCAAGGCAAAGTGTGTGTGTGATTTCATTCAAAAGTAAAAGAGTGTGTTTTATTTAATTTTGAGTAAGCATGAACAAGTGTGTTATTCATTTCAAGAAGAGTGTGAGCTTTCTTTTAAGCTAGATCAATAGAATCAATTTCAAAACTGTTAGAGAAACATGTGCATTTCGATATGTAAAATTAAATTAGGAATTTTTTTAGTGACAAAGACTCCCAACACATATAGTGCACATACATTTAATGAGCATACTAGCCCTGGTTGATAATTTATGTAATTAATTTAACACCAGTTAAATTACCAAACACTACTGTTTTAAATCCTCAAGAATTTTTTCAACATTAAAAATAATGAAAACCATAGGGTTTCCCATGGAACATCTGAGACATCCAACACAAAAAAATAATTGGTAGATGGTCTTAGTGATGATATTGTTTTGGAAATGGGTTAATATGATATTGTTTTGGCTTGGAAATATATTAACTTGAATATGCCCCTTCTGAAAGGTTGATTTTTGATACATCAAATAGTATCAAAATTATCTATACAGAAGACTTTCCCTTTCGTATCACACTCAACATTATTTTAGGAGAGAAACCTCACAATATGTCTCATATATTTAATCTATTTTGGTAGAAAATGAAGCTGGAAGTGGTGTCAGCGAAAGTGAACACACTTCATCCATGACCACCTATATTTCTTAGGACTCAATAGAAAGAATGGATTTATTTTGTGGAGATAAGGGTCGATAAGGAGATAAGGAGAAAAAACTACTTTTATTGTTTAATGAAGTTATGTGATAGAAAGAATGGAGTGCGTGGAATTATTCATTTCTACATGTGAGAAGGAATGTTCTTCTTTGAATCATTGCTAGACAAACAAAGGGACATTACAATTGTTGCAAAATCTACAGTGTATGAGGAAACTCTTGAGGAAAGTTGGGTATAGGAGACTACAAAGGAGTTACAAGTAGTGAACCTGAAATGGATAGGAGGCACCAACAGTTGGGTTTCTTTGAGCTCCTAAGAGGATATTTTGATGAGATAAATCGATAATTTGCAATGGCCCTGCACTCTCAAGCATATGTGAGTGCCACTATTGTGGTAAGAGGACTTGCAATAACCATCATGCCTGCATTAGAGAAATTTTGAGGTCTAAAATGGGCCTCCTAAGGAAAATGCACAACCAAAATAAACTTTATAAGAACCAATAGGGCTCAAGATGACAATGTGAACCATGGGGGATGATTCACTATTTTTAGGGTAAAAAAGTAAAAATATTAACAAATAATAAAATAATAAAACTACTTTTTGAACTTGTATTTTCAACTTATCTCCCTAATGTTTTACTCAAATTTCGAGTGGGAGTACTCATTGGATACAAAATTTAATTCCTCATCCAAGGAGTACCCATGTTGCATACTTTTAATGGACCCTGCTATATGAAAAATGAGAAATACATGAAAAAATGTGTTTGCAATCACATTTTTCATGTATTTCTCATTTTTTGTGTAGCGGGGTCCATATAAAGTATGCAACATGGGTACTCCTAGGATGAGGAATCAAATTATGCATCCAATGAGTGTTCTCGCATGAAATTTGAGTAAACCAATAGGGAGATAATTTTAACATATGAGTTGAAAAAGTTGTTTTTTCTTTTTTCCCTATAAAATTTGATGATTTAATATAATATTATTTTATTATCTCCACTACTATTTTATAATTTCCTTAGGAGGCCCATTTTAGACCTCAAAATTCCCCTAATGCGTAGTGCACAGTTGGGGCTAGGTTGGAGGGCTAAATTGCGTAATTTTGCAGGCCAAGGCTCGGGCTTGAGCACTAAAACTGCATAGTGCATAGTCCTAGAAGGCAGGAAATGCACATTATGCAGTGTCCAGAGGAAAGGTTGTAGCTTTAGGGCTGGTACTACGTAATGTGTAGTCCAAGAAGGTCGGATGAGGCTAAATTGTTGGGAATTTTTAGAAATTTGGCTAAGTGTGGGATCAATGAAACTGATATGAACAACGATAGGACTTGACTCTGATCACACACTTAGACATTTTACGACATAACATAGATCATCCAAAATCATGAAAACATACTTCCCTTAGTGCGAAAACCTTTATGAAACCTTATGAGAACTGCGACACTAAAGATACACTTTGTGACGACAATAACGACACTTGCATGATAGTGCTCAAAAATTTAGAAATGAGTGTGATGAATTTATACATGGTAGCATCAACTCATTTTCACAAAGATATATTCTTGAAACAACCAAAAAAAGCTTATGTACATCATGTGAAAATTAACATGTGAAAAGATGATGATTGCTACAGTGCGAATTACACTTGCGATATGTGAATGACAGTAAAAGTAACACATGCTAGAGAAAATATAGCATGAAAATGACATTAATTAGAGTGAACAAAAAGAAAAAAAAACAACCGAAAACATGAAAATGACACTTGAGAAAGAAAAGGTGTGCAGAGGCAACATTTTACAAAACTTACCGAAATAGAAGTACACACACAACTAGAAGTGAGAAATTGTCAATGTGAGTACGCATCGAGTGTCAGCATGGATTGGACATCACAAAAACACAATATTTATGGACCGTGATATGATCGTCCAAGGTTGTGTAAAATAATGTGCTCATGCACTTGCTGCAGACTGAGCATGTGTGAGAAAGTGACTTTGATACTTCCAACCCAAGAAGGGAGCTCAAAAGCATCAACTGACCAAGAAGTGACTATGGAATGACCAATCACAAGATCCACAGTAGGCTCCAAAATTCAAGCATAGGAAAAATTTTGGAGGGTGTTTTGTTGCATTTAATTATGCAAGGAGTTATTTCTCTATGATCGCATACCTAATTGAGATCACTGTAGGGTGATTTAATTGTATGTTAAATCCCTGTCATTTTAATATGTCAACTCAAGGGTTTTGTAAACTTAGAAGCAAACCAAAATATATGGGACCTAAGATGAAACTTTTGTAGAAGACTTGTTTAGGATGGAAAGAAAGAAAGGAAATGCATATTACAAGTATACTAAATAAAACTACAAAAGGAATCACATGTAAGAAAACTGAATTAGATTCTAAGGGTGGAATGAATGAATTCCATGGATTTTCTAAAAAATTATAAACTAATATTTAAACAACTATAAGAAGAAAACTATGATAATCTAGAAAGTGGGTAAACCTAGAACAACTATTGATTTATTTATCAAGAAAGAAAACTATGAGAACTAGTAAGAAATAAATTTAATGATAACTAAAGTGAAAATCTATTAGAAGCAAACTATGATAATATAGAAAACAATAAACTAATCTAGAAAGCAGTAAATAGCAACTAGTGATTTAGTTGTCAAGCAAGCAAACTAAGATAGCTAGTAATAAAGCAGTTTAATGACAATCAAATTTAATCTAGGAAATGAAATCAAACTTGCGGAAATTAAATCACACTTGCATAAAGTAAATCACACTTGCAGAAAATAAATCACATTTGCATAAAATAAAGCACACCCACATAAAATAAAGCACACTTGCATGCAAGGAAATAAAATAAATAAAACTATGTTACAAATGTATGCAAATTGTGGTTGATGGGGATCCGTCCATTCCTCAATGAGCACACATGAACAAGTGTCACATCTTAAGAATCAAACAACACTCATAACTCATGATTTGGAGAAAATGATATTACTCATGTTGAATGAACAATCATAAATCTGATGCTAATGAATAATTGACAACTTCTTAGCTTCCTTTGAAGGATGCTCCTCCTATTTATACATGAATTAGTGATATCTTCTCAATAAATGTAAATCCTTTAAATATCTACTAGAGCCATACTTGTCTCAACTTATCCCTAAATACTAGATACGGATTCCATGGCACATCAAGATCTCCATGATTTTTCTCCTTTGAATATGATCCAGCTCTTGAGTTGAAATTCGAATTTGTGCTTGGGAGGCCAAGTAAGACCCTTCTAGATGTGTGTGTGTGTGTGTGTGTGTGTGTATATATGAAACCATGTTAATTTCCTAGTTTTTAATCATAAATTCACTTAAAAATACAAAAAATAAATAACTTTGGAAAATGATTATTCTAACCCGTATGATCATCAAGATGGTTACTTAATGTAGGGTTTTACGCTAGATAGTTATGAAATGAGGGCTAAAGGGTTATGAAATGATGGAAATATGGATAAAGATGGAAGACAATTTTGAGACTCAACATACCCCCCAAATTAAGTTGTTGCATGTCCTCATGCAACTATTGCATTGATTCATTGGTCCATAATTTTATCTTCTTGAAATTCTTTGCTTATTTATGATCTTTTGACTTGTATTGATTTTCTTCAAACTTTGCGGCATTGTATTCTCTTTTGCAAAGTGTAATACATTTGATTGCAACATATATTTTTTATGGTTGGCTCTTGTGTGACAACCAAAAATTTTGAGGATTGGTTCTTGTGTAACAATACTTTTATTTTTTTTGCATCAAAGTACATGAAAAAATTGAGAGTTTTCTTTTCAAGTCCTATAATAACTATTAAGGAATTGATAATTTTCAAAGCATATAATCTTTTGGAATCATACTGCAACAATAGTTGATTGGGAAGAACATGCGAGTTGGAATGAAGTGAAAATGTGTGATGATGTATGACACGTGAATATGAATTGGTGTCCCTTCCCCCCAGCTAAAGGTGTTTTCCAGTTTATGACAATATGAGAAAGGGAGTATAGAGGTGGTGAGGAATTTTCCAAAATTACAATTTTAGTATTTTAAGGAATTGCATGACTAAAAATTAGAAAACAACATACCTTCACTTACCTTCAATGTGGATGAGTTGTGTTTACTGAAAAGTGTGGTTGTTGATGCTAGATCATGGAGTATGTAAACAAAGGAATTTGATATGCTTCTTTGTTCTCTTTGTGTTGATGACAAGATTGGGATCTCTATTGCTACTGTTACAAATTGATTCCTACTACAAATTGCTGAAATGATGTAGTCTTCAATTGTTACAAAACCCGATGGTACAATTCTAGCCATGAAAATAAATGTGTTGATGTCAAGCATGAAGATAAGTCATTGGATTAGCGACCATTAATGAATTTCGTTAAGCAATGTGAGGCAAAATCACCATTAATTTCAATGAGTGCTAAGGTCCCTAAGTACATCTTGCGAAGTGTGAATAGATGAGCTGATGTCAATCCACTTGCAATATCCAACAATCAAGGGACATTGATGTATTCCCATGATTTTCAACGAGAGAAATTTTCATTAAGGCATACAAGCCTCAAGGTACTTGAAAGATAACTCTAGCCTTGCACCTAGATTATGTGCTGATGTCGATAGGCCAAGACTTGTTAGAAGTGAGGCCTTAATGAATCCTCCATCATCTAACGCGAGCATAATACAATGATTTTGAAGGAATATGGATGGAAAATTTTTGCATTGGATCAAGGTTTATATGGAAAAAATTCAGCTTTGTAGAGGAGCTTAATGGTTTTATTACTAGGTTATAGGTTAGTGAAAGTGAGGCAGGAAAATGACTGTGAAGGAAAATGAGATGAAGAATCGACTGAATAAGTAGGAATGCAATGGTAAGAATGGTATTTGAAAGATTTCGAAATGGTATTATGGATCTGATTTATCCTTCTTTATCCAAAATCATGTGCTCATGCTTTGGATATTTCATCTTTGATGTTGCCCTAATCATGTTCTTAAGAAATGTGGTCTTTGAGATACCCTGTTTGCTTATGGTCATCTGTTTGTATTCCTGGAACTTGCAAAAACATAGTACTTTTTCTGCAATGAAATGCAAGATTATCAAAAGAGAGAGGTGATCAATCTCTCTATTTGTGACATTTACAAAAAACAATGAGAATTAGAACTAATAAAACAAATTCACGAAAGAAAATAAAATGAATTTTTATTTGTTTTGAAACTAGCGCATTGGTTTACCTGTCATGTCTTGTTGGAAATTTATTTATTCTTTTACTGTTTAAAATTCTAATGAAATCTTTCTAATTTTTTATATCTCTTCGAGGTCTTTCCAACGACGTTTGAATCGTCGAAAATTGATGCCGTATGAGAAAGTTTTACTTATTTGAAATTTTTGTGAAATAGTGAAAATTGTCATGTGTGAGTGTGACATGGGAACATGATGCTGATGTGAAAGATGAAGTAGGAAGATAATATGGCATGCTGATCATGAATTCTGATTAGAATGTGTTGTCACAAAATAAATCATTGAATTAACTATAGAGCTGCAAAATTGTTTCTCAGCTGCAGAAATGCGTAGTTTCTGCATCTAAAAATCCTACATGGACATTTAGGTGTACAAAGTTATGCAAGTAATTAGTCTTATCTTTGAATTTAATAAATACTTTTTTTCCAGAAAAACGAGAAAATTCCTACTTTTTTTATTGATGCAATAAACAAATATATTTAAAAGGTAATATATATATATATATATATATATATATATATATATATATATATATATATATATATATATATATATATATATATATATATATAGATATTAACTTGATTATAACAACGGAGAACATAATTTTATTACCTACCTTTAGATGTTGATGCCGTAGTTTTGTTCATTTCTCTATTTGCCTGGAGGTTCACACAGTCATTTCTCTGCAAATTACATTTTAGAACACATGGAGATTCCAATGGCGTACAGGTTGGGATTGAAGTGGGAAGAAGTTAAGTGAAATCGAGATTTTATACAAAGTTACAATAACCATATATGATGCTTACAAGACTCAATAACATTTGCAACAGTAGCATGGGTTTCTGATGAAATCATATTTAATGACAGATGAAAGGCCACAAATATTTCCAGTATCGGGGCAAGAACCTCAAACTATGGCCCGATAGATAGAAAGCTAGTGAATAGCGTGCATTCTCACTCTATTTTGACAGGAAACCAAGAAGGAGATCCACCTAATCTTCCACTATCATATTTTATTATTCTTGTTGACTTTGCATTATAGCAGCTTCATCATTTGCCTCTGTAGCCACCATCTTTGCACCATGTATTTCCTCACCATCACCTTGCCTTGTCAAAAATATAGAGCATAGCAATGCAATTACACCTCTGCGACAACCCCGAACCTCAGAACTTCCTCCAGTACTGTGAGACAAAAGGACTCAGTCTGGTGTTTTAGGCACAAACAACTCCATCAAATTTTTTTTCTTCTTCGTTGTTTGGTTTTTTTTGTTTTAACGAATCCTATATTTTTTTAATTATTGTTTGGTGTTTTGAAACTTACGTGAGTTAGTATTTTTTATATATTTGATTTGTTTTGTATTGTATTATATATATTAATTATTATTTTAGGTTTTGTTTTATTATTTATTTTTGTTAGTTTTTATTGTTTTGTTAAAATTTTTTTTTATATATGTTCCATTTTTTTTAATTTAAAAATTTATTTAAAATGATGAAAAAAAGGAAAGATCAAATCAAATCAATTGATGAAAACATAAGTTAGTTGCATAATTGAATGAATTCGGTAGCTAAATACAAGTTTTATCCAATTTATTTATTTATATATTTTTTTTGTATACTAACATAAAAATTATTTTCATGTTCCTCTAGATCACACAAAGCGCAGGAGGAGAGCATAGTCAAGATTTTCATTAAACGATTTTTTTCTTTTTTTTCTTATTTTAAAGTTTGGCTTCATAAAATAAAATGAAAAGAATTGATCTCACACCTAAAATTATTGCTCTTTAATATTTGTTTGTGCTCCTTGTTCACAATTGTTTGTTTTATTGCAAATTTTCCTGCCAATGGTTAATAAATGGGTGGCTCTTACTACACCACAAAATTGAAAATTTATCCTAAATATCACAAAAACTCATTTTTATTTGTTAGTCCCATTCTACTGAAAAATAAATGAAACATTCTCTTAAGTATAAGAGAATTTCCAATGCATCCATTTGCGTAACAAGATCATGAGTAAACTCATATCCAATTTTGAAAAATAAACCCTAGTGAATTCTTGGACATGATCATGAAGATTTGATGTTAAAAGTTGTAGCTTAATGACAAGTTGAAACCAAAGCTCTTCAAATATTGTTTTTGCAATTGGATTTTTATTGTGTTTTATTTTTATTTTATTTTTTATTTTTTAGTGAATGGGGGTTTTTGATTTGTGGATGTTTTGTTTTATTTTGTAATATCCCAAAAGGGAGAATGCAGTAATACTGAAACACAATATAAGAACTGCAACTAAGTAAACAATAAATCTAAAGACAACATCAGAATATACAAAGAAGCTGAGCCTTTTTATTATATGGAGAGGATTCAGTTACACAATGTATAAAAGATGAGAGGATCTAGCCAAAGAGATGACCTAGAATCACCCTATAAACATGCTACAACAAGCACTGCGTAACTGGTGAGATTACAGGAATCAATATTGCATTGTCCCTTTTGCTACTGATGTACATGAAGCTGTTGCAAAAGGAAATGCAGATCTATGGAGCTCAGGAGCTCTGATGATGCCAAGATTCAAGATCTGGCCAATGTGATGGGAACCCAAGATAACTCAGAAATGATTTTCTAGATCTAAAAATTTGGAAAATCACCCTCCTAGGGTTTGATCCTTAGACTGTTGGGTTATACAGATCTAAATCTATATCTGATCCAAATATGGTTGAAATATGTTATACAACCAGATCTAAGCTTTAAGGGCCGATCCCTCCTTCAGATCTACAAGCTAGGAGCTTGAGATCTTGCCTCCTCTTCTTCCTCCTTCAAGTTGCAGCAACTAAATATGCAGCTGCTACAAAAATTGCACTGTAAAAGAGGGAGAGGCTTTATTCCTGTTGAAATGTGTTGCAATAAGCTCCAGGCTGATGGGAATGGTGATGGCAAGGTGAGGGGATGGTCCCTCACAGGATTACTAGCTGAAATATTAGTAACTTCCTTCCTCCTTTGGATCTACAATGATGGAATGCGCAATCCTTGATGGGACTGCTGCTGATAGGAGTTAAATAATGTTTTTCCTGATGCCATATCTTAAATGAAGCCCTGGGAATTTTGATCTTCAAGCCCAAGGTGATAGGAATAATCCTACACTGGTTCTCCAGCTGAAATACTGAAGACAACCTCCACCTCTCAATCTGATCTTCAAAAATTGCGTAATTCCTGAAGGTAGATGTTCTGCAGAGAATGGAAATAATATGTGGCACCAATTCCTGATGGTGAATGAAGTACAACCCTATTCCAAGAGCTACTCAATGAAAGAGGTGGGATTTCCGACCAGGAACACCCAGTGCTAAAGGGAACTTGCAATATTAGCTAAACAACCAAAGAAAGCATGGAATGACAACTTCAATTCTAGATCTAAACAAACCCTTACATGAATAATCAAAATCATGCCTCCATTGTTTCCTTAATCTCCTTTATATAGTTTATGAGCCTTCCCATGCCTTGTCCCACCTCTAAACTGTGTTGTGAATGTGGACATAATCCTCCATGTTTGACTGCGATGTCTCCCAAAATCATCCATCATGTCTACATACAATGTACACCCTCTCCATCATGTGTGCATTAATTGCACTACTTCCTCCATCACTTCTTCATGAATGCTCTATGATCTTACATTAGATTCCTTCCATGATCTCAATTGACTGCTTCAACCTCCATGATCTATCTCATTAATGAGACATGATCTCCACTCCATTTACATTAGTAGTTTCTCCACTACCCCATTATGTATATCTAGGATTTATTAATCCACATTAACACATAAAAAGTGGATATTTATTCATCTTGAGGATTATGGGTCCCTCCACCCTTTTATTTACTTAATCCATTAAGAAAATTAAGAACTCTAATATTCCAAATGTCATGTGAAAATCTGGGAATATTACAGTCCTCCCCGGAAAAATGTTGCTTGACCTCAAGCAACTGAAAAATTAGTTGCAAAAGCCATCCATTTCCCTCCAAATGGCATCCACATAAGGAAGGCCTCCTCCATTTGATGCAATGTGTCATACATGTTTGGTTCCAAAGTTGTCTCTCAAGAATGTATAGAATGACCTCCAACTGTATGGTTAGTTGTCCTCCTTCCACCATGAAGTACCAAGTGACAACCATATGGTGTCCAACATCATCATCAATACATGGGATACATAAAATAAATTGGTTCTTCTCACAAAGGAAAAGATCCATCTTACAATACATCTCTTCATCCCATGTTTCATGAAGTTCATTGATCATTTACATGCCCTCACCTTTAGCCTTGTTGGCCTTGTTGGTTCCAAGCATCACTCCAACATTATGCAAAAGAAGAAATAGAGACATATGGGTAGACCAAAGTGTCAAACCATATTCTCCCAATAGTATCCATCGGAGTAGGACCTCTTGCTACCACCCTCCATCTCCTCCATGTAAGATGGACAAGCCAAACTCCCCCAAAAGCAACCAAAGCAACAAGAGATCTTGCTGCCCTTTCACATCATCATGTGAATCATGGAGCAACAAAAACATACTAAAGGACATATGGAATTTCATATTAGCCTAATACAAACAAACTCCATTATCACACATCATGAGAGTATTATGCCATATTACAAAAAATACAAAACACATAAACATGGGAGATGTCATGTGATGGCCAAACTCTCTTAAGGACAACCAAAATGAACATGCCTTTCTTTGCTGCATTCTTTCATTGATACACAAGGCATGAATCAGAAAAATATTAGCTATTGGGCAGTAACCATACTCACCCAAGAGCAGCCAGCGCAACCATGCCTCCGTATTCATTACATGAGTGTTTTTAAAGGCATTGATGAAAGGAATAGGAGCCTTTGGGTAGTAACCAAACTCACCCAAGAGAAACCAACGTAACCAAGCTTCTTGCTGGCCCATGTCAAATATTTGCAAGTGGTCTTGCAACCCTTTGCTTATCATCCTCACCCACTCATCCCAATGTGGATGATGAATGATGTACTACATAAACATGGCATTCTCCCTTTGTAGAATACCATCCTCCCCAAACTAATGAAGAAATTTTCACTCCATGAAATGTTGAAGTGCACCTCTAATGAGATCTCTTAAGGAGGCCTTCTTCTCATCAATGGCCTTCCAAAACCAATGAGGTTTTGGATCTGCTGTAGGTAGAAGTTTCTCTTTGAGCTATGAGATGCTAATTAAGAAAGTTTCATCTAGAAAGGAGAAAATATTCCTCATCTCAAGATGTCTACCATCTATCATCATAACCTCCATTGCTTCATGAATGAAGCTACCTTCAGAATGCTCCAAGAATAATGGGGCTCCTTCATTATCACTATTACTAAGTGACAACGTTGTAGATCTGCATGGTAATACATATGCTGTCTCAAAGTGTTGAAGCCTAGAAAATCTCTGCTTCAAACATCGGGGAAAACCACCCGGTCGGGACCTTAAGACAGCTCCTTTTCCGTTTGGTATGGTGGCTCCGACTGGATTTAAAGGACCAGTTTCCTTATAACTAAATGGATTGGTTTGAATGGGTGGAAATGGGACTAAATTAACTAAAATAAAACTATCTAATTTAAACTAAATACTGGTAAAGAAATTCTAACACTAACCCGGGTAATTATATGTGAATACAACTTAAGATTGTTCCAATTTAACAATAACCATGAAAATGTATTATTATTTAAATTGGAATGTGCAAAAACAAATAAAGATAACTCTGTTAAAGAAATTAAACAGAGTTGTATTAACATATTGCATTCATCATTGTATACCATCTATATACACTTATGAAAGATAACATTTCAATTATACTCAGAAATGATATATAAAAGGAAGCGTTGTGAAAACAAATATATATAAATGATAGCAATTTTAAAGCGAATATCATAAGAAAAAAGAAATCAATAGTGAAAGGAT
Source organism: Pinus albicaulis (assembly GCA_034641835.2). Classification (NCBI taxonomy): domain Eukaryota; kingdom Viridiplantae; phylum Streptophyta; class Pinopsida; order Pinales; family Pinaceae; genus Pinus; species Pinus albicaulis. The sequence goes on from CM076581.1 coordinate 688,938,272, forward strand.
AGAAATACCTCATTCATCTTGAAGACTTTCAAATGCAATGTGATACTCTAATCCAGTAACTCTGATGCAAAATCAAATTCCAAGGTACAGAAATGCAACACTTCAAAGATAATTCCGCATGAAAATCACCGGATGTGATCCTTTTTAAAAATATATAAGACAATGGAGTACAGAAATGCAATCTCCAAGTCAAAAAATATTAAGATCCAGGACCCTTCTCTAAATGCATGAGAAGGGTTTAAATACTACTTAACTAAATCTAAAAATAGTTTATTACAAAAATTAAGGATTTGGTTCAATGACCGTCCTTTTCCTAGGCTAAAATACAGTGAAATTAAAACTAAATCTATCTATCTATGAACTTGATCTTTAAACTTGCAGGCATCTAGCATAGTTTTGAGAAGATGCAGTTGACCGACTTCGGAATTCAACTGTCCTGAAAAGACAGAGTCGGCAAGCGTAGGAGCAATCTTCTCTGTAGCATTGATGATACAGTTAAGCGCACTGTGCTGACTGTGTGGCTTCACCAAGTACATCCAGTATGAGTCCCAATTCAATCTTGTTAGCCCTTGGATAGATTTTTCTCTTTCTTCTGCCTTTTGCCTCCATTCTACTTGCAGTTGATGTGCCTGTGGGAGATATCCTGGAACAGTTTCAGGAATTAAATTAGCCTTGTGTAAATTATAATTTACACAATCAGTGAGAGTGTTTGCCGCTGTAGCCGCCTCCTCTGCTGCCTTTTCTGCTCTTTTGATTTGTGCATCCCAGTTATTGAACAATATTTCTTTATGGTTTTCATTAACAATGGGTGCACCAGCTTTTCTGCCTTCTTCTGTCTTTTGCCATGCCAGATAATAATTGATCTTTTCATTAATCAAATCATAATCATTTAGTAAATCTATGACATGATTTGTGATTTTATCGCTCTCTTGGCATAAAGAATTCCATTGTAAGATTTTTTTGGCAGAAAACTTCCTCTTGTTGCAGTAGTTGATTGTTCAAAGAGATAGTTTCTGAAATGAATTCTGTAAGCTTAGGATCATCTTTATGCTGATCTTGGATAATCTGTATTTTTTTGTCTTTATCAGCCAAGCTTTTTTGATGTCCTATTTGCATTTCTTGAAGTTGTTGTTGTAACTCTTCAAGTTTCAATTGTGTTTCCTTATCGGCCTGTACCTGTTGCAATCGTTGTTGTAGAACTTTTACCTTTTCTTCTTTTTCATTCAACAAAATTTTTATCTCAAATGCTTTGTCAATTGTTGCAGAAGCATAAGCTCCTGTCATTTGAGATAACTTAGTGAGATTATGAGTAGGTTCTGTGGCAGGATCTTTCCACAAAACATCTACTTGTTCTGGTTCAGTAGCAATTGCACCTTCTAACTTTCTCTTTTTTCTCTGTCTCTTCACTACTGCTTTGTATTTTGGGCTGTAGAATACATCTAGAGGAGGAATGTCCTCTACATTAAGCACAATTTCAGAGGAGGGTGTTATTGGTATATGCTCTGTCACTATGACTGTGCTGCTTGTTCCCGTGTTCAAAACTTTGGTTGTTTGTACAAGGGTCTGTACATTCTGTCCTTCTATATTAATCAATTGGTTAAATTTTTCCCATTCTTTGTCTAATTCAATGGTGACTGGCTGTTGTTGTACATTGGTAGGAGGAGGATTTGTCTGTTGAGAAGTCAAAATTTGATGTTTAGGAAGTTCTTTTGATTTAGCAGAATCTTTTACTGATTCTTCAATTTTATCTTCCTTTTCATTAGACTTATTGGAATGTTCATAAGTCTCTCTTTCAGATTTTGACTTGGATTTATCTGAACTCGAACTTCCGTTAAGACTAACACTAGGAGTTTGCTCCCTTGCGGGTTCCAAGCGTAGATCACCATTCTAACAGATGCTGTCTTCTTCTTCGTAAAGCTTTAATTTGAAATTGGAGATAATCATGCTTGAGCCGAATTCATAACTTCTTTGAATGAATTTCTTGCTTGGAACATATCATCGAAAGGATCCGTTCTGGAAATTCTTTACCCCGATCGTACTGCAAAATTCCTAATAATATCATTTGGGTCGAATAATCTTCTCGAAAATTTGAATAGCTGTAGGCATGTAATGTTGCCTATCTCTTGAAATGCATGACCAATATCAAACAGTGAAAATGTTCCACATTTTACGGGAAATTGTGGCCAAATTCCCTTTTTCTTCTCTTTTAAATCTTTTGTTATACCTCCCTGGCCACAGGTCTGATAAGCAATTTCTCGAGCTACAAGTCTATCTGGAACATATAGGGGTAAAACATGGGGAGAAGCATAACTTCCAAAAACCCTAATATAAGTGAACAATTCTTCTCCAAACCATCTCGCGAGGGGGAGAATATCAACCTCTGTTTCTGAGGATAACCTTGGGGCATCCTTATTATACAATGTTCTGTACAATGGTAGCATTGTTCCATGAAAAATTTGGTAAAAATGGGGGACAAACTTAGACTCCCATAGTTCTTTATGGTACACATGAATAGGCAAAGGATCGTGGATAGTCCATTGCCAACCCATCACAGGGAATTTAGAGACATAACAGATAGCGTCCACGACATAAGCAGATAAATAAAAAGGCGGATAAACCCGCTGAGAAACATTTCGTTTGGACCGGTAGTGAAAAATAGCAGTGGTCAAATTATCAGATAGGATTTTGGCCCAGTCTACAATTGTAGAATTAACGGCCGCATTCAACAAAGGAAGCCATTCGGGTAAGATCATATTTATGTCAGGCTTTCCAAAAAGCTTGCATAACATGACAGCAGTGAAACAATAAGGAGAGGTAAGTGAACCCATGCTGTACATACCTTGTTTGTTTTTCTTCAATGGTTCACTTCTTTTGGTCCACTCCTCTGTGCATTCTGCCAAATTTGCATGTTCTCTGGCAAAATCTTCCATGAATTGTTTGTTGTAAGTCACCTGAGGTTCTGGCAACTTATACATTAATCTCAGATCTTCTGTGGTGAATGACCCGATTAGCTCTTCAGATGGAGTTCTGAATTGCCTGTCTGAAATATCAGTGCTGTCCAGCACCCATTTTACCATGTCCGTATACGGGAGAATCCTTGGCCTTGCCGCTATTCTATGCAGAAATGAGCAAGCCAGTTCCCTAAGGGTTGCCTCAGACGTATTACTGGAACCTGCTGTAGCTACGACTTTAATCACCACAGGTTTTTCTTCCTCTAGCAGATTATACATTCCTTCCCAAGTGGATATACCGGCATCCTTATTACAAGCGGTGTCTGCATACAGCGAAGCCATTTCTTTGTTTTCAGAACTCGAGCTCTTCTCCTTCTTACCCATAGTGTTTAGTGGAAGCTTTGTATAGACGTTTGCTCCTTCGTGCCTGCGTTTTACGAGTAAATGAGAGTAATGGCATAAGAAAGGTGATGAGGCTGTTTTAAATGTAAAAGCGGATGAAATATAATATTTTTAATCGTGAAACGACTTTCAATTCAAACACAATCTCATTTACCATTAATTTTCAATCTAATCATTTAATTTAATCATTAAAGCACGTAACAGATTTGATATATGGGAAGATTGCCTTGGGATAGCGCGCCTACATGAATCTGCGACATTGCGATCTGCGATTTGCTGCGCAATATCGCAATGTCGCAATATCGCAATATCGCAAAATGAAGTCATCGCAGTTATGTAAAATAGCGCAAAAGTGAAAATTGCGCAATAGCGCAAAAGCGCACATCGCAAATCTCGCAAAAGCGCAAAATTGAAAAGAGCGCAAAAGGTATTCATTAATCACTTCTGTTTTCTGCGCTATGCGATCTGCGATTAATACGTTTATTGTATAGGCTTTTAGGGTCGCATTATCGCAAAAGCGCAAAATTGCATTTTCAGTTTTATAAAAGATATATACCATTTTGCTATGGATGCGTTATATTGTTTAAAGAGCAATTTTATTATAATCTATCATAAACTTAAGTGTTTCTTAATGTTATTTCTAAGGGATTTCTATAAGTTTATGATAGAAAGTTTTATTTGAAAATGAAAACAAATCCTAATTGATTTTTTGGATTTTTTAACTAAGGGTCCCCATTTATTTAGTATCATTACTAATATTAAATAAAAAGGGGGGTTGTTGCTGGTCACAACAACTGGCGATTCATTGAAAGAAACAGTTATCTCTGAAAAAATAAAATGAACATTCTATCTTTAGTAAGTAAAGACTTTTAAAGATAATGAAAACTATCTTAGGATAATTCAAATAAAATGTAACTATGAAAAAGAAATAAAAATCATTTCATAATTTCTTTCTAATTCCTTAAGAAAATAAAACATTTTGGGTTATCTCAAGCTTTGATTGGTGTTAATAATGAAGTAAGTGGATCTCTCCAAGTTTTGGTTTTATAATATACTCTATTGCCATAGGTATTGCCTCTGCTGCCACCGAACGTTCATAGTCTCGACAGGGTTACCTTTAAACCATTAACCATTCATTGTCCCATCCAACTAAAATTATGACTTTTTAAAAGATAAATTCATAAGACCTATTATCTCATGTTTTTGTCTTTTATTTATTTTTATTTTAAAGAGCCATTGTTCTGGTTTGGTAGCCAGTTAATAACAATGCCATTCACTAGTTATAATTAAACTGAACAAGCTGGCTCGTGATGAGACCCCTTGTTTTATATTTATAAGCCATTACCCTGTTTTGGTATGCAGTATTGGTAATGTCAGTTTTATTACTTCTTATGAACATGGTAAGCAGGCTCGTGATGAGACCTCTTATCTCTTAAAATTTTCGTATAATTTCTTAGAATTACATTCTAAAAAATCACAACTTAAATGGATGGGGTGAAATAGTTTTATCCTTAAGAATCAATGGATGACAATTTTCAGAGTTTTTTGAGTTCCAAAACTTTTGAAAAATATTTACTTTTACAGATAACCTTTCTCTGCTTAATAAACTTATGATGATTTACATTCTTCTCAAGTTTTCAAAAGATTATACAAATGATTGGAATAATCTTTCAAAGTTTAACATCTTATTTTAAACTATTCAAAAAAATGTGATCATTACTTTTAAAAATTCTTATTTACACAAAATAAATATTTATAATATTCTTCTGAAGAAATTTTCTTAAATAGTAAACAGTCAATCAGAGACTCATAAACAAACTTTATTTGCGAAAGCAAAAACAATCAAAAACTTTGCAGAAAAAAATATGTACAGTTTAAGAAGGGGTTACCTCCTTATGAAAAGAAGAGATTCTCTCTTACCTGTTAGATCTTGGAGTATGAATGTATTTGAGCTTATCTTCTCAACGATCTGAAATGGTCCAAGCCACATTTTCTGAAATTTGGTATGTTTACCCTTTTCTTCGTGTGCTTTATCCCATTTCAAAACGAGATCACCAATTGACAAAATTTTTGAGCCGGTAGAACTTGCATCAAAAGAAGATTTTACAAGCTGTTGATGTTTTTCATGAGTAATCTTTGCTTTATCCCTATCTTCTTCTAGTTTAAGGATTTGATCATATCTCAGTTGAATGGATGAAGAAGGATTTTCTTCAATAAATTGCACAAGGGCTAATGATGAATAGTTAAATTTGATGGTATCACAACTTCTTTTCCATAAACCAGATTGAAAGGTGAAGTCCCTATTGAAGCTTTTTCAGTGATACGATCAGCCCATAATGCAAAGATTAAATACTTGTGCTAATTCTTTTGATTTTGATCAATTGTCCTTTTAATAATTTTGATAAGGTTTTTATTAGTGGATTCAGCCAAACCATTACCTTGTGGATAATAATTTGCTGAATATTTTAATTTAAAACCTCTTTTGACTGCAAATTCTATTAAAATATTTCCAGAGAAGTAAGATGCGTTATCAAAGACTAGAGCGTTAGGTACACCAAACCTGGTTATGATGAATTGATCTATGAAATCAATAATTGCATCATAATTGGCTACCTTCAACGGGATTGCCTCTACCCATTTTGTAAAGTAATCAGTTGCAGTAAGGATGTACTTGTGCTGTTTGGAAGAATGAGGTACTATCTCACCAATAATGTCAAGACCCCATTGTTCGAATGGTTGCTCAATAGTTACTGGTTGCAAAGGAAAAGCTGGTTTCCTTTGTCTTCCACTTGCAGTTTGACAAATTTGGCACTTCCTTACGTAATCATGCGTATCTTTAAAAAGGTAGGCCAGTAATAACCAGCATGAATTATTTTGTGAGCTCTAGTATCACCTCCAAAATGACCTCCTACTGGTCCATCATGCAATTCCTGCAAAACCTTTTCAGCTTCAGTCTTTTCAAGACATCTTAATAAAATTGAATCATATTTTTTTCTAAATAACACATTATCAATGATCTCATATTTAATAGCCTTTAACCTTAAAGCGTGTTTACTCTTATAGCTGAGATTAGAAGGAGCATACCCATTTTTCAAGTAATAGACAAGATCAACATATTGAGATCCGGAATCTGTAACATTTATCTGACTTACTTGAATATCTTGATTTGAATCTTGATTTTCTGGTATGTTATGAGCTCCTGCCAATAATCTGCAAAAACCTTGTCCTCTAACAATCTTAGCTGGTTTAATATCAATATCATATTCTTGCAAAGTTGTTACCCAGTTAGCTCTCTTTTCTCCTACTTCTTTTTGAATTAATAATTGCCTCACTGCAGAGAATGGGACAATGATTTTTGTATGTGTCTTCAAGAGAAAAGGTCTGAAATGTTTGATTAATTTAAACACAGCAAAGGCTTGTTTTTCAACATCGGAATAATTAAGCCCAGCTCCTTGCAGATTTGAGCTAAAGAAAGAAATTGGTGCTTCTATTTCTTGATCATTGAGTTGTGTTAAAACGGCTGCATAGGATGTTTCAGTGGCCAGAGTATACAAAGTAAAATCTTTAGAAAAATCCGGGGTATTCAATGCTGGTGCATTAATGATCGCTTGTTTGATTGCCTCAAAAGCTTCTTTCTCTTTATGCGCCCATTTGAATATTGAATTCTTCTTGATCATATTTTGCATAGGTAAAACAATAAAAGAAAAATCAGGAATAAATCTTTTAACAAAATTGATCTGTCCTAGAAATGATTGCATGGATTTTTTGTTATGAGGTAAAGAAATATCATAAATTTCTTTCACTCTATCTGGATCAATATATATACCATCTTTTGACACAAAAAATCCTAAGAGTTTTCCTTCATTTAAAGCAAAGAAAGATTTCTTTGGATTTAAGGAAATACCAAACCTTCTACATCTTTCAAATATTTGTTTTAAATCATGTAGATGATTGGCTCTCTTTTTTGAAAATACTGTTATGTCATCAAGATAAACAACAACTGATTTATTGATCAGAACTTTAAATGCTATATCCATGGCCCTTTGAAAAGTTGCTCCTGCATTTATTAGACCAAAAGGCATTTTATGATAAGCATAAGTTCCCCATTTTGTTCTGAAAGTTGTTTTCAATCTGTCATCTGGATGAACTAAAACTTGATTATAGCCTGAAAATACATTGAGAAAAGACATAAGTTCAGAACCAGCTACCTTTTGAAGTATCTGTTCCATGGTTGGCAATGGGAAATTGTCTTTTAAACATGCCTTATTTAAATTTCTGAAATCAATACAGATTATTATATCACCATTCTTCTTCCTTATAGGTACCATATTGGAAACCCAATTGGAGTGCCTGACTGGAAAAATGATTTTGGCTTTTAGAAGTTTATTAAGTTCTGATTTGATTTGACCTTCGAGATTTGGATGGATCTTTCTCAACTTCTGTTGAACAGGTTTAATATCAGGAAGCATTGGAATTGTATGTTGAATAATCGAAGTATCATACGTTTTTAAATCATCATAATTCCAAGAAAAAACGTTTTTATACTTGTTGAGAAGTTTAATGAACGCATTCCTTTCCTCTGGTGTTAAATTGAGTCCTAAGTTAACGTTTTGAGATTTAGAATCAGAACCAAGATTTACTAATTCAAACTTCAAGGTAGAGCTTTGAAGTTTAGTATTAGTGACTTTCTTGAATCTGTCTTTAATGTCATATAAATCCTCTAATTTAACAACAGATTTTGGAATGGGGTTTTCATTACTTTTTGAAGCAATTTGTAAATCATGATCATCTTCATCAATAATTTGCTCATCATATGATTTCTCTGAGGTCATGAAATTTAGAATATCTTGATCATGATAGAATACTCTCCAATTTGTAACATTATCTGGGACAGATGGACGAAAAATCAATTCTATAGAAAACCTATCAGGACTGCAATCTTCAGCAGGTAGGAGTTTAGATGCAACATTAGCTAACAAGTCAGCTGATGTATTCTGATTCCTAGGAATAGGAGAAATATTGAATGCTAAAAATGAGTGGTGAGATCTTGTACTAGGGTTTGATAGTGTTTAAGATGTCCTGAAAGGCAATGAATAGTATTCCTAACTTGTTTTATGACAATTTCGGAATCACCAAAGACTTTCAAGTATTTAACATCTAACCCTATAGCTTTATAACGTCCTTGAACCAAGGCTTCATATTCTGCGGTATTGTTAGTACACTCAAATTCTAACCTACATGACAGCATGGTTTTCTCCCCATCTGGATCAATTAAGATGCATCCAGCTCCAGCTCCATCACTAGACTTCGATCCATCAAAATATAACGACCAAAATAAAGATTTGTCTATTGGCTTATCTACAATTACATTAGAAATATTTACAATTCTGGAAGAATCAGATTGTGAAAATTTTTCTATCTGAGAAACAAAAGTATTTACAGAAAAAGGTGATTGAGGAGCTTCGAAGTTTCCAAGAAATGATTCAGCAGAATAACCTCCAAGAATATTGTTGTTGAATGCCACAAGCTCATTAGGTTGTTCGAATTCAGTGACAGTGTGCGTCATATGTTTTTCTCGTTCAATTTTAATTTGATTTGGTTTCCTTTTGTAGGGAAGCCACATATGAAAATAATCAGTCGAGATATAACCATTAAGTTTCGCAGACCAATCCCTGCTCAAGATTAATCCATAGAATTCAGGAATATCAGCAATCAAAATATCAATTCTTTGGACAATCATAGGATCAGAGGCTAATCTGATAGTAACTGAATTGATTTCTCCTACCACTTGGACTTTAGAGCGATCCAATTGAACGATATGAACTGCTGATTTATGTGGTTCGATATTCAATTTAGCATAGACAGAAGTAGGCATTATATTGGAGGAAGCTCCAGAATCAATCAAACAATTGTGCAACTTTTTATTATACATCTCATAAGTCAAAAGAAAAGGAGGAGTTTGAGAATTTGACCTTTCCCCAATGAGCACAGTATCAGTAGCATCTACCTTATCTAGTGGCTTACCAGTTCCTCTTGCTGCTTTTGCAACTACACCGCTTGGTAAAGGAGCAATTGGTGCAGCGTTTAATTCCTTCAATAACAACTTTTGCTGGTGTTTTAGTTTGTTGAGTTCATGTAAGGAAATATTAGGTTTTATCTTTTTCATGTCCTCGACAATGTTGTATTCCATAGGATCTGACACTACTAAAGTCTTTGCTGTTGATGTAGGAGGATTAGAAGAGGATGGCTGATTTTGAGTAGGTAATGGAGAAGTTTTCTTTAAAGGGGATTTGTCTTTGGTACTTGGAGTTGTAATTTTCTTTTTTGGAACTGTTTGCACTGGTTCTGCTGTAGATTTACTCCTAGTACTTACAGGCATAGCTTCTTCACTATCAGAATTAGGGAGAATAAAATCCCACATTCCATTCAATTCAACTATTTCTTCATTCTCATCTTCTTCATCTGATACTATAGATGTATCTTCTTCTTCTTCTTCTTCCTCTGATTCCGCATTAGAAATTGCATTGGGAGGTTTAGATTCAACTTGGTTTCTTCTGAAATTTCGAAATGGTTTCTTGGTAGAAGTTTTAGCTACTTGTTTTTTAATTTCAACCATTTCATTTAACATGGTTTTAAGAACTTTCTATAAACCTTCCATGTCATATGGATCTTTGGCATTTTTCTTTGAATCATCTTTGAAGCTGACTTTCTTCGATTTCCTTTCCTCGATAGCATTTTTCTTTTCTAGAGAAGTAATTCGTTTTTCCACTGCAATAGCTTCTTTCATATTCTCAGCTAATGTAGGCTTTGCAGCTTTGTCTACGAAAATTGCTATGTTTGAGGGTAAGGCAGTTATATACCATTCAATTCTGACTTGTTCACTGGGTTGTGAATCTGTATGAATTTTGTTCAAGAGTTTGTTGAATCTAGCGTTGAATTCTTTAATGGGTTCCTTGGGTTCAATCTTCAAATTTGAGAGGTCATTGAGTAAAGTTGCAATTGATCGGTCATCTCCAAATTTGGTCAAAAAATGATCTGCAAAAATGTCCCAACTTGTTATGGATCCTGATGGTAACGAAAAATACCATGATCCTGCGGTTCCTTGAAGAGTATAAGGGAATAGTCTAACTACAACATCCTCATGTGTAACTCCATTCAAATTAATAGCCAGCATAAAGTTATTGATATGTTCTTGAATGTTAAGATCTGGGCTAAATTTCGGAAGCCATTTTCGAGGATTGTCTGGTAAATCATGTAAAGGTGCAGCCATGTTGACTGCCCCTGGAGTAGACCATGGTCTCTGTGCCATTATTGGAATGACTATTGGAGGAGTAGTAGAAACTGGTGGTGTTTGAATAGAAGTGGTTGGAATAGATGATGTTGAGATTGATGAGGATTGAGGGGAAGATGTTTGTGGAGATGATATGGAAACAACTGTACTTTGTTGAGAAGGGATTTCGGAAACAGGTATTTGAATATTAGATGTTGAACTTATATCACTTACTGATTCCGATTGAGTTTTTCTTGTCTTGACTCTACTAGGTAAAGGGAATTCTTTCGGAGAAATACCAATTTTTTCACTTTGAAGCTTAGTAAGAGGTTTGGAAGAAACAAATTTTGAAGTTACACTACCTTCAGATATTTCAGACTCTTCTAGAGATAATGAGAATCCTTTCAATTTATGAATTAAATCTTGAACTTCGGGAGACTCAGGATGTTGATTGTCTGAATGTTTTGAGATTTTGGTAGTGGGTGTCTGAATATTTTCTGCAATTTATTCTCTAGGATTTTGAATTTCAGAAGAAATTGAAGAAGTTAATGAGGGTGTTTTGCTCTCAGAATGGCTTATGGATAAATATTTAATTGCCATTCATAGCTCAGGCCCTCCTTCTAGCACCAAAAATGTTGAAGCCTAGAAAATCTCTGCTTCAAACATCGGGGAAAACCCCTCGGTCGGGACCTTAAGACAACTCCTTTTCTGTTTGGTATGGTGGCTCCGACTGGATTTAAAGGACCAGTTTCCTTATAACTAAATGGATTGGTTTGAATGGGTGGAAATGGGACTAAATTAACTGAAATAAAACTATCTAATTTAAACTAAATACTGGTAAAGAAATTCTAACACTAACCCGGGTAATTATATGTGAATACAACTTAAGATTGTTCCAATTTAACAATAACCATGAAAATGTATTATTATTTAAATTGAAATGTGCATAAACAAATAAAGATAACTCTGCTTAAGAAATTAAACAGAGTTGTATTAATATATTGCATTCATCATTGTATACCATCTATATACACTTATGAAAGATAACGTTTCAATTATACTCAAAAATGATATATAAAAGGAAGCGTTGTGAAAACAAATATATATAAATGATAGAAATTTTAAAGCGAATATCATAAGACAAAAGAAATCAACAGTGAAAGGATAGAAATACCTCATTCATCTTGAAGACTTTCAAATGCAATGTGATACTCTAATCCAATAACTCTGATGCAAAATCAAATTCCAAGGTACAGAAATGCAACACTTCAAAGATAGTTCCGCATGAAAATCACCAGATGTGGTCCTTTTTAAAAATATATAAGACAATGGAGTACAAAAATGCAATATCCAAGTCAAAAATATTAAGATCCAGGACCCCTTCTCTAAATTCATGAGAAGGGTTTAAATACTACTTAACTAAATCTAAAAATAGTTTATTACAAAAATTAAGGATTTGGTTCAATGACCGTCCTTTTCCTAGGCTAAAATATAGTGAAATTAAAACTAAATCTATCTATCTATGAACTTGATCTTTAAACTTGCAGGCATCTAGCATAGTTTTGAGAAGATGCGGTTGACCGACTTCGAAATTCAACTGTCCTGAAAAGACAAAGTGAGCAAGCGTAGGAGCAATATTCTCTGTAGCATTGATGATACAATTAAGCGCACTGTGCTAACTGTGTGGCTTCACCAAGTACATCCATTATGAGTCCCAATTCAATCTTGTTAGCCCTTGGATAGATTTTGCTCTTTCTTCTGCCTTTTGCCTCCATTCTGCTTGCAGTTGATGTGCCTGTGGGAGATATCCTGGAACAGTTTCAGGAATTAAATTAGCTTTGTGTAAATTATCATTTACACAATCAGTGAGAGTGTTTGCCGCTGTAGCCACCTCCTCTGCTGCCTTTTCTGCCCTTCTGATTTGTGCATCCCAGTTATTGAACATTATTTCTCTATGGTTTTCATTAACCATGGGTGCACCAGCTTTTCTGCCTTCTTCTATCTTTTGCCATGCCAGATAATCATTGATATTTTCATTAATCAAATCATAATCATTTCGTAAATCTACGACATGATTTGTGATTTTATCGCTCTCTTGGCACAAAGAATTCCATTGCAAGATTTTTTGGCAAAAAACTTCCTCTTGTTGCAGTAGTTGATTGTTCAAAGAGATAGTTTCTGAAATGAATTCTGGAAGCTTAGGATCATCTTTATGCTGATCTTGGATAATCTGTATTTTTTTGTCTTTATCAGCCAAGCTTTTTTGATGTCCTATTTGCATTTCTTGAAGTTGTTGTTGTAACTCTTCAAGTTTCAATTGTGTTTCCTTATCGGCCTGTACCTGTTGCAATTGCTGTTGTAGAACTTTTACCTATTCTTCTTTTTCATTCAACAAAAGTTGTATCTCAAATGCTTTGTCAATTGTTGCAGAAGCATAAGCTCCTGTCATTTGAGATAACTTAGTGAGATTATGAGTAGGTTCTGTGGTAGGATCTTTCCACAAAACATCTACTTGTTCTGCTTCAGTAGCAATTGCACCTTATAACTTTCTCTTTTTTCTCTGTCTCTTCACTACTACTTTGTATTTTGGGCTGTAGAATATATCTAGAGGAGGAATTTCCTCTACATTAAGCACAATTTCAGAGGAGGGTGTTATTGGTATATGCTCTATCACTGTGACTGTGCTGCTTGTTCCTGTGTTCAAAACTTTGGTTGTCTGGACAGGGGTATGTACATTCTGTCCTTCTACATTAATCAATTGGTTGAAGGTTTCCCATTCTTTGTCTAACTCAATGGTGACTGGCTGTTTCTGTACATTGGTTGGAGGAGGATTTTTCTGTTGAGAAGTCAAAATTTACTGCTGAGTAAGTTCTTTTGATTGTGCAGAATCTTTAATGGATTCTTCCATTTTATCTTCCTTTTCATTAGACTTATTGGAATGCTCAGAATCTCTGTCAGATTTTGATTTAGATTTATCTATACTTGAACTGCCGTTAAGACTAACACTAGGAGTTTGCTCCCTTGCGGGCTCTAAGCATAGATTGTCCAAAGGAATAGGAGTTAGTCTTCTTTCTCTGTAAAGCTTGAATTCTTGAAATTCCTCTGGAGATAACTGCGCTTGAGCTAAATTCAGAACTTCTTTGAATGAATTTCTTGCTTGGAACATATCATCGAAAGGATCCTGTTCCCCGGAAAATTCCCTTACCTTGATTGCATTGGTAAAATTCTTAATAATATCATTTGGGTCGAATAATCTTCTCGAAAATTTGAACAGCTGTAGGCATGTAATGTTGCCTATCTCTTGAAATGCATGACCAATATCAAACAGTGAAAATTTTCCACATTTTACGGGAAATTGTGGCCAAATGCCCTTTTTCTTCTCTTTTAAATATTTTGTTATACCTCCCTGGCCACAGGTCTGATAAGCAATTTCCCGAGCTACAAGTCTATCTGGAACATATAGGGGTAAAAAATGGGGAGAAGCATAACTTCCAAAAACCCTAATATAAGTGAACAATTCTTCTCCAAACCATCTTGCGACGGGGAGAATATCAACCTCTGTTTCTGAGGATAACCTCGGGGCATCCTTATTATACAATGTTCTATACAATGGCAGCATTATTCCATGACAAATTTGGTAAAAATGGGGGACAAACTTAGACTCCCATAGTTCTTTATGGTACACATGAATAGGCAAAGGATCATGGATAGTCCATTGCCAACCCATCACAGGGAATTTAGAGACATAACAGATAGCATCCATGACATAAGCAGACAAATAAAAAGGTGGATAGACCCGCTGAGAAACATTTCGTTTGGAACAGTAGTGAAAAATAGTAGTGGTTCAATTATCAGATAGGATTTTGGCCCAGTCTACAATTGTAGAATTAACGGCCGCATTCAACAAAGGAAGCCATTCGGGTAAGATCATATTTATGTCAGACTTTCCAAAAAGCCTGCATAACATGGCAGCAATGAAATAATAAGGAGAGGTAAGTGAACCCGTGTTGTACATACCTTGTTTGTTTTTCTTCAATGGTTCACTTCTTTTGGTCCACTCCTTTGTGCATTCTGCCAAATTTGCATGTTCTCTGGCAAATTCTTCCATAAATTGCTTGTTGTAAGTCGCCTGAGGTTCTGGCAACTTATACATTAATCTCAGATCTTCCGTGGTGAATGACCCGATTAGCTCTTGAGCTGGAGTTCTGAATTGTCTGTCTGAAATATCGGTGTTGTCCAGCACCCATTTCACCATGTCCGTATATGGGAGAATCCTTGGCCTTGCCGCTATCCTATGCAGAAATGAACAAGCCAGTTCTTTGAGGGTTGCTTCAGACGTATTACTAGAACCTGCTGTAGCTACAACTTTCATCACCACAGGGTTTTCTTCTTCTAACAGATTATACATTCCTTCCCAAGTGGATATACCGGCATCCTTATTACAAGCGGTGTCTGCATACAGCGAAGCCATTTCTTTGTTTTCAGAACTCGAGCTCTTCTCCTTCTTACCCATAGTGTTTAGTGGAAGCTTTGTATAGACGTTTTCTCCTTCATGCCTGCGTTTTACGAGTAAATGAGAGTAATGGCATAAGAAAGGTGATGAGACTGTTTTAAATGTGAAAGCGGATGAAATATAATATTTTTAATCGTGAAACGACTTTCAATTCAAACACAATCTCATTTACCATTAATTTTCAATCCAATCATTTAATTTAATCATTAAAGCGCATAACAGATTTGATATATGGGAAGATTGCCTTGGGATAGCGCGCCTACATGAATCTGTGACATTGTGATCTGCGATTTGTTGCGCAATATCGCAATATCGCAATGTCGCAATATCGCAATATCGCAAAATGAAGTCATCGCAGTTATGTAAAATAGCGCAAAAGTGAAAATTGCGCAATAGCGCAAAAGCGCACATCACAAATCTCGCAAAAGCGCAAAATTGAAAAGAGCGCAAAAGGTATTCATTAATCACTTCTGTTTTCTGCGCTATGCGATCTGCGATTAATACGTTATTGTATAGGCTTTTAGGGTCGCATTATCGCAAAAGCGCAAAATCACATTTTCAGTTTTATAAAAGATATATACCATTTTGCTATGGATACGCTATTTTGTTTAAAGAGAAATTTTATTATAATCTATCATAAACTTAAGTGTTTCTTAATGTCATTTCTAAGGTATTTCTATAAGTTTATGATAGAAAGTTTTATTTGAAAATGAAAACAAATCCTAATTGATTTTTTGGATTTTTTAACTAAGGGTCCCCATTTATTTAGTATCATTACTAATATTAAATAAAAAGGGGGGTTGTTGCTGGTCACAACACAAAGCAAGGCACAATGTTGATCTCATAACTAGTCATTGTACATAGGATCATTCTCTTCCTATCTTCTGAAACTCTACACTTCAAATCAAAGGGTTGAATGTAGTTCAACAATGATGAACTAGGAAATATTTTCATCTCCTCCTTGATTAGGTCAAGGGTCCTCTGCGTTGTGATATGTTGCTGCCTCAAATCAACATTTTTTCCTAACCCTTGGTTATGCATTGGTCCTGATGGCATGTTACCATAAGTTTCAATATGATCTATTGAAACAATATGTGATGAAAGTACATGCATACCTTTTATCAACTGATGTGTGGGAGTCTCTTGCAAGAACACAAGATTTCCTCCAATCGGGACAATGATGTCTCCAACTATTGGTAAGAGTGATGACTGCTCTTCTATCAATGTACCAGCGCTGGAATCTTCCTCCTCTTCCTCATGCATCTCCTGAATCATGCATGGGACTCTATATGTTAAGAGCTCAAGACTATCTTGCAAAGTTGCAAGTGTCTCTTCTCTAGATGTAAGTACTTCTGCAGCTGGTGGTGAATGTAGTGACTCCTTGTCCAGAGTGATAAGATGGAAATCCTCCTTTGTTTCCTTAGGAAATGTATCTTTGTGGCACATCTGTGTTTCTCTCACATAAAACTTCTTCCTCAACTTGTGAAATAAATCTGAATATTTAGTCACCTTTGCATGCTCCATGTGACCAAACCACCAATCATTTGCTTCACCTTGAAGATGAAGTGCTGCAATTTGGACAGCCTCTTTTTCAGCCACAGGATGTAGCCTGAAAAATGTATCTAGCTCTTTTCTCCAAGCCTTAACAGTGCTTGAGGAAGATCCATAAAATTTAGGCAAATAAAATCTATTGTGCCTCTTCCTTCTATTGCTGCTATAGGATCTTATTTCTTCTTTGAGTTCAAAGAATTCTTGGAGAGTTAGATTCTTTTTGAAGGCTCTAGACTGTGATTTTTACTCTTCATGATATATAATGAGAGACTCATGAGTCTCAGGTTCTCTTCTTTCTTCATTTATATACCTCTCACCTTCTTCAAAGAAAGAGGGCATAGTAGATCTATGAGGAGATCTATGATTCTCCAGTTTTATTTTCTCCTAATAGAAAGTGCTTGGACCTTCCTCATCAAATCTTCTTCTTGGATCCTCCTTTTTCCTTTCTCTCTTCATTTGTTTGACCTCCTTGGAGATATCTTGCATGGATCTAAAGAGAGGAGTGGCAAAAATACAATCCTCCTTCATGATAGATCTCATCTATCTGCTTCTTCTTTTGATGCAAAAGATGAAGTGTCCACAAGCTGAGCCAAAGATCATTATATGATACCACTGTAATATCCGAAAAGGAAGAATGCAGTAATATTGAAACACAACATAAGAATTGAAACTAAGTAAAAAATAAATCTAAAGACAACATCAGAATATACAGAGAAGCTGAGCCTTTTTATTATATGGAGAGGATTGATTTACACAATGCACAAATATGAGAGGATATAGGCAAAGAGATGGCCTAGAATCACCCTGCAAACATGCTACAACTAGCACTGCGTAACTGGTGAGCTTACATGAATAAATATTGCACTGTCCCTTTTGATTCTTATGTACATGAAGCTGTTGCAAAAGGAAATGTAGATCTATGGAGCTCAGGAGCTCTTATGATTCCAATATTCAAGATCTGGCCAATGTGATGGGAACCCAAGATAACCCAGAAAGGATTTTCCAGATCTACAACTTTGGAAAATCAACCTCCTAGGGTTTGATCCTTAGACTATTGGGTTATATAGATCTGAAGCTAGATCTGATCCAAATATGGTTGCAATATGTTATACAACCAGATCTAAGCTTTGAGGGTTGTTCCCTCCTTCAGATCTACAAGCTAGGAGCTTGAGATCTTGCCTCCTCTTCTTCCTCCTTCAAGTTGCAGCAACTAAATATGTAGTTGCTACAAAAACTTGGATGTACAAGAGGGAGAGGCTTTATTTCTGATGATATGTGCTGCAATCAGCTCCAGGCTGATGGGTATGGTGATGGCAAGGTTAGGGAATGGTCTCTTAGAGGATTACTAGCTGAAATACTACTAACTTCCTTCCTCCTTTGGATCTGCAATGATGAACTGTACAATCCTTGATGGGACTGCTGTTGATAAAAGGTGAATAATTTTTGGCCTGATGCCAGATCTGAAATGAAGCCCAAGGAGTGTTGATCTTCAAGCCCAAGGTGATAGGAATAATCCTACACCGGTTCTCCAACTGAAGTACTTAAGAAAACCTCCACCTCTCAAACTGATCTTCAGAAATTGTGTAATTCCTGAAGGTAGATGTTCTGCATAGAGTGGAAATGATATGTGGCACCAATTCCTAATGTTGAATGAATTACAACCCTCTTCCAAGAGCTACTCAATGAAAGAGATGGGATTCTTGACTAGGAACACCTAGTGCTAAAGAGCACTTGCAATCTTAGCTAAACAACCAAAGAAATCTTGGAATGTCAACTAAAAATTCCAGATCTAAACAGACCCTTACATGAATAGTCAAAATCATGCCTCCATTGATGCCTTCATCTCCTTTATATAGTTTATGAGCCTTCCCATGCCTTGGCTCACCTCTAAATTACGCTATGCATGTGGACATAATCGTCCATGTTTGACTGCATTGTGCATGTGGACATAATCCTCCATGTTTGACTGTGCTGTCTCCCCAATTCATCCATCATGTCTACATAAAATGTACACCCTCTCCATCATGTGTGCATTAATTGCACTACTTACTCCATCACTTCATCATGAATTCTCTATGATCTTACATTAGATTGCTTCCATGATCTCAGTTGACTGCTTCAACCTCCATGATTTATCTCATTAATGAGACATGATCTCCACTCCATTTACATTAGTAGTTGCTTCACTACCCCATTATGTAGATATAGGCTTTATTAATCCACATTCACACATAAAAAGTGGATATTTATTCATCTCGAGGATTATGGGTCCCTCCACCCTTTTATTTACTTAATCCATTAAGAAAATTAAGAACTCTAATATTCCAAATGTCATGTGAAAATTTGGGAATATTACGTATTTCTATGTTTTCTATATGAAAATGTAAAATAAACTTAAATGAAAATGCCTAAATGCCATTAACCCTCAATAAAAATGACCCTAAATGAAGAATTCTTCCTAAACAATCCTCCTAACTTAGTTACATCTAAGTTTGATTCCCCGGCAACGACGCCAAAAATGTAGGGTGATTTAATTGTATGTTAAATCCCTGTCATTTTCATATGTCAACTCGGGGGTTTGGTATACTTAGAAGCAAACCAAAATATATGGGACCTCATATGAAACTGTTGTAGAAGGTTTATTTATGATGGAAAGAAAGAAAAGAAATGCATATTATAAGTATAACTAAAGAAAACTGCAAAAGAAATCACATGTAAGAAAACTGAATTAGATTCTAAGGGTGGAATGAATGAATGGCATGGCCTTTCTAAAAACTTATAAACTAATCTTTGAACAACTATAAGAAGCAAACTATGATAATATATAAATAGGGTAAACCTAGAACAATTATTGATTTAGTTATCAAACAAGCAAACTATGAGAACTAGCAAGCAAGAAATTTAATGATAACTAAAGTGCAAATCTATTAGAAGAAAACTATGATAATATAGAAAGTTTTAAACTAATATAGAAAGCAATAAATAGAAACTAGTGATTTATTTGTCAAGCAAGAAAACTAAGATAACTAGTAATCAAGTAGTTTAATGACAATCATATCAAATCTAGGAAATGAAATCACAGTTGCAGAAAGTAAATCACACTTGCAGAAAATAAAGGACATTTGCATAAAATAAAGCACACTTGCATGCAAGGAAATAAAATAAATCAAACTATGTTACAGTTGTATGAAAATTGTGGTTGATGGGGATCTTTCCTTTCCTCAATGAGCACACATGAACAACTATCACATCTTAAGAATCAAACAACACTCATAACTCATGATTTGGAGAAAATGATATTACTCATGCTGAATGAACAATCATAAATCTGATGCTAATGAATAATTGACAACTTGTTAGCTTCCTTTGAAGGATGCTCCTCCTATTTATACACGAATTAGGGATATCTTCTCAATAAATGTAAATCCCTTAAATTCTACTAGATTTATACTTGTCTCAACTTATCCCTAAATACTAGACACAAATTCCATGACACATCAAGATCTCCATGATCTTTCTCCTTGGAATATGGTCCACCTCTTGAGTTGAAATTTGAATTTGTGCTTGGGAGGCCAATTAAGACCCTTCTAGAACCTCCAAATAAGCCTACACATGTCACAAAACTCATAACACATATATATGTATATGAAACCATGTTAATTTCCTAGTTTTTAATCATAAATTAACTTAAAATACATAAAATAAATAACTTTGGAAAATTATTATTCTAACTCGTATGATCATCAATATGGTTACTTGATGTCCGGTTTTAGGCTAGATAGTTATGAAATGAGGGCTAAATGGTTATTAAATGATGGAAATTTGGATGAAGATGGAAGATAATTTTGAGGCTCAACAATCACCAGATAAAAAAATAAAATGGCTAAGAAAATCTAATAAGAATCCCCAATCTAGATGGCCATGCACACAGTTTCGATGCAATTTATAATGCTACAAAGTGTGAGTAAGTAACTTTCCTCCTCACAGGTTGGTGAAGGGTTTTGGGCCTGATTCAGAATCCTTGTGCTCTAATAAAGAGATCTCTTTCATCCACTCCAAATCCAAAGCCTACACAAAAACACAACCAAATAGATCTGACAAGTGATCTTCCACAGAATATCATCAACTCAAAACGTCTAAAAATAGTACATATAAATTACTGCAAAAATGATATAAGGGGAAGGAACATATATTTTTATTAACCATATAAGTGAAAGTACATCAGTATATCTTCAAAAATAAGATCCTCTCCTCAAGCTTGTAGCATGGCCTCCTCTCCCAATACACCAGAGCTCTCACGATATAGTTTGGATACTTTATCTTTCGTCCTTTCCTCTTGGTGACATTATACAAGCTCATTCAATCCTTTGGGAGAATATATCTACACACCTAGGGGCTTGAGAAGTTATGAAACTTCTACAATAATGGAGCCCTAGCTAACCCATACACAAGTGGGTTAAGTTGATCTCCTTGGGAATGGAAGACTCTAGAAACCTTTTTCACAATTATGAGGTTTTTCTCAATGATCTCATTTATGAAATAAATATTATCTCACAATTATAATATTTTGCAAAATTAATTATGAGAAATTGCTCAATTATGTAATTTCACCCTTTTAACATGGGATAAATATCGCATAAGTAAAAGAAAAGGTGAAAAGAGATTCATTTTAGCCAAAAAACCGAGGTAAGTTGACATTGGGTTTCTCTCACTATAATAGAGTGGCTATTAGGGTTATAACAGATGCCCCCTAATGCATGAGGTCAAAAGAGAAACTGATGGCTAAAATGCATTACAATAATACTCAAAGCTCAAAATTGGAGGAAGGAGCTAGGACTACGAAGCTGGATCATAGGAAATCAATGTTGAAGTCTCAAATTTGTTGATAACATCCTCGAAGCGAGCATACACATGCTCGGTGATGGCCGCCCAAACATACATTGCGAATCCATAAAATTAAATGCTAGAACATGGCCACAAATACATACACAATGGATCCATATGATTCAAAAGGTAGAGCATATCCATCAACAAATACAATGTGGATCTATGTCATAGTATACATCAGTAGGAATATGGACATATGACATACAAATAAGTGTCTCAAGATATTCCTCAAAGTACATAAATGATACATAACTACAACACAACATAGGAAGGATGCCATATAAGACTGAGATGTTCCTAACCTAGGGTCTTCAACATAACCCCAATGGTACGAATATAAACATGTGAACAAATGTGTTGAGGTGTAACATGGTAGAAATCACCTAATTATTTCCCAATAAGGTAAACCAGTAAGAGACGCAGGAAATTCACCAATGAGGAAAATTGATCCCAAGGTACCTAATACAATCCACTAAGTGTGAATAAATGAATTGACGTTGAACACTAGTGAAATAAATAAATAAGGAGCCAATGATGTAAACCCACTGTTGATCGCAAGGAACCCTGCCATTGAGGTCTACAAGCTCCAAGGTACTATGGATTCCTAGATCAAACTCCTAGATAATGATCTAAAGCCGACAGGAAAATATCCGTCGAAGGAGGGCCTTGATGTGGCCCCCCTCAATCGACACAAAACATACCAAGATGATTTGATGTATGGATGAAGTCATGAAGTGAAAAAGTAAATCTAAAATAGGGATGGCCAAAAAAAGGTCAATTGGCTACTGCAGATGGCTGAAAGAGGCTGAGACCTCCCTTGAACACATAGCGGCATGACATAAGAGTGACTTAGCATCATGACAAATGAGCACCATGTGATATCATGCAATGATGTAGGAGGAATCGATGCATGTTCTATATTATTGGAAGAGTAACTAGCCAGAGGAGTAAAGAGACTCATATGGATGGTATGTATCGTAGGCAAGCTAAAACCCAACTATGAGATAGAGAAGGAGAAAAGTGCCATGTTCAAGGGTGACACAAAGGATGCTGCCATTTGATGATTAATGGAAATAAATTTTCCCTTCCTTTTATTTTTATAAGTTCATTTTTTGTAAAGTTGTCCCCCAACCCTGAAAAATAGATAAAAGTATACAAGGGGGAACCTCCTAGCCATAGCAGACCAGGGTATTCATTTTTCGTAAGTAATCTATCCTAGTCTAGAAAAGTGTTAAAATTATACTAGGTAGACGACTCTTCATGTATTTTAACGAGTGTGAAGGAGACAAGTTCACTCGAAGATATTTTCTAAATTAAGGATTCTAAAAAGAGCTTAAAGAAAACTCCTCTTGGAGGAAAAAATGGTATAAAGGATAGAAAATAGTTCCAGTAATGTTGGAACTGCTGACATAGTTAGGGAAATAGAATGGATAATAGGGCCACTCATCGCATCGGTTCCTCTAAGAAAGTGCGAAACACCAAGCGAAAGTGGATGATAGGCCAATAAGATGATGGCGATGGAATGAGGAAACCAAGGTCCATTATGCAAAGTAGGTTGATAAAGAGTGGAAATCACAAAGGATAAAAGTGGTGGAATCCTCCTGGGGTATAGCCAAAAAAGAGACGAAGAACTAGATGACATGAGGCTCATATTATAATTCATGGCAGGTTAGAAGGAAGGATTCCAAGAAGATAATAAAAATGACAGCATGGACACCAAGACGACAAAGAGGTGCTAACTAGGGTATCAATGAGTGGGTAAGCTCTACTGCCAAGAAACATCTTTCATAAAAGAAAGTGGCTAAAGTCTTAACTTGATGGGATCAGACCTAAGGTATAAATATGGCATTGACAGTCAAAATGCATTGATAACGATTGTTGTTGTGGATTAGTTTCATGGGTGTACGAAATTGCACAAGCTTAGAGAGTGTGGTCTACTCTAAACTATTGGTAACAGGCAGAAAGTGGGGGAGTTCAAAAGCATAAAATTTAATGGAAATATTATGTTGAAGTATGCTCTGGTTAAACTAAAACTAAAAACACAAATATACAAAAGCTATATAGAGAGTTCCAAATGATAATAATGCAAACGATGGCTCGATGGCCTCTTCTTATTAAACGTTCAAAATGGGGAAGAAATTTTACCCACTTTCCAAAGGGCCCCTAGGCAATGGCTCTAGGTCCCGATGCAAGGATGTTGCCTTCCAAGTTCTGCCTCTGATGCAGTCTCACTCTCTCTCTGCTGTGGTGGACTAAGATGTTGGGTGGCCAACTATCGAGTCCTCTTTAGCTCCAGCTCTAGGTCACACGCAATGCTAGTGTTGCTTGGGAAAATTTGGCTAGCATGACATTGTGATCACCCTTTCTTCATCTCTTGGTGGGTTTGTATAGGTGAGCTTCAAATCCTCCTTCCCTCCCTTGGTACATGATGGATGGTGACCCAAGGGAGAGGTGTGATTCCATTGTGTGCTCAAATATTCTTTTGTGTGCTCACATAATGTCTAAGGAGGCACTAGTGGCTATCCTTAGGCGGCTTTCACATAACGAGTAACTGTCCTTTTCTTGGTGTGGTCCTGGAAAGCGACTTTTTTCCATTTCCAGAAATGCGCGCTTATCGGGAAAAAAGACGCGCAGACGACGCTCTTCTCGAAGGATAAAGCATGCATTTGAGCATTTATGACTAGTTCAAATATGATTTCTCAAAACCTTAGAGATTTTGAACACTTATTGATTCCATAATGTATTCCTGTCCTGTAAACCCTTGGGCTCGACATTAATTGATGTTGTCTTCTGATGTACGATTTTCCAGTGTTAACAACGATGATATGTGATCTAACCCTATATGTAAGGTTTAAAGAAACACA
This sequence comes from Pinus albicaulis, assembly GCA_034641835.2. Lineage (NCBI taxonomy): Eukaryota > Viridiplantae > Streptophyta > Pinopsida > Pinales > Pinaceae > Pinus > Pinus albicaulis. The sequence goes on from CM076581.1 coordinate 688,962,710, forward strand.
CCTAAGGTCCAATGGATGTCGTAATAGAAACACCACCCTATCATGTAAAAACCATATAGAAAGAGTAGACCCATGGTAAAATCACATAACAAAAGAGATAAAACATGGATGAGGTAAAAACATGACAAAGTATTTTTTCATTTTTTGAGTTTTATAATTTTTTTGGATTTTTTGGCATAAATAAGGAATGATAAATATTCCCAACATGTAGAAAATATTGCTCTTAACCATGTATGAAATCTACCAAGGGGATTCAATCTGATCTTATGATGTACTAAAACAAGATATTAAATCCTTCTACAATATTTGTGGAATACAAAACACAATCAATCAATCACATACAAGTAAGAGAAAGAAGTAAATCAATATCACAACACATAATTTTGTTGGGGAAAGCATCTATTCAAAACCCTCATATCGATATTGTGTATTAAGTCAAGGAATCATGAAACAATACAATGCTTAATCTCTCATGATATTCTCCACCACTCTGCCAACTAGCTCACACTTATCTAAGAAAAATTGGTCTATTACTTAGCCAATTCTCAACCTTCCTTCAGCCTGCCTTCCTCACGAATTCCTAGGGAATTAGCTCCCTATTAAATAGGAAAATAGCCTTCCTTGATTGAACAATGCATCATGACATCCCAATGACTCTATAATTTCACATGGGAAATTTTCTATAGATACAACTAATAGTTATGTTCCCTTTAACCTCTATATCAACTATGTCTTCCTCAGAACTAAGATGCGTGAAACTATTTATAGTGAAATATCAGTTAAATGATTGATCACTCATTGTGAATTAAATCTAATTTAATTCATTGGACCTCTCACTAGCTCATCACTTAGTTAGAACTAGTTATATTGATTTTAACTCAATTAATTGAGTTAACTAATTCACACCTACATCCCACTGATGCATCAACTACAACTCTACCCCCAAAGTATTAGAATCCCTCTACATGCCTCATCTTAGACCCTCAAATTTAATTTCTTAAGCTGACTCAGTCATCTCGACTTAGTTAACTGATACAAGTCATTATGCAATGAAATTACAATTTATTGTCCAATTTATTTAAGGGAAAAATAAATTATACACCCCACATTCGATGACAAAAATTCTAGTGCATCAAAATTCCACATTCGTGGTGCATCAAGATTCCACAACCTTTGTGGGTGCATTTTTTTTCCTTTCTGGCTGCCAATTTCGCTATTTCTTGTTGCAAATTTCAACACTCCCTCTCAAAAAGAAAGGATTTCAATCTATCATGATCTAGAACATTTGGAATGTTCTGCATGAAACACTTCTCTAGTGTTGTTTTCACCTGCAACTCCTAAAACTGAATAGCCTCCGAAAAATTGAAGCAGTATAATGCATCTGTCATCGAAGTCTTCTGATCGTTGATAGCTATTGCACCTGTCTACTAGTGTCTTTGTGATGCTACTGACATCTGCATCCATGCCCTCTGCACCGCTTCCAACTCTGATATACGCTCCAGTATCCGACATTTTCACTCTTATTTCTGTCTTCCTGACATCTAGCTGCATCAATCTAACTGATCCTTCCTACTACTGTGTACTGTGGGCTCCTCATAGCCAAGCTTGATCCATGAGACACACCATCTCAATGGACCCTACCAAAATTTCTTCTCTTGGGATTATGTCTACACATCACCCCACCTCTCACCTGGAGGTATGGATGCGTGTGCTCCCTCTACCAATTTGGCTCGAAATTTCCCCCAACTGGAGGTCTCTGCTTGAGTGGACGCTTCCACTCGATCTCCTCTCTGCTTCTCCAATTGTGGCTGCTCCACAACCTTTTGATACTGCTCTTGAGATTTCATTTTGAGAGGATCACTCTCATCCAACAAGTCACTAACCTCTGCTTTTATCCTCAAATAGTTGCATGCATCCTCGACCTTGAGAGCATACAGGTTCTTGACTCTTGCACCGATCTATTTCACCCATCTCGTGGAAATGTTTCTAAGGAACAACTTTCCTTTTCTAAATATGACATCATAAACACGATCTTCCAATACCCCTATGGAGACAAGATTATTCCCGAGGCCCGAAGCTTACAAAATATTTTCCAGTCTGAGAGGGGAGTTAGACTCCCTCTGAAAGGTAACTGTACCTATGTCAGTCGCACTATACCTCCCATCATCTCTAAAATCTATGTTATGTTGGAGGTCCTTCTCCTCCAAGTCACTGAAGAGATATCTATTCCCTGTCATATGGAATGAGGCACCATTGTCTAGATAACACATGCATCGCATTACAATTATGGAAATTCATGCAATGAGAGTAAAATCAAGCTCGAACTATGAAGTCAACGCTTCACCCACTGCAACCGCAAGCTCTTTCTTGCTTACCTTCTTTTGTGGACAATTCGGGTCATAGTGCCCGTGTTCTTAATGGTGAAATCATTTGATCTTGGACAAGTTTCTCTTGCCCTCTTCGCCTTGGGACTTCTTTCCCTTGTATTTCTTTCCTTTTTCGACTAATGCAAAATCTTCTTCTTTGTCTTTGTCAGAGGTCCCGTCTCCGGTGCTCCGCCCTATTTCTTCTATTACCAAGTCAGACCACAAATGCTCCCAGTCTGGTAAATTCTCCCTCCCATTCATATAGTCTTGGTAGTTATGCCAACTCTTTGGAAAGCCATAGAAGTGTTAGGCCCACCAAATCATCCTAGGCTATAGTCACACCAACACTTCCAAGCTCATCTCGACATTGAGTGAACTTCGACAAGTATGTTGGTATTGTCTCGCCCTCCTCCATATTGATCTTTTTGAGCTTATCCTTCATAGAAAACTTCATGTGGCCGCTGCTATTCTGAAACAGATCTTTTAACGCCTTCTACATAGCATATGGATTCACCTTCCCATGGAGAATTGAGATAATATGATCTCAAATTCCCTATAAAATTTTCCTTCTCGCCTTTTTTACCTCCTTTTTTCCTGCATCAAGAAGTTTGAAACTGCTATTGCGGTCTTAGGAATATCATTATCTATGAATTCCTTCAATCTATTGTCCTCCAACACTGCCTCCATCCTGTCCTTCCTTTCTATGTAATTAAAATTTCCCTCAAGATAATATTTGAGTCTCAAGCCATTGAAAGACATCTTGATCTACTGCTGGATCCTGAAGAATAAATATGAAAATTGAACCTATTCAAGACAAGACTATGTTATTATTTTATAATGTGATTACTAGCACTCTGATACCATGTAGAAAACCTACCAAAGGGATTCAATCTGATCTTGTGATGTACTAAAACAGGATATTGAATCCTTCTACAATATTTGTATACTACAAAACATGACCGCTCAATCACATGCAAGTAAGAGAAAGAATTAAATCAATCACACAACACAATATGTTCTTGGGGAAAGAAACTGATCAAAACTCCTCTATCTATATTATGTATCAATTCAAGGAATCATGAAAAAATAAAATGCTTAATCTCTCATGAGATTCTCCAGAACTTTGCCAACTGGCTCACACTAATTAAGGTAAAATCGGTCTAGTACTTAGCCAATTCTAAACCTTCCTTGAACCCACCTTCCTCACGCTATTCTTAGGGAATTATATCTCTATTAAATATGAGAAATAACCTTCCTTAATTGCGCAATGCATCATGGAATCTCAATGACTCTATAATTGCACATGGGAAATTTTCTATAAATACAACTGATAGTTATGTTCCCTTTAACCTCCATATCAACTGGGTCTTCCTCAGAACTGGCATGCATGCAACTGTTTATAGTGAATTACCAGTTAACTGTTTGATCAATCATTGTGAATTAAATCTAATTTAATTCACTGGACCTCTCACTAGCTCATCACTTAGTTAAAACTAGTTAAAATGATTTTAACTCAATTAATTGAGTTAACTAATTCACACCTACACCCCATTGATGTATCAACTACAACTAGACCCAAAAAATATTATAATCCCTCTACATGCCTCATATTATACCCTCAACTCAATTTTTTTGAGCTAACTCAATCATCTTGACTTATTTAACTGATACAAGTTGTAATGAGATGAAATTACAATTTATTGTCCAATTAATTTAAGGGAAAAATAAATTATACACCCCACATTCCACGACCAAAATTCTGGTGCATCAAAATTCCACATTCATGGTGCATCAATATTCCACAACCTTTGTGGGTGCATTTTTTGTACTTTCTAGTTGCCGATTTCACTGTTTTTTATTGCAAATTTCAACACATCACGCACCAAATGAAAAAAGATATAAATAATCACACTCATATGTACAATATGTACATGTGCAACACAGTCTAGTAGGTCATCCTAATGTGTGCCCAAATTCGGGCACAAGCCAAGGGTTTTTATAGACAAAATCATGGAGGGTGATGGGACTATATGGCACACCAAAGTGGGGCCATGCCAAAGGAAGTCAAACTTCCCAATATGAAAATTTTGACCATGCTAGGGACATTCTAACATAGTCACATTTTCAAAACGAACCTAATGACATAAGGGAGGATCATGACATAAAGGGTGTATAATATGCTCATCAATAGGTGTTAAGGAGTTGGACAATTCATTGGCATATTCGGTAGTAGAAGCCCAAGACTTGACTCGGTCCATTGGTGGAATTTCGAAGGAAGTTCGAGGAGGTGCCCCCTGGGTCAATTCAAGATTTTTTTCTGAGCTCTACTTGTTCCAAATTTGGGAGAATAGAGGCAGGAAGAGGCATAATCTCGCTAGGATTATAAATAAGTAGATCCATGACCTACAAGTTGAATAGTCAGGGAGGTTTTTCAGTGAGGGAGTCATGTGGAACAGGAAGAGGGACAACCCATGTGGGCAAAGGAATCTGGTCATATTACATATTGGGATGGAGTTTCTGACCATCGTCAAGAGGTACTGACGGGACTGCCAGGGAGGCAATCTCTTCCACAACAGGTGGAAAAGGATGCTCAATAGCTTGATAAAATTCCATAGGAACAGGTAACACCACTTAAGAATCAGGATGTTTATGGGGTCCACAGGTGTCGGAAGAGATCATATGTACATGATCTTTTGAAGAGGATGAATGAATTTCAGGAAGTGATAATTGAGAAAATACCCCAACAAGAGATGAGCTTTTAAATAAGCTCACGCCGACACTCTGATACTGACCAGGGTGATATCCCACAAGTGGGATTAAGTTCCCCGTAGTGGAAAGTTGGGTAGATGGCACACAATAGTCTAGTTGGTAAATGGTAAAATTATTTCCTTTATGAGGAAAAAAAAGGACACAAAATATGGATGAGACAACTGTGGTCATGGCATAGAACCATCTATGGCTAAGGAGAAGGTTATAGTCCAAAGGAGCGTTGATGAATTCAACATCGAAATAGACATGATTTCCCCATAACATAATGTAAAAATTTGGAAGAACCGCCTTAGTTACAAAATTTTGTCCGTAAAATGCTTGGAGAGTGGCGTTGGACGTGGTGAGCACCGGAGAGCCAAGAAACTTTCAGGGTGATGGTAACATGACATACGTAGAAGAGACTTCATCCACAAAAGTGAGATGAATATTTGTGTGGAAAACATGCATGATGATATGAAAATAAATCTAATGGGAAAGGTGAGGAAAACCTTTGCTAGCATTAAATGCAATGTTAATTGATTCAGATAGATCAACTCCACCAATCGTAGACTAAAAGGCCTTGCACTGCTAAGGACATCTTTGAAAAAACTCTAAGGAAGACATTGCACAAGGAGCCTAAGCAAGAAATTCAACAATACTGTAATGTTGAGCATTCCAGGTAGAAGGATTGTGTGTTGTCTTATGAAGAACACCCCTGGGGGGCGATAGATAGGTTCCACATGCTTATCTAAAGTGAAAGGTCCAGTGGAAGTAGGTGGAGATGTTGAGTCCTTAGAATAAGAACTCGGCTCAGGTACATCATATGATTTAGCTTGCGTGGTCACATTCACATATTCCTTACACATAAATACAAATGAATTGTGGGTGGGATGAGAAAATGAACCCTCATTGCTCCATTGCGGAGGTAGAGGAGGCTGAAAAATCATCTGTTGTTGAGGTTGTGTAGGGAATGGATGAGTTAAAACAACATGCTATTGAGTAAATGGTGGTGAAAGGATCCTATGGAATTCATACATCTGAGGGAAATCATGAGTGAGGTTGTCACCTTGAAAATTTTTACAAGGGAATTAATCTTACGATAACGTTCACTGGTGCCCCCTCCCGAATTATGAGGATGTGGGTGAGTATCATGAGCAGTTTGATTATTTTTCTTATTTTTTATTATTATTATTTTTTCCACCAGATGGTTCGTTGTTCTTTGGTTGAGTAGACTTAAGAAAATTGGTGGACTACTCAGGAGAGGGTGATTTAGCAGAGCTAGGTGCACTTGCTGGGGCTTGAGATGTAACAATCAATTTCCCAATTTGGGCATCAATTTGGCTCATAGAATCAGAAACAAACCCAATCAAGCCATCAACATGTGGACAGGAACATGTTTAGGAGGGTTGATCGACGACCTAAGGGAATTAGGTAACACTTCGTATAGCATACTCGACTGTGAATATATAAGATCCAACTTTTGGGTAGCTAAAATGACTTGTTCCTTGGTGAAGGCTTGAAACATGGACACATCCTTTTCAATATGGGGTCGCAGATAGTGAATGAACCATTTACATAAGATTTAATCAGGTAACTTGGTTCTCACTAACGTCTTGCGACAATGCACTCATGAATGTGATCAGAAATTAACGTGGCATCATCTTGTTTGAAATTGGACAAGATATCAGAGTCGATATCATACCGATTAGGCATATGGAAATGTGTCAAAAGGGTTTGAGCTAAAGAGGCAAAGTCATTGTATGATGCAATATCTAATTTGATATACTAGTTTGCGGAATCCCCAGTTAACGTACGTTGGAAAAATTGAAGTTCAATAGAATCATGCATCGAAGAATTAGATGATCACCATGAGTGATAGGTGGTAATGTGGGTGGATGGATTCTCCCCGTTATTCCCTTCAAACTTGGGAATATCGGATGGGAATTTAGTGGGCATCGGTGACCACTAGGTATCATGACAAATGGGGTCATTATTCAACTTTTTCAAATATGGTAAATCAAGAGAAGATAAGAACGAATTGTGGAATTGGCTAAATGGATTATAGGAAGGAGAAGACCCTAACCAACACTGCAGTCCCCCCATATAAGGATTCAAATGATGCACTTTATAGTGAAGGAAAGGGCTCGCCCCGACATAATAATGTTTTGGGCCAAAATGACTGGTGAATGAATGTCCCCCCCAGGGGATTTCCCCTAGAGAGAAAAGGACCCCCAAGAGCATGGTAGTTCATGGGGTTTTACCCAAGAGTAAAATAAGGTCCACTCTACACAACAGATCGACATAAGGAGGATGACTTGCAGCGAGGTTTCCCCTAGGAAAGGTGATGGCGAGTGGCATACCTCCAAAAGGCGAACTATATTAGGCTTGTGACATGCTAGAAGCCACATTCCCCCCAGGATGAATAGGGACAAATGATGATCCCCCCCACATATTTCCAAAAGTAACCATGCCTAGTTGAGGAACAAGAATCATTAGTTAAGAAAATTTTGGTGAAAAGACTTTTCATCCTACAGGATGACTAGGATGAGGCGCCATGGTTTTCCTAGAAGATGGTGTGGGCATGGAAATGTTCGAGAAGTTTGTAGGAGATATAGACGAGAACAGTGGAATGCCCCAAGAAGAAGTGAGAGGTGTAGATAGAGGAGTAGACATTGCCCTAATAAGAGGCAACAAATATGACATGGAAAAAAGCACTATCGATGCAAAAGGTAACGAGGTCCCAGAATCCACCATAGGGTAGAAAACTGAGAAAGGAACAAAAGTATAAGCAAGTGTGGAACCGTCCAGGTTAAAATGCAACAACGCATGTCCTAATGGATCAATCAAAGGTGGATTTGAAGGAGCAACATAATCATTTGTCAAAGTCTCAATAGAGATCAATTCACTATCAAAAGTACCAGGTATGAACTTCCATTAGGGGAATTTTGAGGTCTAAAATGGGCCTCCTAAGAAAAATGTACAACAAAAATAAACTTTATAACAACCAATAGGATTCAAGATGATGATGTCAACCATGGGGGATGATTCACCATTTTTTAAATAAAAAGGCAAAAATATTAAAAAATAATAAAATAATAAAACTACTTTTTCAACTCGTATTTTCAACTTATCTCCCAAAATTTTTACTCAAATTTCGAGTGGGAGTACTCGTTGGATGAAAAATTTAATTCCTCATCCAAGGAGTACCCATGTTGCATACTTTTGATAAACCCTGCTACATGAAAAATGGGAAATACATTAAAAAAAAAATGTGATTACAATCACTTTTTTTATGTATTTTTCATTTTTCGTGTAGTAGGACCCATCAAAAGTATGCAACATGGGTACTCCTTGGATGAGGAATTAAATTTTGCATCCAACAAGTACTCCCACTCGAAATTTGAGTAAAAACTTTGGGAGATAAGTTGAAAATATGAGTTGAAAAAGTAGTTTTTTTCATTTTTCCCTCTAAAATTTGATGATGTCATCAAATCTTATTTGATTCTTTCCACTATTATTATATAATTTCCTTAGGAGGCCCATTTTAGACCTCAAAATTCCCCTAATGAATACTATGTGTTTGTCTAATCATTAAGCACCAATAAGCACTCTCCATGAAGAAGAGATAATTCCACCTTGTTTAGGAGGTAAACTGTGAAGACGACATGACTGACGACGGATAAATTCATCCAGGGAGAAAAATTATAAATTAACATAATTATGTTAGTTCAAATACCCTAGGGCCAAAACTATTGACTCAGACCAAAAAACACACACTAGAAACATCCTAAAATATAACACACACAAACCAAAATACAAAGAAGCTGGTGGTGAAACAGTTATACCAGGGAGCTACTTCCCAACCCTTTTAGCTGCGAACCCGAGACAATTGCCATCAATATACGTGGAAAACCCCCGAGAGGAATGAGATATTATGACTAATATATTTCCTTGGTACAGAGAAGACAACCTTGACTTTGCATATGTGTATGAGCCCTAAAATATAGGCCAATATGGTTACCACTGACAATAACATGACCTGGGGGGGTAGTTGTAAGACAAATCCACATGCAAGGGCAAGAAAATTAACTCTAAAAAGAGCTATGAATGAAACCCCCTTGAGAGTTGCCTCCCAAGTGGTACCCAAGTCCTAATAACAAAGTTTTTATGCATGCAAATTTCACCATTTCGTGTCACCCGAAACTAAGTGAAATGGCCCATGTCACCCTGCCTAGTTCAAGTGTGACCTTGTACTTGACCCTCTTTTTAGAAGGGCTTCCCATACCGCACTACTACAAATGGATTTATCTCCCTATGGAAAGCTACTAAGTTTATTTTGTAGTCTTGGAGTAGTTAAATCACTCTCCCATCTCGAAGACCCTAGCCTAGGCTAGTGTTGGTGTACTACGAGTAAAAATGATAAACAGACCTAGTTAATTTTAAATGGATTTTATTTACACATTCAGGATATGGCGTGAAACTAAGATTGTGTGAATCACTCTTGTTAGTCACCCTAATGCAGTTATATGCAATTTTTTCTTTTCACTTCAATGAAATATAACTATAGGAGGGTAAGAGTTTTAATAGCACACCAATGCCTATTGTGATTCACCTCTCAATAAATTATCTTAAATGAAAATGATCCCAATTTTATAATATTATTGACCCAAGAATCAAACCAAAAAATAAAAAATAACTGAAAAGAGGCCAAAGAAAAGTTCCCAAGCAAGAATGTAAAGCACTCCAAAAGCATCACATCTAGGAAAACAAATCCAAACAACAAACATAGTCAAAGTGATCAAACCGAAATCCAAAAGTGAAAGAAGGGAGGAAATGTAAACAATGATAAGGATGTAGCATAATGGCTCAACTAAGGCCAATGTTCCACTAAGGCCAAAACTAGACCCTAGAGGCAAGAAGGCCTAAACAAGATCAAATGAGGGTGATAATAAGCAAAGAAAACACACTCAAAATAACTTTTATAGCTGACAATTGCACAAACAATCACAGCACCACCAATTTTGATTAAAATAACCAAAGAAAAAGAGATCACTAAATTTTTTTTGACAAAAATGCACAAAGCAAGAGTCTGAAAGCAAGAAATAGAACGGGTCTAAACTGTCACTAAAAACAACCAATCAGATCTGAAGATGAGATCTAGAGGCGAAATTCAAGCCTCAACCTAAAGCACCCAAAAAAATTCTAGAATGCCTTGAAAGACAAGGGTAATGGGAGACTTCAAATAAACTAATTAAAAATGGATCAGACTAGAAATAAATAATGGCTGATCAACAATAAGAAACCATAGTTCTAACATATATCCAATAGTTCAACAAAAGACAAGAAGATCAATGTCCAACTTAATACAAAAATATCTCCCAATGAAGGATGACAAATCTAAGGAAATCGAACAAATGTAAACAGATAAAGACTAGATTAGCTAGTAAGAAGGAAGCTCAGACTTATCAAGAACAACAATGGGAACTTCAAAAGACAAAAGACAATTTTTTTGAGGGCTAGAAGCTTGGTCACACACACAAGATAGGGAAATTTCGGTTGGTCTCTTTGTTGCTAACTACAAGGGAGCGATTAGGATGGTCCAACCGCACTGATAACCCCCTGTGGGAGTGATTGAGGAAAAATACAAAATTCCCTTAAAACCCAAACCCAGGGCGAGAAAAAAGTACAACATTTAGAAAATAAACCCTAAAAATGGTCGTAAAGAGTCTGAAAAATGGGAGAAAACTAAACAAACGAAGATAGGAGAGAAATCAATCAAGATCCGAAGCAAAGCAGACACAAAGCACGTATGCTCTCATTTAAAGCACCAATTATATTGCATTTAATTATGCAAGGAACTCTTGCTCTGCAATCTCATGCCTGATTGAGATCACCAGACAACAAAATAGAATGGCTAAGACAATCTAATAACAATCCCCAATCTAGATGGCCATGCATGCATTTTTTATGCAATTTATAATGCTACAAAGTGTGAGCAAGTACCTTGCCTCCTCATAGGTTGGTGAATGGTTTTGGGCCTGATGTAGAATCCTTGCACTCCAATCAAGCGATCTCTTTCATCGACTCTTGATCCAAAGCCTATGAACAAACAAAACAAAATAGAGACGACAAGTGATCTTCCACAGAAGATCGTCGGCTCAAAACATCTAGAAATCATATATATAAATTACTACAAAAATGATATAAGGGGAAGGAAAATACATTTTTATCAACCATATAAGTCAAAGTGAATCAATATACCTTCAACAAATAAGATCCTCTCCTCAATATTGTAGCATTGTCTCCTCTCCCAATACTGCAGATCTCTCGCGCTATAGTTTGGATACTTTATCTTTCCCCCTTTCCTCTTGGTGAGATTATATAGGCTCATTCAATCTTTTAGAAGAATGTATCTAGACACCTAGGGGCTTGAGAAGTTAGGAAACTTATATAATAATGGAACCCTAACAAACTCATACACAAGTGGGTCAAGTTTATCTCCTTGGGAATGGAAAAATCTAGAAACCCTTTTCACAATTATGATGTTTTTCTCAATTAGCTCAATTATGAAATAAATATTATCTCATATTTATAATATTTTGGAAAATTAATTATGAGAAATTTCTTAATTATGTAATTTCACCCTTTCAACATGGGATAAATCTCACCTAAGTAAAATAAAAGGCGAAAAGAGATTCATTTTAGCCAAACAACTAAGGTAAGTTGACATTGGGTTTCTCTCACTATAATGGAGTGGTGAATAGGGTTATAACATGTTTGTCGCAATGAAACACTTGGTGACATGATAGTAGTACTCTAGCTTCTCTTCCTTCGTTAATAATTTCGTGTAGGGTCTCGTTCTTTAGGGAGCATTGATTCATTGTTAAAATTACCATGGCTTCCCCACCTACCTCATGCATAAACATAGTCCCCTTCATTCCTTTACTCGGTAAAATAAAAACATGAGATCAATTATCACACAATGTTTCAAATCAGGATTGAGTATTGAAGTTCACAAGATTTAGATTTTCAGAGTGTATTTTTTCATCCCTGTTGTTTCTCTACTGCTAGTAGGTCTGGACAGTATCTTGATGGAGTAATTTCAAGGACACAAACATTGCTCTGCTAATAGCATGCCTAGATATTACCTACGCTACTAACATTTCTCTATGTAGAAAGCATTTCTCTTCTTTCTCCTTTATTTATTTATTTTATATAGGACTGTGCAACGACATTTATTTATTTCATGGGCGGAATAGGGATCGAGATTTATTGAGAGAAGCATAATTTTTCCCTTCGTAGAAGCATATATAAGACCTATAATATTGGTTTGCTCATTTATATTTTCCCCTTGTCCTTCTCTACTTGATTGGATCATCCTGAAAACACCGAAACATAAAAACCCAAGTGTAGGCATGAAATTTCCAGAATATACATGGAGATCATGGTTCGACACAATACTGGTATGCACCTATAGTAATTCATAAGGGAAAGGGTATAGTAAAGGGTTAATATCCTAGTGCCTATCATCCGAAAAGGTATTCCTGGCATAATCAAAAGTTTCTAGGTGAGTAGGCTATTTCTAGGAGGTAGGTAACTAGAAGGTGGGTAAGTCTATTCCTAGAATGCAGTGAGTGGGTTATAATCTAATTCCAAAATCATATGGGCAAGGCTCCTTCTTATTTTCGTGGTACCCAGAAGTGTTAATAGTGGTACAAAGAAGAATTCATAAGGCAAATTAGGTGAAAGGATTCATATACTCATGCCTATTCGATCTTCCTAGCTGAATCTATTAGTGATGGGTATGGTGGGTTGTTAGAGTAGGTAAAAGCCAAGGTAGGCTATTGAGTCAAGTAAATAGTCAGGGGTCGGCACTTTCTTAATTCAAGGATCACATTTTCTATTGGAACATCATTGATCAAAATATGTAACAAAGACAAGGAAGAAGGAAAAAGAGTTAGCCAAATGTTACAGTGTCACAAAGTCCTTTTCTATTTTTCCACATTCCCATTTGTGCCAACAGAGAATCTCCATGCAAGGTATCATAAAGCGAAAGGAAAAAAAAAAACAACAAGTAAATAAAACCAGAAGACAAGACAAAAAGTGTCTAAACCAAAATATTGTGTGAAACAAAAACCGGAAAACAAAAGACGAAACAAAGGAAATGAATGCAGGATGAATGTGCGGGTAAACTAGAATGCAACTAGAACTACTCCTAACCTAACCATATAGAGGGTCAAGGTCACCTATAATGGAATTTCCAATGTAGCCACTATAATTGTTCCCAACCTGCAATCACAATGATGCAATTGATTAAAATAAATATAAACATCGTGCAACATAAAATATAAGAACTTAAATAACTTGAAAGAAAAATGAAGGTCTTTCCTGTCAACATAAAGATAGACCATAGCCACCATTTATAACCATTTTATATTCTTACCCTTTTGATGAGAACCATTTTTCAACAAATGTCGAAAGATTCCCGTGAATGTGTCTCCATCTAGACCAAACTCCTTAGCAAGTGTGAGGAAAAATTGAAACTTGTAATTTGTGACGAAGTTTGCCAGGTAATATTGTTCCAACCACTCAAAAATTGGATCGTAAAATTTTTGATAATCCTCTTGAAAACCCAAAAATATTTGGAAACATTAGTTTTCAATTAGAGGAATGGGATTACATTGAGAATATAGTGAGGAGAAATATATTTATCATATTCAGTAGGCATGTCAAGACAATGAGGACTTGACATAACTGTCAGTGAGTGTGGAAGTGCGTCAACCGCTTGACCAGTATCTGAATAGTCATGAGATGTTAAAGCATAAAAATCAAAGGATGTAAAATGAATGTCATTAGATGTGTTGATGGGTAAATAACAAGTTGAACAACAATCATCAGAAACAGAATCGCGATCATATGAGATGATTAAAGCATCAGACTCCTATTTTGTAATTACCAAAGATAATTAATTTGAACATTTTCACAAATGATCTGTATAATAGAATCATCTTCCTAACATGATGAGTGTAAAAAACCATTTCCTTGTAACTAGCTACACACTACACTAACATCATGTTAATTTTTTCAACTAGGGTGAACTTCCACCTTGCACAGCTAAGATGACAGAGATGATGATTTCATTGAATTCCTCTTTTTGAGAGGACCAAAATCAACCTAAAAATCACCTCATTTGGACAAGAAGAAGATGGTTTTTGAATTTATGAACCCTCTCATGTACATTGGATTAGGTCGGTCCTACACACATGTTAAATTGGACTGGTTGGCCTTAACATCAAATGGACCCTCATGGAAGCCTATAAATACTAGATTCCTCAACCTCATTTGCACATCATCAACAAACATCCTCTTCTCATCTTCTATTGTTTGTCTCACACAGGATTGTCGCAGAAATTTCGTGCAAGGGTTTGAAATTTTAGGTCTGAGGCTCGCATGTGTCTAGTGTTTTTTTTTTCCAGTCGCACACACATCACTAGGAAGATTCAACTGCAGTCACTCACTCATAGTGTTTTAGAGTGTGACTGGGAAGACCCAGTTGCTCGCATATCAACATGAAGGGAGTGACTAGGGTTTAGAGGCATTTCTGGTAGGTTTAGTTCTCATTATCTCGCTTGCAGTACCTCAGAGAGTGACTGGGAAGGCCCAGTTTCTTGCACATCTTCCTGAAGGGTGCAAGTGAGGTTTGAGATAGGTATGGATAGATTTATCCTCAGTCGATCATTTTTTAGTCTTTAGGGAGCAATTGGAAAATTCATAACCACTCGCATACAGTGTCTTAGGGAGCGAACATGAAGTTACAACCGTGTGTATACTATCTTGATAAGAGCGAACAGGGTTCTGAGCTAGATTTTCACCGTTGACCATAGTTAATCATAGATATATGTAGACTAGAAATTTTATCTCTGTTGTACAATGTTTTTGAAAGTTAATTTCTGATTTGTATTGGGTAAAATCTCCGCTGAAATATGCATTGGGATCCATGTACTCTCTATTGAAACATTTTATGAAAATATAGTAAGAAGAATATTTGAAAGTGTTTTCCCCCTAGTGGGGTTTTTCCATGGTCTTTGACCAATATGGTGTCTCTTGTGGTTATACTATTGTCTCCTTTTTCATTGCATATGTTTTTCTATATTTAGTTAATATTTATGATTGGAAACATTGTTAATAATTGGATGCATTGTTTAATGAATAAAATTATCAATAATTTATGGTTCATATTTATCCTCCATAGAATATTCTAGAATATTATTAGTATTATACACAAATAAAGGGTTGAGATTTTATCTCCAAAATAGTTATACCATTTTTTCCTTTTTAATTAAATTGATTAATTTAAAAAAATGTGATATGAACAAGTGTCATATAAAGCGAGTTATGGTATTTTTGGCATGTGGCATTGATAAGAAATGGTATTGGCCAATGGTATTTTATCAAAGAATATTTATAAATTAAGGATTTCCACAGTAAAGTGGGGGTAAATATATTGGTAAGAATCTTGTTCCATATTTTTTTAAATGTATATATGTTAATTGAATTAGGTTGAAGTAATTGAAACATCATAGAACAACCTAAAAAATTAACAAGGTATCAGAGGTAAGCTAAAGTACAAGCCCAAAGGAGACAAGCATTGAAGCCATCTTCTTTGAAAAGTTGAAGGAGGTTATCTAGTCAAAGTTAAGATCTCTTCCTCTACCTTCAAGGAGCATGAAAATTTGGGTGACTCATCAAAATTTGTAGCATGGAAAGTCAGGTTCGATATCATAGTTGAAAAAAATGATGCGTTGGAATAATTTAAGGAAGGATGCCCGATCCCCCAGAAAATGCTTTTGCTTCCCTAAAAAACAGGTACAAGAAAGGCGAGTCCAAAGAAAAGAAAATTATAGTTTATGGTTTACAAGATCATTTACTTGCATATGTTGGGAATTTAAGGAAGTCTAAAGAAATAAGATAGTTTGGATTTATGAAATAAAAAAATTGAATGATATCATCACTTTGAAAGATCAAATCAAAGAAACCAAGATGAACAAAGGAGAAGCAATATAGTCCTATATCATGAGGATATCTCGCCTTAGAGATCAATTGCAAAGAGTTGGGTAAAATGTGTTGGACAAGGAACTAGTGATTGCGACTCTAAGAGGTATCCCTCTTATTTGAGAAACCTTCATTACTATAATAAGAAACAAAATTTCCCTTCCATCATTTGATGAGATTGTTTTAAATTTCAGTCAATAAGAATCAAGGATGGTGTCAAGAGGCATAATTTAGAAACATGAAGAGGGATACCCTGTTTCATATATCTCTCATGACAAAAAGAATAAGAAAGGAAAATGAGGCCCATTAATCTCAAGAAATGCTCCTCCTCGGCATTCAAAGAGAAGGAAGGAATTATCACATGTTGAATTCTATAATTTTCGCAAGAAGGGTCATTATGCATGAGATTGTCGCAGGAAGAGCAAAGGACCACATTACAACACTAGAAGAAACAACATCAAATACAATAATGAAAGAATAAAATACGATCGAAGAATTAACCACGATAGTAGATATGGAAGAATAAGAAGAGATACCTCAAGCTACCATGAATAAGATCATCCTCCTAAAAAGAAGTCAATATTTCCCAGGTATTAAAATAATGATGTAAATAAATCTGAATACATTCTTATTTCTGTCGTTACTAGTTCTTCTCCTCTGGATTCATGGGATATTTGTTTGGTTGATAGTGAGGTCACTCATCATTTCTATGGATATAAGGAAGTCCTCTCTAATCATTCACTCAGGAAAAGGAGGTGGATTTATATGAGGGATGCTTTATTCCTTTTCCTCTTCAACCTCTTTAGGTGGATGTGAAGGATGATTTTCTGGGAGCACTCTCCCTGACTTAAGGTTAATCTCATGGATCTCCACAACATAGGTTGGATAGGATATTTATCCATTGTAGGCCTATTGTGCCTTCTTTTTTTTCGGGTTCGGATTTGGTTGGGAAAGAATCTAAGGTAACATAGTGGGAGCAAGATGAATGATTTGAGGTTGAGGTTTGGGTGGAGGCAGTAAAGTAAGAGGCTGGTTGAGTTGGGGCCTCCACCCTTGTGATGGGTTGCTCCACTGAGGTGGTTGAGGAACATATTACTGAAAGGGATGATTGATAGGCTGAGGATAATATGGAGGGGCATAAGGCCAAGAAGGAGGTGTGGGCCATGATGGATAAGTTCAAGAATACCAAGGCTGCATGTTGGTTTGCATGGTAGTAAGAATGAGGCACACCTTGCATTCCCTATTGGTATGGCTGAGGCCCTTGAGGCCTTCTTTTATTTATGAAGAAGAGTTGCTCAGGTCCTACTTCCACACCTTGATATAAAAATTTGAGGTCAGAAGGACATTTGTATGTTGCATGGTTCTCTTCACATGCTGAGCAAACCTCTATGAAATTAATTGGACATTCATTCCTAGGATGTTTTCTAGTGCATCTAGGGAAAAATATAGCTAAGGCTCTCTTTAATTCCTCTTGTTTCCTCTTGATCTACATTGTGTCCATTTTTAAATAAAAGACGTGCATCATCTCACTTTTAAAATACTCCAACATGTTTTTGATCTCATGCTTAATGGAGGTTGAAGAGGAAGGGGTATTGGTCAAGCTTTGACTAGCTCTACCATTTTTCTTACCTTCCATAGAGTGGTTTCTAAATACAATATTGATGTCATCATAAGGCACCTAACACATATTTCCTCCATATATCATATTAAGGCTTTCTATCACCTCTTCCCTGATTCGTCGGAGAAGAAATAACTTGAGTGATCCAGGATCAAGAGTGCAGTTATCCTTTTTATAGTTAAACTAAAATCTCTCCTTATAACCCTCTGTAAATTGATCAGGCCCTAGGGTCATCCTAAAGTTTTAATACTTGGTTTATTTGGACTTGCAATATTCTGTAATTTTTTTTAAGGATTCTTGAATTTGGGCCCAAGTAGTGGTGTTGTTACTAGCTAGACCCATGAACTAGTGTAAGGTCACATCCTTGAGGGTAGATGGGAAAAACTTCAGATTTTGTTCATTTGAGGCATAATCATAAGTCCCAAAGACAACATTAAACTCAAACATGAAAGTGTCATTGTACTTAGAAGTTAAGCCATGGAAGTGTGAAAGGGATGAAGGCTTGATATTCTTCATTCTAGTCTCTCCATTGGTTTCTATGATGGGAATAATCCTTGGGTCTTATTTTTAGCCATAGGTTGAATAGGTGAAGTAGGTTCTTCTGGTGAAGAAAGTTCCTCTTCTTCCCTAATAGGCTCTTACAAGTTTTCAGGTTGCTCACCTAGAGGGTGTTATATCTCACAGTCACTTAAGAAGAGTGAAGGGTGACTGTGTGGGGTTGTGGGTGTTTTTTGTAGAAACTTTCCTTAGTTGTCCCTACTCCTATGAGGCATGAAAGGATTTTTTTTTGTGTTTTCCAATATTTTGAAACTGAATGTGAAACAAAAAGTAGAAAATAATACTTAAGCATAAACAAACATCTACTTAGATACCTCCCCGACAATGACGCCAAAAAGTGGTGAGCCCTGGTATTGCACCAAGAGTTCTGTAAGTGCCAAAGGCTACTCAAATTTACTTATCAACCCGAGGTTCGTAAAAAATTGGAGTTGAAAATGTTACGTGAATAACATATGAGCTATACTCATGCCATCATCATCTTAGTTCTACTATGAGGTGTTGGGAATTATTTCTATCCTAAGGGAGAAAGTATGCCACACTTCTAATTGCAACTAAATAGTGAAATTAAACCATGAACGCTAATATGTTTATGAGAAGAGAAGCTATACTATATTTTACTCATTCATATACTTAAGGTCTACTTTTGCAATGGTAATTACTAGCACTTATTCTAATTACAAGAAGGGAAATTACGCTAGATTTCTTTCATTCTCTAGATTAGTCAATTGACTTGCAAAAGGGGAACTAATATAAATTTTCACACACGCTATATCTAGGATAAATTAACTTATATCTAATGCATGCTATCTACTGTGCTAATTATGTATTCTATGATGGACTAATCACACTCAATTTACTCTGTTTTGCAGCAAGAGAAGGAGGAGTTTGGGTGACCTAAGGGTGCCCTTGAACCAGGAATTAAAAATTAGGGGTACACTAAGGTTCACACTAAGTTTAGGTGAGGTGGAGGAGTGATTCTAGATTGAAGGAGGTGACTTCCAACGTTGCTACAGGAAGATGCTATAGGATCCCTATTTTTTCTATAGAAAGTCTTGTAATGCTACAGGAAACAAGTCGAGAGGTTTTTGAGGCTAGGAATGGTGGAATGGAGGTCAAGAAAGGTGAGGTAAAGGTAGATATAAGAGAATGGGGGATGAAAAAATCCATTATCCAATCTCAAAATGCTCAAAAGGCCTGTCTTGCACCAAGAAGGTTGCTCTCGGTGGGTTTGAATATGGTCTTCAAAACAGGGTTGTGGGTGGCAGAATGGAAGACAACTGAAGGAGGGTTGAAGTCCAAAGTGATAGTTCTAAAAAGGGGGTCCTTATCTAATGTTGTAGCCAAACCTTCAACCAATACATTCACTCATGCATTTATCATTAAAAATTTATTATGTAAAATCGTGGAGAAGATGAGTTGAATTTAACTTAAGCTACTCATTCACCTAAAACATAAATCTAACCTCTAATCTACGATATATTCATGATAGAAAAAATGAACACTATTTTATCGTTTTTAAGAAATCATAAACTAAATGTTTTTTTCTTGTGGTGGAAGACCTCCCTCCTCAAGCTCCAATGGAAGAGGTGAGAGGGGGACTGTCAACATAGTTTTAATGTTTTAAATGCTACTAAAATGCAATGAAATCTACAAAAATACCGAAGCATAAAGGAAAAAAAATGTACACAAGAGAGACTGCAGCTCATGGATTGGGCCCTAACCCACCAACTTTAGTCCTCTAAAATCAACTCAGTGATAAGTATACCAACTTCTCATTCTTATTTCATAAAAAGTTTCTTACATAAAATATGACAGTCAAAATATCTATAATACCGAGCCAAGAGTTCTCTAGTTGCATTTGGAAATTAAATCTTAATGAAATATTTCTCTTGTTGATTTCTACTAAAGGGAAGCTATCAATAACTCCCTAAAAAGTATTCATTTGTCCCCTTTATCTTCGATAGGTGTGAATATTGGCTCCCTCTTAATATTCTTTTGCTTGGCTGCCTTTGACTTCGAACTGTTGGAGAAGGATATGAGGAAACATTAGGTTGATTGTGGAAGTTAAGAAGGTGGAAAACATTCCTATGATTTCTCCTTGCTGTCTACTCTGAGCCCTGACATGGAATTTTACTCACAAATATCTTTATTTCCTTTATTTCCTACATTTAAACCATGTTAGGCTTCAAGTCAAGAAAATCCTCTTACACCTTTCTCACTAAGAAAAACATGAAAAATGTATTCAAACGTGTGTGTGAGAGAGAGTAAAAAATATAAAAAGGTGATACTATACCCCCTTAAAGTATACCTAATGATGGGCCTCATCATTATAAGTTTCTCATCTTCTAAGAAACTTATTCATTTCCCATGATTTCCTTCAAAGCTCTAGTAGCTTCGCTAACATCCCAAGGTAGCTCAGCAAGAGTTCCTTCTGGTGGGTAGAATCCTACATTATTTTCTTTTTCCTCCCATTCATTTCGGTTCTCTGTTTGATCTCTCCCTTCTTGTAGCCCCGAAATCAAAGGTGGGATTAGCTTTAATGCTATCCACTGGATTTTAATTCTCCGCATTTCTCTTTTGTAGAAGGGGGCTCTTTCTAAGGCAACTCTAAATATTTTTGGAGTATGGTACTCCCTATTTTTTAAGCCAAGTGGTAGAGCATGCCATCTTCTTTGGCATGCCTCCACACTCTCTTCTCCTAGTTATTTGGAGATGTCATAAAAATGTGATATTTTCTGTGCTTAGGTGTTGATGTATTTTTTTTCCAAGTCAACATCATTGGAGATCATATGGTGATTGTTGATGATTCCTCTAGGGCTTATGAGTTTTTCCCTAATTTGGAGGGATTCTCCTTCTTCTCTCTTCATCACCCTCTTGACTTATTCTACCCTTGTTTCTTCATTTGTTACCCAAGATGCTATGGCCATCAACTTCATATCACCCAACCTGGAATTGGGATCCCAAATATTCATGTCAGTCAAAATGAGGTTGTGCATGTAAAATTCTTCCATCCTAGCTCTCTCTTCCACACTGGACTATCTACAAAAATAAATGAATTTCCTATAATTTTGAAAGGGAAATGAACCATGTTGTGTTAAGCTTTTGATTTGAAACTTCAACCATTTCTCTTTCAAGTTGACTGCACAATAATTAGAAGGGTGTGTTTATTTCATTGCCTCCATGAAAATATTTTCCATGGTGGAAAGTTGTGTGTCCTTCTGTTGCAATTGTTCCTTTAGCCTCATGTTCCCTGATTTCTCTACTTGTAAATTTTCTCTCAACACTGATTCTCTCTTTCTGACATCAACTAGGTCCTTACCCATCTCACTGATTTTTTCCTCCATTAGCCCCACATACTCAACATTTATGGACTTTGAAATTTTCATCCACCTGTGGGTGCACCCCATTTCTATTTATAACTCATAAAATATAAGGATTGAGATATTCTCAGGGATCAAACTCCCCCCTTCAATGAACTTATAGTAAGAGCTCAAACTGGGTTGTGGGGTAGGTTCTTGGAACTATATGATATCTTTTTGAAAAGTTTTTGGAGAGGTTTCTTCATCTTGTGGATGTTGTCTTACAACTTGTGCCTCCCCCTGTACCTATTGTTCTTGCCTAAATCTACCTCAGGCTGAAGGAAGGTAGAGTTCAGGGTAACATCAAACCATGCTCAGTCTGGTAGCTAGCCCTACCAGAACAGGAGAGGGCTCTCTCCGGGTCAATCTCAGTGAAAAGTAATCAATAGGGCTTGAGATGATTGAAATAAAAGCTAATTTTAGGCTAGGTATATAAGTGAAGGAGTTTGATTGTATTTTTGGGGTTTTTTATTGGATCAAAGGGAAAGGCAGTTTTGGGTGCGAGGATTAGGCCTAGTTTTTGCAGAGTTCTGATTGGGGCAAGGAAGGCAAGAGTTTTGATGCTTTAGATTGAGTGAATGGATGGATCAGACCAGTGAGGAGCTGAAGAGGGTGAGAGGGTCTCAAGAGTCCTCCTCAAACAGATGAAAACATGAAAAATTAAACAAAACTAAAGGCAGAGCAGAGCAAGCTACTGAATTCCACCTTTAAACACTAATTTGTTTAATTTAAGAAGAAAGGAGAAGGGAAAATGATACACATAAACATCAGTGAAATTACAATTATAAAGAGAAATACATCATCAAAACACAGAGCCACATGGATCCCAAAAAGTGCTGCAAACCTTGGTCTACTCCTTTGCCAAAAGTGCAAAGATGAAATGTACAATGAAATGCCAAGCAATCCGAAATGTCCAACCCTGAAAATGACTGAGAAAATACATCATATAGACAAGCATAACCTATTCCCATGCCTCTAGGGGTTGAGCTCATCATTCTAGGAGCTATTTCAACCATATCTAAACTAGGAACTAGAAAATAGGCCATGAAACAACTTGCCTCTATATGCTAGGAAACTGATCCATTCACTTACATTTCACCCTTTTGTGAATGAATCTTCTAGAATGAGTAAAAATGTTCCAAAATTACATCATGTACATGAAATTACATCAAGGTACATCAAAAATTACATGAAAAGTGAAACTGGCCAAAACTGGGCGAAATTCTGAGCAGCTGAGTGAAAAATTGGCTAAAATCCTCTATGCACCGCGCCCAAAATCTCTATGCGTAGAAAAACTTTGGAGCTGATTTTGAGGCCCTTCTCGAAGTCAAAATTGAGCCCATGATAGCTCGTTGGAAAGAACTATATGTCTACTTTCCAACCAAAGTGGAATTTTGGGATTTGGTGTCCATTTGCCCCTCCAAAAGTTCAATCTCCCAACACTACTTCCTGTGGGTGCAAAAGGTGGCAGAAAGGCCAATTTTAGGGTGTTTTTGACCCTTTAGGCAACCCAGAACTTGATGAAATTCTTAGGTAATCCATGAGCATGCATAAATTTTCATGATAAACTCAGAAATGCAAATTTTTCCCCCTGAAGAGCTGCCAATCATAAGCGCGCACCAAGTGTCGCTACGCGTCGGGCAGAAAAACCTGTTTTGTGACCAAAAAAAAATTCAAAATTGACAAAAAAATTTCCAAATTCCTTGAAATTTGGGCTGGAGGTCCCTGATAAAGTGCTATGCTCATCCAAAGAAGCTTCAGCCAAGATTTGGAGTTTTTCATACTTTTTATGCCGCCTCAATGCCTTCTTGGTGCATGCAGTTCAGTGGCGGAATCACTGTCTTGTTCATATGATGTGTCGGTGTCCGTCTCCATGGTGTTTCAAAGTCTGTGCTGGCTTGAATGAGATGAAGAATGAGAATTTGGTGCTTTTGTTTCAATTGCCAAATATGTGCCGAGTAGGAAGGGACTATGGGAAATAGTACAGTGGGGACACTGAAGTCTTGTCAAGTGGTACTTTGTCTTTTGAAAGCTTTTGATTTGACAAACTTTGGGAGAAGAAATAACCACTGAACTGTTTGGGAATTCTTGGGGTTTGGGGATTTTTATAAGTGAAATAGGAAAGGGGGAATAATAGGAAATGAAGTGACTTAGGGATAGGAAAATGGGGCTTAGGAATAAGTGATTTAGGATGTAAGGGGATAGGGAAATATACTGTAGTAATGAGATAATGGCAGATGGGAAACAAGGTGGGGAGTAATAAACAGTGAGGAATGGAAAATATTGGCACCAAAAATAATTTTAAAACTCCACTTTCAAAACCCTAGGGAGGAACTTCAACACGGTGATAGGGTTTGTGTTTTCTGAAATTCAAACTTTTATATTTCACTCAAACAATACCAAACATGAGTTATGGACAAGAGGGGAATGACTTTGACTTACTCATGCATAGAGCAACCAAGAAAATTGAATTTCGGAGAAGATTGGTAGAATTTTTTTTGTTTCAGGCCAATGCGCCGTGCGCAAAACCTAGTGTGCCATGCACACTATATGCGCCGTGCACGTTCAATTTTACACTATGTAGAACAGCTCTATGCGCCGCGCAGGTTATGTGCACTGCGCCCAACGCCCAGTGTGCCGCGCAGGTTGCCTTCACCACAGTTTCGGCTTTCACACTGACTTTTGCGTCCTTCACGTTTTCACTTTGGCTCTTTGATGTATTTGGTATGCAATTGAAGTTTGGCATCTGGAAAGATATTATATATACAAAGGATTTTAATTTTTGATTTGGAAAACCCACTTTCTAATGTTGCAGACTTTGGCACTTTCACATAACTCTGTTTTGCCTCCTTTGTGCTTTTGACTGAATGATGAGCTTTCGCACACTAAACCACCATAAATTCTGAGAAAAAAAATATTCACTTGCAATGGAAAAAACTCTAAACTTGCTTGCACACCACATATTTGAGCACATTTGGAAAATTTGGAGAAGTTTATGGTGAAATTGGGCTTGCAGCTCTATGTGCCGTGCCACAAACCCAATGCGTAGCACCATTTGGCATGAGGCTTTTGGAGGCCTTCCCGGTGTACAAATGGGGCGTGGGATAGCTCTTTGGAAAGCTTGTTGAGTATAATTTCCAAAAAAACTAGAATATTTCAATTTGGAGTTCATTTACCTTGTCAAAAATCAAATATCCCAAGACTGGGCAAAATGTGAAAAATGAGGCTGCCTCAAGGTAGAGTGTTGTTGCAGTCAACTTTTGAAGGTCTTCCTCAACTCCAAATTGAGATCATGATAGCTCATTGGAAATATATTTGTGTCTAGTTATCATTTTACTTATCAAGCAAGTCATTTTGCCAACCAAGCTTGGAGAAATCTTGATTTTCCCAAGGTCACTTCAGAGGTGCATCAATTCTCCTGCGACAACTATATTTTTTACATTTCTCTAAAACCATGACACTTGTGTAAAAATTGAAGGATTTTTTTCTTCCTTGGCCTATTTTGGACAAAAACCTCTCTCATATTTCCCAAATTCATCTTTTATTGCTCAGAAAAATCATTGGAGTAAAACCTATCCCGATGTGTGGAACAAGGGATTTGTCGTAATGAAGCGAAATGAAGGGGATAAGGGGCTTCTAAATTCTTGAGAAAATTTAGGGAAGTAGGGAGGGATGTTAGGAAGTATGGGAAAGTGTAATTTCAGATATTTAGTGAGGGGAAGGGGTCCAAAAGGGAAAAACACAGGCCTAGCCTAGAAAATTGCCAAGTTGTACTAAGAAACTAGGGTTTGTGCAAAAATGAGGAATTTGGGGGATCTCAGTGATGGGAAGTGTTTAATAAGGTACATTAAGGATAGGGGAAGGTGTATGAACATCAGGATACAATTTTTTCTGACGATTTGACCATCCAAGAGAAATTACCTCCAAAACCCTAGGAGAGGGAAATGAACCTTACCTAGGCACAACTTAAGCATGAAAAAGGTGTAAAATGACCCAGTGGAACTTGAAATGATGATGAAAACCCTCTGAATGATGGTACACTCAGCTGAATGGTGACATGGACTGAAATTTGGACAACTCTGAAAGGAGTGAAAGCAAACCCTAGACCTAATACCTAGTGACCAAATTTTGCTTGAAGACTCACTGAAATGACAAAATTTGACCTTGACACCTTAAAATCACTTTGTAAGAGCATGTTTGATCACTGGAGGAAGGCTGAAAAGGCTGAAAAGAACACCTATTATCCTTCAATTTGGGCACCCTACCCTTCTATTGGTGCCTTATTTTCTTCCCCTTGGTCATTATGTTCTTCCTGTAGCACTTTCTATCTTTCCTGTAGCACACCCTGTGTTTCTTGTAGCATATATTTTTCTCCTCCTTGGAGGTATGTGGGAATTTATAACTGTTTTAAGGATGCTAATTTGGTATAGTGCCTTCTTTCATATGTCATGTGTATCTTGGGTTTGGTCTTTGGGGAAGTAATTTTCTCAAATTTTCCTTCCTTTGGCCCTATTTCTTCCTTCTTTGTAGGGGTTTCCTCAATGGTAATGGGGACCTCTCTCAGAGTTTGAGGTCTTCCTTGTTTTACCCTTGTGCTCTTTTTGGTCTTAAAATACATGGGAGTATGCCTTTGAATTTTATTATTGGGTTTCACAAGGGTTATTAAAGTGGCTAATCTGGCAGCCACCTCATCTTTAGTGTTTCTTGGTGATATACTAGTTTGTTGAGGGGATATATCAGTGGTATCCTTGGGCCTCAAAGCCTATTGTTCTACTTCCCTCTCTTCTTCCTCCTCATCACTTTTTCTCTCCTCCTCTAAATCCTGTTTTTTTCCTTCCTCTGTCTCCATATCCTCTTCTTTAGTCTCTACCTACTCTATTATAATATTCATATCTCCAAGGCTAGAGGCAGGGTTGTCTCCAGGAGTGATATTTTGTGTCCTTGTCTGAGTCTCTCTATCCATGTTAATGAAACTGGACCATAACACAAGAATTCTGAGCTTATTAAGGGCATCATCCACTATTAAGTTAATCAAACCATGGTGAGATAGGTGTTGGTGTTTCCCTTCTCTAACCCTTTGGCTCATGTCACTGATGGAGTGTGGGAGGAAGTAGGCTATGTTCAACCTTTGTTCCAAAGGAAAATCCTCCTTAAATCTAAGCTCATGCAACAATATGAAATGGTAGCCATAGGCTACACTCAATATACCTTCAAAAGAAATGTAATTGAGGATATGGTAGGCTACTTCATCCCATGGGTAAGGTAAAATCTCCCTTCCGACCCCATTTTTGTCTTCTATGTGCTTCTCATTGGTAAAAAATAAGTTTTTCTTGGCAGAGGCACTAGTGACCTTGTCTTCTCTATTCCACTTGATTTATAGGGGTAGCATTGTTATTCTGCTGATAAATTGGCAGGTGTGATGGTTATGGCTAGTCCTATTACCATAATAGTGGCACTCACATCTGCTTGAGAGTGCAAGGCCATTGCAAATTCTTGAGCTATCTCATCAACATTATTAGGAGCTAAAACAAACCCAACCGTTGGTGCCTCCTAAAAATGTCTGATACAAAAGGGTGTAATTGAATTCTCTTTGTATTTATAGGTTCTCTTTTATTAAACCATCCCCCCATTTCTCTTTGTTGTTTCTGACTTGAGTTCAAAAGGTATTCTTGTATGGTATTAGTGTCAAATTAGCTAGTGATAGTGGTAATAATACTTTTAACACTCCAAAATGAATGTTTTACCTTGTATATTTTCACACATTTTCTTCAATTCCCTTAATTATGACGCTACTACATGCAGAATGATATGGAGAACTTTTGTGAATTTGATGGAGGTGATGGCCACTTACCTCTATAAATTGAAGTTCATGAATGTATAGTGGTGTATTTGTGCTAATTGACTCTTGTGGTGGATTGCATGCTTCTTCTCAACACCTTGTGGTACTCCTTGAAGCTTCCTATATCAATTGCAGGCTTTCCTGTAACACTTCCTGCAGGCACAACTGACCAGTGATCGAACCTCTTTGGTGGATTCAAAAATTTGTAATTTTTTAAATTGTTTTTGATATGAGCATAGATTTGAGGGGAAGTGAGCTGAGGTAATTTTTATGCCATTTTGAGTGGGCTTATAGAGTTGTGTTGAGGTGTACCTTGCACGAGATTTCCTCGTTTGGACCATTGGCCCCACTCGAAGTGATCATTCCCTCCTACCTTATAATTAACTCCCACTTTCTATGATCTCATTGCCACTGATGCGACATCTCCACATGGAATGCCAACTCCACCAAAATCTTTTAGCTCCATTGTTGAGGGTGGCTAAGTTAACTGGCCACCTTTTAGCTTATTAAACCTCCTCTCTTTGACATTAATTCATTTAGTCAAATATGCATAGAGAGAGGGTCATACCTGAGCCTTACCTCATTTCCAATTGGTTGCAGAGTCCTTCATGTAGAGAACTGGAGTAGTGGAGTAATCATAGGAGTTGCCTTTATTTTCTGTGTATTTATTTCCTCAATGAGGTGCTTCTTTGTTTGCTCAGTCTTTTTTAGGTACCTCATGGAGGCTTCAAGTTGATGTTGCTGATGTAGCTTCTTCCCTGGAGTCCTTTGGTTGCATTCATGATCAAATATTAAACCTTTTTATGCTGCTCTAGATGTGCCAAGCCATAGTTGAATGGTTCTAGTGCTTGTACAAGTGTGTTACACGAAGATATCATCTTCCTATAGAAGTATATTTTATGCATATTCTGGAGCCCAAAATGACATGAGGTGGTGAGAGAATGATGTGGAAATGATGGAGGTGGTGTTAGGATGCTGAGGTAGTGGTTTGGTTTAGTAGAAACATGAAAGAAAATGTCTCGTGTTTATGTAAAACATTTTGTACCACAGTGGTAGAATAAAGGGTTAGACAAGGAAATCTCAATGCATGGGATGGCATGATGATTAGTGTTGGTAGGCATAGGTAGGGTGGAGCCTTTCATGCCCCTTCATAGGATCAGAGAGCCCTAGGTGAATGATTGTGGCTTAAACCTTTCTTCCTGTAGGTGTTCAGGACTTCCTGTAGAACTATAAGATTTCCTGTAGCTTTCTAAGAAATCCTGTAGCAGTACAAGGACAAGAGGAAAATCAAGTTTTCTTTCTCATAGGGTGGTAGAATTTGATGGTGGGATAAGTGTTAGAGTTGGGTGTTGAGTGAATATATATGGGAGATAAAGGGAGATGGAGGAATTTTGTACCCTCATCCATGCTATGCCATTGTTCAACAACCTGTAAAATAGAAACATGTTAGTTTTTGTGGTGTTATTTCATTCTTTTTATTTTGTGTGTGTGTGTGTGTGTGTTTTTTAAGAAAGGTGGGCTGCCTCAGAAGAGGTTTTCAACCCACAAGCCTACCTTGGGTGCCTCCAAGAGGTTTTCACCTAAGGATATTTTATTTCTTTGCTCTTTTTTTTTCCAGGATTGCCTCATGGAAGTTTTCAATCCTGGAGTTGGCCTTGAATACCTCAGAAAGGTTTTCACCCAAGCCTTTTGATTTCTTTATTTTAATTTTTCCTAGGAGGGTGATGGACTGCAAGCTATGAGGCTCCAAATTACATTCACCTCTCTGTTGATTGTGTTGATGAATTCTGCCTTGGATAGGGGCCTCTTGTACATTTTTAGCCTGTCACCATTGACAAGTAGAGGGACCTCCTCCTCATCTATCGTTATGATTTGAACAAACTACATTGTCATGGAATTTCTCTATCTGATAGGGTCCTAGCCATCAGGTCATTAAATTTCCATTGAAGTCATTAAATATAGAGCCATAGAGCAAAGACCAGTCTCCTGCATGAAACGACTTCTCTTTGATGTTCTTGTAATGCCAGAATTTCCTTTCTAGTTGTATTACTTCTATGTGAAGGAGGGACGCATCCTAAATTCATCCAAACCATTTAGTTGAAGCAGTATTTCTCTTTTTTCCTTTGTGATGTCCATCCAATTGAGCTGCCATTCTGAGGGTGTTATACTCAAATTCAATAGAAAGAAAATCTTTATTCCCATAGAATATATCATATGGAGTAAACCCTGTAGTTTTCTTCCAGGTGGTGTTGTAGGCCCAAGTGGCCTCCACCAGTCTGTCTTCTCGTTCTCTTCTTCTGCTGCTCACAACATTGGTAAGGATGTTCTCTAATTCTCTATTTGTCACCTCCACCTACCCATTTTCTTAAGGATGATAGGTAGTAGAAGTCTTGTGATTGATATTGTGCCGCCTCATGATATTTTCAATTAGATGGGATGTGAATTGAGCCCCCTGATTAGTGACTCTCTCCCAAGGATACCCAAACTTGTATAACACATTCTCTCAAAAATTCAGCCACCTTCTCTTCTGTTTCTGCCTTGACAACCTTTGTTTCAACCCACTTTGTCAAGTAATCAATGCACATTATGATGTATCTCTTCTGTTTGTATGGTGGATCAATTGGTTCAATGAAGTCCATGCCCCACTTGTCAAATGGATCTAAGACCAATTGAGGTTGTAGAGGCATTTCATCCCTTAGTGTAGGTTTCCCCATCCTATGACACTAATCACATCTACTGGTATATCTCCTAGCATCTTGATGGAGAGTATGCTAATAGTATCCAGCTTGGAAGGCTTTGAAAGTTGTCCTCTTAGCAGAAAAATGACCCCCACAGGATCCATCATGACATGATAAGAGGATGTAAAAGACTTCCTCTTCCCTGACACATATCCCAAGGATTTGATCTAGTCCCAACTTAAAAAAAAATGCCACCAATCCAAGTGAAAGTGATGTTATTTCTTACAATTCTTCTCTTTTCTTTGGATGAATGTTTTGGAGGAAACCTCTCAAAAACTAGGTAGTTGGCTATGTTAGCAAACCAAGTAGAGAGTATTGAGATAGCAAGAAAGTGTTCATATAGAATTTGATCATCAATCATCCCTTCATCAACCACATACAAAGTGTGTCTCAACTGAAAATCTACAATAACATTTTCTTTCCTTGCCTTATCAACAATGGTCAAATTAAACTATTGCAGTAATAATAACCATATAATGGTTCTAGCATTTGCATAAGGTTTTTTAATTAAGTACCTAATTTGATGCACAGTCAGTATGCACAAAATTTTGATACCCACTAATATAATGTGTGAACTTACTCAAGGAATGGACAACAACTAAAAACTCTTTCTTGGTGATAGTGTAGTTTATATCAACCAATTGTAGTGAATGGCATAGGGTAATTTATCTTCTAATTGTCCCAAGGCTGCCCCCACAACTTTATCCGATGCATTGGTGTGGATATGGAAGGGCAGGGCCCAGTTGGGACCTCAAATTATAGGGGTAGTGGTCAGTTTTTCCTTGATGATATCAAAATCCTAAAGGACCAACATAATTCAAAATCCCTAGCCAACAATCCAAACAATGGGGAAGCCACTTTTCTAAATTCCTTGATGAATCTTCTATATTAACTAGCCAAGCCTAAGAAACTTCTGACATCTCTCTACTTCTGAGGACTATGTACTATTTTTATGATGACAATTTTGTTTGGGTTTACTTGTATCACTGCCTCAGATATGGAGTGGCCAAGGACAATCCATGCCTTTTTCAAGAATTATGATACAGGTAACCTTGCAAAACCCAGAATCTCTCCATCTCATGCATATACAAAATGCATCTCAAATAACTGCCCAATAAAACTTCAATTTCTGGGCAATCTCAACTTTTAATTGCGGAAGCTCTTCAAACATATAGTTCAAAACCATTCAACATATACACAAGGCTCTTCCATAAAACCCCAAAAACTCACATTTCAAAAGTTTGGATTCAAGGCTTAATCCATCTCAATTCAAAAGTTTGGATTCAATTAATTAAATCCCCACATTTATGCAATCATGCCTCAACCAAATGCCAATATAAAACCATGCTTAAAAGTTCAAACCGGAAAATTACTACCACTGCATATCGACTTTATGCATTCCAAGATCAATGAAGTTTATATAAAACCTTCACGCAACACCATCATTTAAAATAACATTTGACCATCATTTAATTCGATCCTTGGATTACCCATTCCATTCAACATCATGATAGACCTGGCCACGTTTTAATACATATTTAGTAAACAAAAATGTGGCTTACCCATGAACGCCTACGCAAACTCAAGTGCGCCTTCTCCTTATTCAAATTTTACCAACGCCAGTTTAAGCAGTGTGATGCTACTGTGTAACGCTGGTTCTTTTACTTGCTTCATGCCATTCAATGCACAATACAAATGTTGACTCAATCTCACCAATCATAGGCCATAATCTGAACCTTGCGCCTTTTACCTTTCCATCGTTTTCACAACTGGATTTCTCCATTCTCCATACGGCTTTTCAGGACTCGAATCCAACCTTCAAACAGAATTAACCAAGAGAAAACGTTCCATTACAAGCCGCTCTTTAACCCAATCTTCCACACTATTCAAGTCTTTAATGCCTTCTTGCCGGATCTGAGATTGCCTTCTGCGCCTGATCTGAGATTACAGTTCGATCTCAGGCTTTCTTACAATCTGTTCATAGATCTCTACATAACGACTAATGCATATAATGCTCTATATTTAGAATTTCGTCTCAAGTTATCGACCCTTTAATTGATCTCACAACAGTATCATATCATCTTCATTTGCCTTCAGTGAGATATTAACGTTTATTCCAACTGACATCGTTCTAAAAAAATGATGCATTCGACGTATCTACCAGCATTGCTATCAATCGAGTTTTCAATGCAAACAACCCTACATCTTCCACAAAATTTTTAACGCATTCTATAATCAGATATTAATATCTGAGGCGCTCTCCATAAACGATTAAAACCTCATCATTTACCATTACACGCTTTGATTCAAGCTAACGTTGTATCATATTATCAGAATTTCATTCAATTTAAAAAATCTTGTGTCGATTTATTAATCGATTCTCATGAACATTAATGTGCCATTAACAATAAAAGTAAACAGCATTCCATAATACCCTTTCTCATACGCTTCCACACATTGAACATACATCTCTTCATGCTGTATATAATCTGCAATTCAACCAATACGCTACGCAACAGTGAAATCGACTTCTTCAAAGCCGATATGAAAATATCAATTTACTTGATATTCGATCCAGTCCTCCACAAGGATGATCGATCCTTTTTCCCTGTGTTTCCTTCAACAAATACAGATTTAATTCAATTCAAGCATGAATTGATTTTAACTGAAATCGATTTTCTCCTCATATGCTTCTAAAAATCCAAACATTCTTTCAATAGAATTTAACCAAGAATATATATACATATCTCACACAGAATTCCAAACAAATCCTTTATAATCAAATGTAGTTAATTACAAAAATCCTCTTCATCCATGGCCAGATTTTCAAATCGATGGCCCTTTTACAAAACCCCGTAGGCTTGCAAACTTGCTGTCCAAACCTCTCTCCTATTCTGCACTCTAATCTTACCTGATCTATTTGCATTTGAGGCATGCTAATTTATACAAATTTAATTGAACCAATTTAGGTTCACATCCCTATAATAACTCAAAAGGCCCTCAAATATCTCAACAAATCCTATAATCTAGATTTATCCCTAAAATCTTGAAACTAAAATCTAACTTAGGCCTCATAATTAATTCTCAAATATCTCAAGTCTAATTTCTCTCATGTTTTCCAGTTGTTTGGAAACATTACAAATCCTCACATATAATTAATTAAAAATAGAATTTAATCACTCAAAAATAATATTAATATTTACATGAAATTAATAATTTTTCAAAAACATGAGACCCCTAGGTTTAATAAAATACAAGGTATTTTCCTGGGTCTAATGCTCCTGCATCAAATTCACATTTCTTAGGGCTTAGGGAGAGATGAATTTCAATGCATTTACTTAGTACCCTACCTATATTGGAGAGAGCCTCTTATAAATCATACCCATAGGGAGTGAAATAGTCCATGTATATTTCCATAGAATCATGGAAAATCTCAGCAAAAATTCTCAAGATTGGTCTCTGAAAAGTGGCAGGGGCATTTCATAGGCCAAAGGGAAGAAATTTATAAGTGAAGGTTCCCCAATGAAATGTGAATGTGGTCTTTTCATGGTCTTCAGGGCTGATCTAAATCTAATTGTACCCACTGAATACATCTAGGAAAGAGAAGAAATTATTTCCTAGAATACCATACAATACTTGGTCAATGAAAGGCAAAGGGAAATGGTCTTTCTTAGTGGCTTTATTCAATTCTCTGTAGTCAATACAGTTCTCCACTTCCCATTCTTCTTTGAGACTAAGACAAGAGGAGACACCCACTCACTGTTTGATATGGGGTCTATGAACCCTGCATCTAACAAATTCTATAACTCATCCTTTACTATATCCTTTAAGGTTGGGTCCATCCTCCTTCAGGGTTGGCACACAGGCGTTCATCCTTATTTGATGTAAATATGATGTGTGAAAACTAAGGGATGCACCCCTTTCATGTCTGTTGGAACAGGGTCTCCTAACAAGATGCAAAATTGGTCCATTTTGGATATTTTTTATTAGATTTAACCTAGAAAATGGGTTTTGTGGTGGGTCAAAACCCTGAAAGCGTTGTATTGGGTAAAAGGGTAAACCAAGGGTCCTAAAACCACGGTTTGAAGACCATAGGAAAGATGACGCTAGATTGTTATAAATAGAGGACCATTTTTGTATTGAAAGGTAAGAATGATGAGCTATTGATGCGAATTTTGATTTAAGCTATCTGTTGGGTTTTGGGGAACGAACTCCTGTTGGCTGTGTGCACGGAGATCCAAGTCCAGCTATGTGTGGACCCTGCTGCTGTGTGCATAGGTTAGGAAGAGAATTGTAAGGGATAATTGATGAATGAATGGATGAGAAGGATTGATGAGGTATTGAATCTGTGAGTAATCTGCGTATGAATTATTGGTAATTACTGTGCTGTGTATTTCTATGTTTAAGCTATGAAGTTCTGTGTAAGTGTGTTTTTGTACTTCAATCTATTATGTTATGTTTATGTGCTACTGGATTACTGTTATAGAAGCATATATAAGTATAGATCTAGTGCACGTGGATGCGGATAGAAACCCTCTTAGTGTGCGCAGTATAAGGCGATTTGGGTATCGCAGGACCAAATGCAGCTTTGCTTGCCTTACCTATCCTTTCTTAGGGTGTGGAAACCTGGTTCTAGCACCCACCCATACTACTTCGGGTGAGAATCTGACCTGTGAAAGCAGGTCACTGCCGAAAGGGCCAATATTATAGGGGTTTGTTGGCAAACCTTGCACACCGAACCTAGGTCAGGACCCCTTGAGCCAAAAAATGGTTCCGTTTCCGGGACCGGAAGAATTATGAGGAAGTGATCTGGTACTGATAAGAAAATACTGAAGATCTAACGCGAAAGTGAATGAGCGCTACTCTGGAGGAGAGCACAACATAGAGCGGTCGGTATTATCAAACCAATCTAGAAAAGAGTCACTCTGTCCGTAGCCTGCCAAGGAGAGCAACAACGTGAGGTTCGTCAGGCTCATAGGAGGGCAAGCCCTCAACCGGAGCCTTGTTAGAAGGAGACATGGCAGTACACTTGAAATTACCTACCTTTAAAGGTGCGACCGATGAAGACATGGGTCGTTTTTGGTTCGTGGCCGACTCAGTATGGACGACACAAGGGGTGGTGAGAAATACTGTGAAAAGAGCACAGTTATCCTTGGCCTTTGAAGATAGAGCACTAGATTGGTATATGCAGTACATATCTCAAAACGGAAGCGCATCCCTTAAAAATATTAAGGATGCCCTAAAACAACAGTTCTGAAAGCCGAAATCTTATTCCTAGTTGGTAGTGGAGGTAAAGGACTTCAAACAAGGTGTGTCTGAGTTAGTATGGGAAGCTAATCAGCGATTGAAGAAAGAAATTAGGGAAGGAGGGTTCAAGTATGACGAAAAACAACACACGGAATGGTTCATCTCCATGTTGCTACCTCACTTACACACACCAATGGGCCAAGAGTCCTTCGAGTCACAAGAAAAAGCCCTGGAAGCTGCCATGAATCTCAAAGCCGCGCCCAAGGATGACATGTTGGGGGGAGTAAAATAGATTCAAGAGCAGCTCAGAGCCATGCACATGGAAATATAGATCTTGTAGACGGAGCGGGGAAAAGGAGTTAGCATAGACCTCTGGTGCATACGATGTTGGGTGTCTGGCCATACTAAGGACCAGTGTTCCCTATTAGAGGATTCCCTACAGACAGGGGGACCTAGCCCGCTGCGCCCCAAATCTAGCGGACCTGTGCTTTGGTGCGATGACTGCCGGGTAGCAGGACTACATGATACGACCCAGTGCCCTCGGCTAAGTATGGGTGATTTGAAGAAACAATGGTGCAGGTTCTGCCGATCAGTAGGGCATGATGAGAAGAATTGTCGTACATATGAACTATTGGTAGATCGAGGAAACCTCTATAGGGTACAGTCAAATCCTGCATTGCCGAGATCCCCTGTGAATTTTGGTGGCTCCCCAGCAAGGGGTAGGGGAGGTCGGGGAGGAAGCGCAGGGCGGGGTCAAGGGAAACTAATTTGCTATAATAGCAGAGAGATAGGGAACTTCACAAGGGACTACCCAAATCCCACTAGGAAATCCTCCAAATATTGCCGGCAGCTGGACCATGAGATTGAAGATTGCCCAATTTTAATATCCAGCATGCAGGAAAAATAGCCCACCCCTACGCAGAATGTGCAAAGGGTTAAAATTGAGCTACACAGCGGGATGGTCACCCAGGGAGCAAGGGGAGAAGTACACCTCACAAAACAAGCATTGCGGGTAGGCCCTGCATAGCCTTCGACGCACCTCGAGAGAGAGGAAGAGGTTGAGCCCTTTCTAACGGCATGCTTGAAACTGCTACGTAACCAGCCAGCTATAGAAACTCTTCAAGTATTACTACATAATTTTGCAGCCCAGCCCAACACCATTCCTGAGACCCGAGGTGTCCACCGTCTATATGGCTACAAGAAGCGCACTGGACAAGAAATGCGGCTGACTGCGCAGATTGGCGACTACGAGATGGACCAAGTTATTCTCGATTTGGGGTCGGATGCTAATGTACTACCGAAGTAGACATGGCAAAGAATGGATGAACCTAAGTTGGAATGGTCTACTATCCAGCTGCGCATGGCGAATCAACAGAATATCATCCCACTAGGATGGTTGCCAAGAGTAATGGTAGATATCGCGAGAGTAAAAATCCTAGCTGACTTTGAGGTCATCGAAATTGTGGAAGATGTGGATCCATACCCTGCACTACTCGAGCTGGACTAGGCTATATAAATGGGGGTGTCATCAATCTCAAGAAGCATAGCATGGTGTTTGAAAACAACGATACATGCGTAACAGTACCACTAGATCCAGCAGAAGGCACGCAGTATACGGAACTAGCCTACGAACGGGAGGAACTAGAACACATTTATAGATTGACTACGCAGGATGAATACAGGTTTAAAACCTCGATAGATGGGATATTTTGGAGAGATATTGAATGCTGTTCTGAAACTGATGAGGAACTGGAAGGTTGGAAAAACCGATTACACAAGGTTTCGGCACTGCACTGCCCCCGGGTCGCAAGAAACCTTTACTGCATTTCCTAAGAGGTAAGATATCTACCCCACTTTGATGAGGCTGGTAGTGTCCAGGAATTCCTAAGAACACTAGAATATAGGGTGCCAAAAGAACGATGGCTCTGGGCCCTTAATCTTGCTATGCGCGGGACACTCGCTTATTGGTGGGACACCCACAAGAAAGCATTCCCGGATTGGGAAATGTGTTAGGAAAGGATGCTTCTATAGTTCATCCCCCCAGCTAACATACGCACCAGGGTGTTCCTCGGACCCGGGGACCCCCGTGCACATCTACTTGTCGGGATGACCAAATGGTCTGACTGAACTATAGAAGAATGGGTCCATATATTTGTGCATGCCTTGGGTCCTATTCCGGCCGCTTGGTACTTAGATGCGAAATTGTACCAGCGCACCCGCCACTAGGAAATGATGAAGGAGGACTTTTTCGAAACATTCAGATTGATTGGAGGGACAAAGATGCTCAATGAAGATCTGCAGGACATTGATGCATTTTTCTTTAAGAATACTCCCCACCACGCTGCCCCAACAGTCCTAACATGGGACACGAGGATGCAAGACATAGCCAATTGTCAGAGCTTGGCGATTGATGAGGACGAGGATAATCCTCGAAACATTTCCGTCCCGGATCTAAAGGAGAATGTGCTGTTGTGGGGCCATTGCTGTAGAATATTGACGTAACGCAGCCTCTTAAGCTGCGTGACATTAATATTGGGATGAAGGAACACCCTAAGTTGGCTAAGATTGGGGACTATTGGGATGAGGGGACTGTAGGAAAAATCACATAATTACTCACGAAGTATCAGGACCTATTTCCGACGAAGTTATCTGAGCTCAAGGGCATCACCGGGGACCTTGGTATTATGCATATCACTCTGAAACCTGAGGCACATCCCGTCAAATAGCGGCCTTACCGACTGAATCCTAAATACAAGAAAAAGGTCGAGGAAGATATGGATAAAATGCTTGTCGCAGGTATCATTGAACCAGTTGAGCAGTCAGAACGAGTAAGTCCAATGGTCATCCAAGAAAATAAGACCAAGGGGGAAATACACATCTGTGTGGATCTACACAAGTTAAATGATGCCTGCGTCCATGACCCCTTTCCTACACCCTTCTCCAATGAAATATTTGATAGCGTGGGTGGACAGGAGGGCTATTCCTTCACTGATGGGTTCTCAAGGTACCATCAGATCCAAATTACACCTGAATATTGTAGTAAGACTACTTTCGCGACTGAGTGGTGGTCTTTCCAGTATATGGTCATGTCCATTGGTCTAAAAAATGCACCTGCTATTTTTTCAAGGGTCGTAGTTGCTGTATTCAAGGAGTTTATTCATAAGTTCTTGGAGGTTTGTTTTGATGATTGGACAGTTTTTGGCTTAGTAAAGGCACATGTCTCTAACCTGCGACTAATGTTGGATGCGTGCCGGAAGCACCGGATTTCCTTGAATATTAAGAAGTGCATTTTTTGTGTGCCATTTGGAATCCTGCTCGAACATATAGTCTGTCGGCAGGGATTGATGGTTGATCCTGCGAAGGTAGCCGTAATTATAAATCTGGCAGTCCCCACAACTGAGAAACAACTGTGTTCTATTCTTGGACACACTACTTATTATAGGAAATTCATTCAAGGGTACACCCTGATTACAGCGCCAATGGAAAAGCTACTAAAAAAGATGTTTCTTTCTTTTGGGATGGTGAATGTCAAAAGAGCTTTGAACTGCTCAAAGAGAAGATGACCTCTGCCCCCATACTAATATTTCCTGAATGGTCAAAGGAATTTCATGTACATGTGGATGCGTCAGGTATTGCCTTGGGAGCTGTTCTTACTCAACCTTGAGAAGGGGATATCGATCACCCGGTTGCCTTCGCGAGTCGGAAACTCTCAGACGCAAAATAGAACTAATCCACCACTGAGCGCGAAGGATTGGCTATGGTCTACGCACTAAAGAAATATAGGCGCTATCTACTAGGGGGAAACTTTAAAATGTTCACTGATCATTCGGCTTTAAAATACCTGGTCAGCAAGCCTGTGTTGGGGGGGAAGATTTGTCGCTGGCTGTTGCTATTCTAGGAATATGATTTTGAGGTCATCGTTAAGCCTGGAAGGTTGAATGCTGGCCCGGATCATCTTTCTTGCATTGAAATAGGGGAAGAACCTACTAGTTTGGACGAAGGCTTTCCAGATGCGCAACTATTTACCATTAAGGTGGTTGAAGCACACTTTGTTGATATCATTGAGTTCCTCACTACAGGCGTGGCCTCGGCTGGATATTTGGTACAACAGAAGAAGGAATTGGTTACTCGGGCCGCGGACTTTAATATCCTCGCCGGTCAGTTATACAAGCTAGGTGCCGATGAAATACTATGTAGATATGTCCTAGAACATGAATGGCTTGTCGTGTTAGCAGAAGCACATGAAGGTGTCATAGGAGGCCACTATGCAGGATGTGCAACGACACAAAATATTTTGAGGGTTGGGTTATGGAGACCTACTTTGCATCAAGATTTGTACACCTATTGTCAGTCTTGCGATACCTGCCAGCGCACAAGATGACCTTCACACTGAGATGAGATGCCTTTATAGCCTCAAGTGGGTTTACAAGCTTTTGAAAAATGGGCCATTGATTTTATAGGACCCATCAATCCGCCTGGAAAGAAAATAGGTGTGTGGTACATTATCACCGCCACTGACTACGTCACTCGATGGGCTGAGGCACAAGCGGTGAAGGATTGTACTGCGGATACTGCTGCGCACTTCATATTTGAGCAGATCCTGACTAGATTTGGCTGCCCAAACGATTCATGCCTTGAATGAGGAATTCCGGCTCCACCATGCGAAGAGTACCCCGTACGACCCTCACGCAAACAGGGTGGTTGAGGCTTTTAACAAAATTTTGGAACATGCATTAACTAAGGTTTGCAATGCTGATCATAGTGACTGGGATGTTCACATTCCCTCTGTTCTGTGGGCCTACTGAACGACCTGCAAGAAG
Source organism: Pinus albicaulis (assembly GCA_034641835.2). NCBI lineage: Eukaryota > Viridiplantae > Streptophyta > Pinopsida > Pinales > Pinaceae > Pinus > Pinus albicaulis. The sequence goes on from CM076581.1 coordinate 689,003,055, forward strand.
CTAATAGGCAGAACCCCCTTTCGGATGGTATATGGAAAAGAGGCCATAATCCCCATTGAATACGTTGTTCCTAGCCTACACATTGCATAATTTACCAATATGGCGAATCCTGATATCATAGAGGAGCATCTTGTGCAACTTGTGGCTCTGGAGGAAGATCGATTTATTGCTAAATTTCATTAACAGGTTCAGAAGGCTTGTGACAAAGCATGGCATGATCGACATATTCACTGAAAGATGTTCATCGCAGGTTACCTTGTCCTTTTCTACGATAGCCAATTTGTGAAACATCCCAGCAAATTTCGACAGCACTGGCTTGATCCCTACACAGTTAAGGAAATCATGAATGGTGGAGTAGTCCAACTAGCTACCCTGCGCGGAGACATCGTACCAGGCTTTTTCAATGGTAGTCGACTCAAGCCTTATCGGGTTCAATAACTATATGGCAGCTGCAGTGACTCGGGATGAGTCACAAGATTGTGTTGGGGGACTATTGGAACAGGGTCTCCTAACAAGATGTGAAACTGGTCCATCTTGGATATGTTTGATTAGATTTAATCTAGCGGAGGGGTTTTGGGGTGGGTCAAAACCTCGAAAGCGTTGTATTGGGTAAAAGGGTAAACCAGGGGTCCGAAAACCACAGTGTGCAGACCATAGGAAAGAGGAGGCTATATTTTTATAAATAGAGGACCATTTTTGTATTGAAAGGTAAGAATTATGAGCTATTGATGCGAATTTTGATTTAAGCTATCTGTTTGGGTTTTGGGGAACAGACTCTTGCTGGCTGTGTGCGCGGAGATCCAAGTCCAGCTGTGTGTGGACCCTGCTGCTGTGTGCATAGTTTGGGAAGGGAATTGTAAGGGATAATTGATGAATGAATGGCTGAGAAGGATTGATGAGGTACTGTATCTATGAGTAATTAGTGTATGAATTATTGGTAATTACTGTGCTGTGTATTTCTATGTTTAAGCTGCGAAGTTCTGTGTAAGTGTGTTTCTATACTTCGATCTATTTTGTTATGTTTATGTGCTACTAGATTACTGTTATAGAAGCATATATAAGTATAGATCTAGTGAACGTGGATGCGGATAGAAACCCTCTTAGTGTGTGCAGTATAAGGTGATTTGGGTATCGCAGGACCAAACCCAGTTCTTCTTGCCTTACCTATCCTTTCTCAGGGTGCGGAAACCTAGTTCCAGTACCCACCCATACTACTTCAGGTGAGACTTTGACCTGCAAAAGCAGGTCACTACTGAAAGGGCCAGTAATAGGGGTTTTTTGGAAAACCTTGCACACTGAACCTGGGTCAGGACCCCTCGAGCCAACAATGTCTTTGTAATCCAAAGCAAAAGAATATATGTTATCTCTTAGTAGCTGGCACAAATTTTCTTCCTCTTTAGCTGAGATACAAGGGTTGATATTTAGGGATCTAGATGGGCAAAATTATATAACCTTGGAAGGTTTATAAGTTGAGTCAACATAGCATAACTTGGTCCAAGGGTTGCTTTTATATTCTCTCACCAGGTCATCGAGTGGAATGGCAGTGGGGGGTTGGATATGAAGGGTATGGTCAATGAGGTCATATTGATCAGGTTTCCCCCCTCTGATAAAAGTATCTAAGGTAAAAATAAGGTAGGGTGTGGTATGGTACACTTTATCTTCTTCTTCATCCTCCAAACATAAAGGTAGATCATGTTCAATGGAAGGCTAGATAGGATGATATAATACTTGTTGTTTTGACAAGGGCCTATTTTTAATAGTCATGTTTCCAACCCTACAACTGATATCAGCATCGACGGTGTCTAGCCAAGGTCTTCCTAGAATGAGAGGATAGCCATTAAACTTGGTTTTGGGCTAAAGCACCAGGAATTCAGTGGGATATTCCCAATATTCAATGGAGACCGTAAAATCCTCAACAAATCCTTCCGGAGCTACTATGGATCTATCTGTGAGTTGCAGAACTGTAGTGGTCTTTCTCAAGGCTCCTTGGAGGTTGAGTTTCATCATGGTTTCCCTGGTCATCGCATTTATGGAAGCCCTAATATCAATTAATATATGAGGTACAATGATACCGTTAATGTGTACATCTACTACTAGACTTCCAGGCTCCAGGTATTTTAGGAAAATTACTCTCCCCAACATCAAATCAAATAACCAACCTATAACATTAATGGTGGCGATGTCTCTCTTCTTTCTCCCAAGATTTTTGAAGCATTTTTATTTGATAAGATTATTTTAGATGGTAACATCCTTAATATCTCAGAGAAGGGGTATTTTACACACAGATTATTTATTTCTCCCAGAAGTTTAGTCTCTTCTAGGGTATGCTGGCTAGGGTGGATCAGTCGCTTAAGAAAAGGAGGTGGATTTATATGAGGGGTGTTTTCTTCCTTTTCCACTTCAAAATCATTAGGTGGAGATGAAGGATGATTTTCTGGGAGCACTCTCCCTGATCTAAGGTTAATCTCATGCATCTCCCTGAGGTGGGGCCTCCACCCTTGTGATGGGTTGCTCCACTAAGGTGGTTGAGGAACATATTGCTGAAAGGGTTGATTGACATGATGAGGATGATATGGAGGGGAATAAGGCCAAGAAGGAGATGTGGGCCATGATGGAGAAGTGGAATAATACCAAGGTTTCAAGGGTGCATTCTGGTTTGCATGGTAGTAATAATAAGGCGCACCTTGCATGCCTTATTGGTGTGGTCAAGGCCCTTGAGGCCTTCTTTGATTTATGAATAAGAGTTGCTCAATTCCTCCTTCCACACCTTGATATACAACTTTGAGGCTAGGTAAGGAAGGAAATAAAAAGGCATGGAGATAAGCCAAGGAAAGAAAACAAGGAATTGGAAACCATGGAAAGGAATTGGATGAGATAAGGTCGGTCAAATTTTACACACTTTTTTAATGTATCTGCGCCTTTGATCAATGCGGGTCTTCTAAAAGGTATGAATAATGGGTACTCGTTGGATGTGAAATTTAATTCCGCATCCAACGAGTGTCTACACTTGAAATTAGAGTAAATCTATAAGGAGATAAGCAAAAAATACAAATAGAAAAAGTTTTTTTTTTCTTTTCATGGGTTAGAGTCTCGATGGATCATTTTTAAGTTGGTTTTGTTTTGTTTTCAAATTATCCTAATTATTTGAAGGTGGAAATAAGGAGCTCATCACGTGTTGCAACCATGGCATAAAATAAATAATACAAATGAGGCTCTGTGGTACACTATGAACCCATAAACATGAAGCTTTTGGAGGAATAACCTGTTTTCAGCCAGTCTTTTGCCAGCGTTGGATGTATGCATTTTTTCTAGAAGTTACAAGGTTTCCATGGATAGATTCCTAAATATTTTTCCATAAATTTCACAGGAGCATAAACAAAGGTTGGCATGTTAAATTTTGTAGTCTCTCCTGATACAATTTCACGTGCTACAAAGATTACCAGGTCTGGTGAGATGTGGTTCAAAGTTCAGAATTTCCAACTACTTAACTGTGACGATTTTCTAAAGGATGAATACAAAGGAATTGACATGACTGTTGGAATTTCTAGGGTTTTCCTTAGAGATAATTTTTCAAGATTTTTAATGGTCATGGAAAAATATTTTACATTTGAAGGAAGGTTCAATATGATTTACCAATATCGCTTCAGAGTGCTCTTAAATTTCACATGTAAAAAAAATATGGACATTCCTTTCTATATTTTTAGGAGTTTTGGAAATACGGGTGATAAATTCCAGGCCAAATGTGATGCTAGAAATAATTCTATATTCCATCATGGCCTCATCAAATTGATTGTTTTAGAAGAGTTGTATAAGTTAAACAAATGTTGGCTTGCATTATTTTTCTTGAGTGGTTATAAGCTAGATGTTGCTACTCCCTCTATAAAAACTCCAAAATATCAGTCAACAACTCCTAGGGAAGAGAAAGAACCAAAAACAAAACATGTAGTAAAAACTTCCACGACTACAAGGAAAAGAATGACCAGAAAATAGAGTAAAGGGAAAGGTAAGTTAGCTGATATTCCAAAAGCCATTGAATTTGAAGAAAATCCAGTTTTGCAGCCTTTGCAAGTGATTGAGACAGGAAATCAGAAAAACAACGAGGGCTAAGAAACTTGAGTTTACAAAAGAGAAACCTCGATTTATTTTCAGACTAAGAAATCCTGTAACAAGATCAATGAAACAAACAAAAGAGATGCTAGAAGTGCCCTAAGAAAAAGCAAAGCCAATAAAGAGAAGAAAAGGAAAAGAACCCATGCAAGAAAAAAACTAGATAGAAGTTTTACAAGAACAACTAAGAGAGGCTAGAGAAGAAGTGATATAAGCCAAACTAGATAGAAAGGAGTTGATGGAGGAGGTGTCAAAGCAGATAGACTACTATGATGAAGTTGTAGAAAAATCCAAAAGGATGGTGAAGAGGACTTTAACATTGCATGTGACGTTAAATCATATGTATAAAAGGAACAAATAACTATAGGTAGGTAGAAATAGGTTTCAAAAAAAAGTCAGAGGATTGGAAACTCAAGTAGAGTTGATCAAATGTGAACTCTCAAAAATAAATTTTAAGCTTTTAACTAAAGTAACAAGCACCTCATGAGTATGGTAAATTTCTCACATTTTTTCCCATACTATGTTAAATGATATTTTCAACCATAAACATGGTTAGACAGGCTATAAGGAGTGATAAGAAGGCAGAAGAAGTCATAAAAAAATAAAAAATTAGAGAATTCAAAATTTCATAGCAACTCCCCATAGTTAAGCTGCAAATCTGCTACGAAACTATTGTAGTATATCATTGATGAAAGTGCAAGAGAATATTTCAAATGAAGGAATTCTAATGCTACAAGTTTAGCTAAAATGCATCAGAGTACACTTTAGAACTTATAGAAAAATCAGAAAGGTACCAGAGGAAAGTTTTTGTAACTTGCTACGAAACTACCAAATAACTTTCTTGCGTTATAAATTTTGGTTTGTCATTAGAGAATAGGGAAATCAGATTAGTTACAAGTCACAAGCATATCCACATCATTAGACAAGGGAATTCCTATTTTCCAATAACACAAGTCAACAAAGTCAACCATGTCAGCACATCCACGTGGCAGGAGCACATCAGTAGTTCAACAAACTCATTATTTGGTTGGATTCGATAAGGTTCAACAACAGAATTTTTGAGGGCTCATAAATGAATAGAATCCTATTTGAATTCAAATTGTATCAAAATAGAAAATCCCTAAAAAATCTCATATGTTTTGTAAATTAAATAGGATTATTTCTCTTAGCATGATGTTCGAATCTGGCCCCAAGTGGTAGATTTTGAAATTAATGGAAAATGGAGATGTTTCTCTATATATTTGTATTTTTTTTAACTCCAAAAGGGATCGAAAGTGTGAGAAAGACCATATTTTGTACATTTTTATCCAATTAATATATATTTTCTGCAATACTCTGTTTTGAACTTGAGATTCAATTTTTGGTTTCATTCTATGCCATCATGTTTTTATGATATTGTCATTTTTCATAGCTTGTTTTCTTACTTGGAATTCAATGTAATATTGCTCCAACTTTCTTCAAATTTGCTATGATTAACTCTAGATTTTTACTTCACATCGGTTGAACCAAAAATGCCCGAGCTTCCACAAAATAAAGTTTGTCTATAATTGAGTTATATTTTAACTGACTCCATGCCTAATGGTGGTGATTATCACACTTTATTTCACCTGAAAAATCATACAAAAATCCAGAGTTAGTCATCTGTAATTGAACTTATTCAGAATATTATCCAATACTTATTAAGAGAGCCATCTCCAGTTAGAAGGGATAACTTCTAGCTGTAAGTGGTTTGAAATAATTACCCTTGGTTGGAGGTTGACACAGCCCAGACTGTCAGATCAAGTGATAACATTTTGGTGCGTCTGCGAGGAGTCGAAAGCTATATTATCCTAGGTGATTCTTTTCAAAGTAGCTGAAATCTTGAAGGTAGCAGGATATCAAACATTTTGAGCTTGTACTTATACCTTGGCGAATCCACTGGCATCTTCAACTTAAAGGTGGTTCCCAAGAGGATGTACACGAGAAGCAATCCAGATCCAGATCCACCAAATATAGTTGATGATCCAAAGAAAATTCTCATATGAAATGGTAGCTCATGAAAATCAAGTACTACATATCTATTAAGATCTCCATATTTACCCTCTGGAGGTGTTCAAAGTATTGAGGACATAAAATTTGATGAAAATTTTGAGCAAACAATATTTAGATCTAGAACAGAAAATTAATTAATAGAAGTTGTCCTAGATATACAAATATTAGGGGTAGACACCACATCTATTGTTTCCAAAGAAGATAAAGAAGGATTTTGGGAAACTATCACATCCAAGCTATCATTGGAACATAAGTATTTATAAAAATTAAAGAAACTTGATACTTTTGAATTTCTCTTGAATATAAGAGATGTTATCCCTTTACCTGAATGGAGTTATTTTATTTTCTGAGTTAAAGGGACCTGTAACATAGTTTCCTGTAATCACATCTGCTGCTTTTACTATTTGGATAGCTACCTCCTCTGTTGTAGCCTCTACTAGTACATCTACTGTTGTCTCTTCTTCAATGGAAGGAGTTCCTCCTCCTCCCCCTTTAGGCCCTGCTAGATATGCCCCTCCTGTATTTATTTCCCTTCTTCATGATATGTCAGAGGGATATTCTACTAGAATGAAAAATATTGGAGGTGAGGAGGGAATCACTGCAAAAGAACATGTTCACCAATTTAATGATTTTATAGACTTAAATGAGGTGGATGAAGAATATCTTAAGATAAGATTTTGTGTACAGAGTTTCATTGGTGAAGTCAGAAAATGGTTTAAAGCCTTAAACCCAATATGTATACAGAACTGGGATCAATTAGAAGACACTTTATTAAGGAAATGGGGAATTAAGGTCAATCTTGTTCAAGAATTGAATGAATATAATTATTTGAATAAAGTAAGTAATGAATCGGTGCGAGATTTTTCAAAGAGGTTTAACAAAGTTTATAATTCCATTCTGGTTCATATAAAACCTCCCCCAGGGGCTACCCAATTGCATTATGTTGAAAATTTTAATTATGAGTTTAACATTTTAATGAGAGAGAGGGAATCTGCCACTTTGGCTGACATGCAAAATGATGTTGTTAAGGTAGAGGTGAACATGGCCACAACAAAAAGGTCAAGGGCTAGAAAAAGAAGAGTAAAGGAGGAAGACCAATCTTCTACATATTCATATGTAAAATTTGAGAGCATGATGAAAACCATGGAAAGGCTTATGGATAGATTAAAATTTGGAAATAATCCTCCTGTTGCACAACCAAAACCACAGATAAGAAATCCAAATTTTAGAAGACCTCAGATTCAACAGAGACCAAGAGAACAAAGAAACCAACCTAGTCAGCAAGTTAGACCCCCTTTCTAGCAAAACCTAGAAGATGAAGAAGAAATGCAGCCATAAAATCAAGAAGACATCATACATTTCTTGGATGAGGATGAAACAAGGATTTTTTTAACAAAGGAGGAGCATGATGAATCCAGTAATGACATGTTACGATAAAACTAAAAAACAATCAGAATACCAGAAAGGTTATCATCATGCCATTTTTGAGATGTAAAATTAGTATAACCTAAGGAATAAGAATGTCCCTGTAGCTTCCAATAAGAATCAAACTAAGAAAAAATATGGTCCAAAGGCTGCTGAACAAAAGAGAGATGCTCCTGGGAAAGAAATTGAAAAAATTAAACCTATTTTTAGCCTAGAAAATGAGATTTCAAAAATAAAAATTTTTGTCCCCTTTGGATAAATAATAAAAGTTACATAATACAAGAGTCAAATTATGAAAATGCTTAACACTCATGCTAGACCCTTTGATACTCTAAATATGCAAGAAGGTCACCCTACCATATTCTTAGGACCTAGAGTGTAAGATGATCAAAATGAGGAAGTGACACCATGTTATGTAAGTTTGAACATTCATGACATGAGATTACACATTTCTATGTTTGATTCATGGGCATCTCACAATTTAATGCCAAAAGTCATCATGGAAATATTGGGGTTAGACATAACCAGAACATAAAATTATTTATTCTCATTTGATTCTAAGAGAGTTTAGTGTATAGGCTTAATCAAAGATGTGGTTGTTGGTCTAACTCAGATCCCTGCTAAAAGTGTAGCGATGGACATAATTGTAGCAGATATTCCACCAAAATTTGGTATGCTATTATCCAGATCATGGGCAACCAAAATCAAGTGAACCATTCAAATGAACATGTTCTAAACCACTATTATTGTTTTTGGTGAGCAAATAAGATTATATAGAGAGTAAAAAATGACATATATGGTCAGAAACAAAGAAAAACGTCAAAATTTCCCAGTTTATGCAGTGGAAACATAATTAGGGTCATCTATACATTTCAATGAAGTCACTGATGAAACATAAAATCAACATGCAGATCAGAGGCAACATTTTGAAGGAATTGATAGTGAAGGTTGGTGGAACATGAGATTTTATGGTGCTACTAGTAGAGATGGAGCTGGTACAGGAATTTGGACAATCATCCCAAGAGATGAAAGTAAGTTATTCTCTTACAAACTTAATTTTTATTGCACGAACAATATGGAAGAGTATGAAGCTTTGGTTTTGGGTTTATAAGTTTTGAAAGATTTAGGTGCTCAAAATATTTCATTGTATGGTGAATTTGAGTTTGTTATTAAACACGTAAATGGCACCTATCAAACCAAAGATGTTAGAATGAGAGCATACAAAAATTTAACTCTTGAATTGCTAGAAAATTTTAGAGAATACAATTTTACAATAAGGCCTAGAGAGCAAAATGGTATTCAGATTCCATGGTTGTTTCAGCTAGCCTATTTACAATTCCCATTCATTCCAAAAAGAAATATGAAATTGGAATAAAAAAAAGGCCAGCCATCCTTGATAACATAAAAAGCTGACAAGTATTTGAAAATGACCAATGGGTCAAAATTTTTCTGGAGTTGAAAGAAGAAATTGAAACCACTCAAATTTATCAGTAAAATATGTTTGTTGAAGCTAAAACCAATACATAGGTCATCCAAATAAAAAATAATTGTTTTCCTAAAGGGTTGATTCCACTTGAAAAATTGTTTGATCCAAATGATGTAGCCGAGAATAAGATACAATATGATGATGAAGAAGTTGAAAATTGTAATCTTGGTACTGCTGAAAATCCAAAGTGTGTCAAGTTGTTCAAATTATTTTCTTTCGAGGTAAAACTCAAATATGTTGATTTTTTGAAGAAATACATATATGTATTTTCATGGAGTTATGTGAATTTGAAAGAGTATGATCCTAGTATCATCCAGCATACAATACCAATAAAGGAAAATGAAAATCCTTTCAAAAAAAAGCTGAGGAGAATTAATCCACTAATTCTTCCATTAATTGAAAAAGAGATTAAAATGTTGTTTGAAGCCAATATTATAGTACCATTGAGGTTTTCCAGGTGGTTAGCCAACTTGGTACCTATAAGGAAGAAAAATGGGGTGATCAGGATACGTATTGATTTTAGAAATTTGAATAAATCCTCACTCAAAGACTTGCAGAACATAGTAGGATCACATATTGCAAAAAATGGATCATATATTTTAGAACATAGTAGGATCAAAAAGGATGTCAATGATAGATGGTTTCTCAGGGTATAACCAGATATTAGTGCATCTGAATGACCAAGAGAAGACAACTTTTACCATGCCCTGGGGAACATTTATGTATGCAAATATGCCTTTTGGACTCATGAATGTAGGGGAAATTTTTTAGAGGGCCATGGACATTCCATTTGCAGAAGAAAAGGACAAATTTGTGGTTGTATATTTGGATGATATCACTGTGTTATCAAATAAAGAAGAAGAACATCTCAAACACTTAGAAACGATTATTCAAAAATGCAGAAAATTTGGTATTTATTTAGACCTTATAAAAAGTGTTTTTTCCTTGACGATAGGAAAATTATTGGGTCATATAATATAAAAGGAGGGGATTAATACTGATCCAAGTAGAGTTTATGCTATTCAAAAGATATATTTTCCCAAAAAAAGGAAGGAAATTTAATCTTTTCTAGGAAAGGTGAACTTTTTTAGAAGATTCATTCCTAACTTTGCAGAAATTGTGAAACATATTACAAAGATTATTAAGAAAGACCGTGATATTAAGTGGAAAACAAAGGCTAAACGTTAATTTGAAGAAATCAATAAGCCTCTTACTCAAGCTCTAGTACTCATAAACCCTGATTTTTCAAAATATTTTTTTGTTTTTACCCTTGCTTCTTAACACACTATTGTAGGAGAATTGTTACAGAGAAAACACCAAGGTAATGAACTACCCACATCATTATTTAGTAGGGAAATTGGGAATTCTGAATTGAAGTATAAAATTATGGAGAAGCAATCTTATTCTTTGGTGAAAGCACTTGAATATTTCAGGGTATATGTCATACATTCACATATTGTTGCTTTTGTACCTTATGTTGTAGTAAAAGACATATCAACCCAAACTGATCCAGATGGTAAGAGGAGAAAGTGGATTGCTACTTTACTTGAATATGATCTGGATATCAGACCAAAAAAATTGGTAAAAGGACAAGGACTGGAAAGTCTTATGACTCAATCCAATTTTGACTGTCTAGGAATTAATCTTATAGCAAAAAATTCAGATGTAATGGAAAATGAAGAGTTGATCCTTGTTGAAGAAAGGTTTACAATTTCAAACCGATATAAAGATGTTATTTTTGTTCTACAACATCATAGAGCTCCTCCTAATTAAAAAAATCAAAAGCCATATTTGTCAAGATGAAATCAATGAGGTATTGTATCTTGAAAAAATGTTTGTACTGGAAAGACGCATGTGGAATACTTCTTAACTATCTATTAGAATATGAAGATGAGAAAGTGTTTGAAGAATTTCATAAATGTGATTGTGGGGGTCATCATTAATAGAAAGAAACAATAAATAAAATACTCAGAGCAGGATTTTGTTGGCCTTCAATGTTAAAATATGTGTATGAGTAAATTGTTGCTTGTCATGAATGTCATATCTTTGATGGAAAAAGAAAGTTTTTCCCATTACCTTTGAAACCCATTTTTGTGGAATCTCCTTTCCAGTTATGTGGGTTGGATTTTATTAGGGAAATACATCCTACATCCTCAAGCCAACATCAGTGGATTCTGAATTCCATCAACTATTTTACAAAGTGGATTGAAGCAATTCCTACAAGACAAGACACATATTCTGTAATCATACAATTTCTGGAAAGTCACATTTTATCTAGATTTGGTTGTCCAATGAAAATAATCACTAACAATGCTCAGGCCTTTAAATAAAATAAGATGGTGAATTTTTTTAATGAGTATAATATCACCGTTGGTCATTCTATAACTTATTACCCTCAAGGTAATGGCTTGGCTGAGTCATCAAAAATAGCCTAATCAGAATTATCAAGAAACTTTTGCAGGAAAATAAGACGTCATGGAACTTGAAACTTAAATTCTCCTAATGGGCTGACATAATTTGCACCAAAATATCCATAGGGATTTCTCCTTATGAGTTGGATTATGGGACTGAAGCTGTGTTTCCTAGATCCCATGGAGTTCCAGCGATGAAATTGTTGCAAGGATTGGAGGAAGAACAAATGAAATTCAATGGAGGATCAATCAATTGATTTATTTGCAAGAAAAAAGAGAAGAAGTCTACAATAGCTATCAACAATCTCAAAACAGGGTTAAAAATAAATTTGAAAAAAATAAAAAAGAAGCATATCTCAATATTCATGATGTGGTTTTGAAGTGGGAGGCTCAAATTGAAGACAAAGGGAAACATGGCAATTTTGAGAACCTCTGGAAAGGGTCATATAAGATCTCAGCTTACCATGGGAATAATACATTTATACTACAAGAGATGGATGGTCAACTGTGTAAAGGAGAACCTATGAATGACATGTTTCTCAAGCATTATTCATCTTGATTTAGTTAGCTAGAAAAACATCATTGTACATATTCCATGTTTCATTTTCAAATTTGCAGGTGTGGATGGTCTCTTCAACAGGTTTGAGCTCGAAGTGAAGGCCATAAAATATTGGAGATGATGTCATTAGTTTTCAATGTTTGAATAAGGCACCTGGTTTTTTGGTTCTTTGCTGCACCATATGGGAGAAACATCCCCATTGGATCCAATGTTATCTTATATAACACTTCGATATAGTTTGGAGTTAACTTGCCAAATTAGCTAGGTTTTTAAATTTTCTCAAAATAAAACCACATATACAAAGTGTCAATTTGGTCACCTAGTTAGTGTGTAGATTCAACATGGGTCTAAGTAGGGTCCACAGTGTGATTCAAACTCCAAATCATTATTTGAGTCAGTCTCAGTTCTTCGTGATAATTTTTTAGCCACTTTTGTCAAATTTCGTAGCAGGTCCATTTACGAAAACAAAGGGCTTGCTACGAAAGTTCCCGAAACTTCGATAGAAAATATATGAATTTTGCCACTTGTTCCGATATGAAACCTTGTTATTATTGATAACGATCCATTATTTTTAAAACTCACGGGTTATATTCTCAATGGATCATGGTTATATGTCAGGGTTTACCTTTATCCATTATCCCCAAATGTCACATTGTAAATCACACGGTCAATTTTTCTCTTTTTAATTTTTGAGTTAGTTTTGTTGTCATAGGTAGATCTAGCTGTCATTAGGAGAATTTGAAGGTGGAAATAAGGATCTCATTACGTGTTGCGGCCATGGCATAGAAGAAATAATACAAAGGAGGCTTTGTGGTATGCTATGAACCCACATACATGAAGCTTTTGGAGGAAGACCCTGTTTTCAACTAGCCTTTTACCTGCGTTGGATGTCTGCATTTTTGCTAGAAGTTACAGGGCTTCCATGGTCAGATTTCTAAATATTTTACCATAAATTTCATAGGAACATAAATGAAGGTTGGCATGTTAAATTTTGTATTCTCTCGTGATAAAATTTCACGTGCTACAGAGATTACCATGTCTGGTGAGATGTGGTTTAAAGTTCAGAAGTTATAGCTACTTAACTGTGATGATTTTTGGAAGGATGAATACAGAGGAATTGACATGACTACTAGAATTTCTAGGGTTTTCCTTAAAGAGAATTTTCCAAATTTTTAATGGTCATCCAAAAATATTTTACATGTGAAGGAAGGTTCAATATGATTTACCAATATCACTTCAGACTGCTCTTACATTTTATATGTAAAAAACCTCTAGACATTCCTTTCTATATTTTTAGGAGTTTGGGAAAGATGGATGGTAAATTCCAGGCCAAACCTGATGCTAGCAATACTTCTATCTTCCATTATGGCCTCATCAAATTGCTTGTTTTAGAAGAGTTGAATAAGTTAAACATAGATTGGCTTACTTTCTTGTTCTTGAGTGGTTATGAGCTATATGTTGTTACTACCTCTAGAAAAAATCCAAAATATCAGTCAACAATTCCTAGGGAAGAGAAAGAACCAGAAACAAAACATGCAGTAAAAACTTCCATAGCTACAGGGAAAAGGATTACCAGAAAACAGAGTAAAGGGAAAGGAAAGTTAGTCGATATTCCAGAAGCCATTGAACTTGAAGAAAGTCCAATATTGTAGCCTTTGCAAGTGATAGAGACATGAAATCAGAAAAAGAACAAGAGGGCTAAGAAACTTGAGTTTACACAAGAGGAAGCTGGATTCATTTTCAGACCAAGAAAGCTTGTAACAAGATCAATGCAACAAATAGAAAATATGCCAGAAGTGCCCTTATAAAAAGAAAATCCAACAAATAGAAGACAAGGAGTTGAATGCATGCAAGAAAAAATATAGATAGAAGTTTTATAGGAAAAATTGAGAGAGGCTAGAGAAGAAGTGATAGAAGCCAAACTAGATAGAAAGGAGTTGATGGAGCAGGTGTAAAAGCATATAGAATACTATGATGAAGTTGCAGAAAAAGCCAGAAGGACTTTACCATTGCACATGATGTTAAAGAAGATGTATAAAAGGAACAAATGGCTATAGGAAGAGAGAAATAGGTTGCAAAAACAAGTAAGAGGATTCAAAACTCAAGTAGAGTTGATCAAAGGTTAACTCTCAAAAATAAATATTGAGCTTTTAATTGAAGTAGAAAGCATCTCATGAGTATGGTAAATTTCTAACATTTTTTCCCATACTATGCTAAATGATAGTTTTAACAATCAACATGGTTATACAGGCTATAAGGAGTGATAAGAAGGCATAAGAAGTCATTAAAAATCAAAAGATCAGAAAATTCAAATTTTCATAGCAACTCCCCATAGTTAAGCTGAAAATATGCTACGGAAATGCTATAGCTTTTCATTGATGAAAATGAAAGAGAAAGATTCAGATGAAGAATTTCTAATGCTATGGCTTTAGCTAAGATGTATTAGAGTAAATTTTACTACATACTGTAAATCAGAAAGGCACCAGAGGAATGCATTTGTAACTTGCTACTAAATTTTTCTACGAAACTGTCAAATCACTTTTTTTGCATTATAAATTGTGGTTTTTCATCAGATAATAGGGAAATTAGATTAGTTACAGGTCATAATGTTAATTTTTGGAAACTAGATCCAAACTCCATGGTGTGATACTCAGATGACGATGCCAATATTTTTACTGGATTCCTCTTTCAGAGGGGTGCAAGATCGATCTAAAGATCTTCTTGATCTGATGAGTAGAACATTTATTTTGAATTAATTCAACTTATGTGCAAGGTCGGCTAGAATTGAAATGTAGGCTTGAAGCCCCAATAGAAGTGTCACACGCCCTCACTGATGGATATATATTAGTCAATGTTGGAGGTCATTTTCATCATCTCTCATCACGTATTTTCTCTCTGCATCAGATTGGTTCGATCTCACACTTGGAGGCTTCTCTTCACTCACACGTGGGAAAACAACAACTAGGATTTTGGATCTGTTCTAGGGTTTTTCAGCGCAAAATTGACCAGTGTTTACTTTGGTCAATTGAACCGAAACTCTCCCAAAAAATTCAATCTTTGCAGTCTGCATTTTTTGGCACAAAAACTGAGGCTGAACATTGACTTTGACTTCGCTACATTGACTTTATGCTGTTGCTATTTTGCGTTGATCGTTGATTGGATAGTGTTGAATTTTGTTGACTTTTGGGTTGACTATTGTAGATCTATCTTGAGGGTTGTGTGACACATTATGGTTGCCTGACCATAAGGAGACTTCATTGGTTGAAGCATCCTGTTGACCGTTGTAACACACCATAACACAAATATTTTGCTGATCAAGTTAATTGCATTTTTTGTTTGTCTTCCATCGCTCTATTGATATGTTCTATCAACATTTTACTTTCATGTTTATGTGATTTCTTTCGGGTTTAAAGTGAATTTGCATCAAGCATAGAAATGTTGGACATTGGGTTCAATTCTCCCCATGTGTTTCGCAACATGGAGTAACCGCCTCTCGTGGATCCTAACTCTAGTGATTGTAGCAGAGACTAATGCCTGCGGGTTTTGGTCTAACGGAAATTGTGATTCCAACAAGTGGTATCAGAGAAACATGTATCGAGTTTGAAACTCACCTGACTCGCGTTGGGGGGGAGATTGTTGGACATTGGGTTCATTGTTCCCTGTGTGTTTCGCGACATGGACTAACTACCTCTCGTGGATCCCAACTCTAGCGATTGTAGCAGAGACTAACATCTGTGGGTTTTGGTCTAACGGAAATTGTGATTCCAACAAGAACATCCTCAAAAATTTACATGGTATCATAGCTAAGGTGAAGACAAAGCCCAAGTTTGTATTAAGAGAAATAACCGAAGAATTAGTATTTTTCAAGTACTCATGGGTACCTCAAATTATAATGGCTTCAAAGCTGATGACAAGTTGATTGGAAAGTCTGACTTTCATGCTTGGAAGATGTCTTTTGATCTAATCTTGGAAGACCTAGATGTCATGGACTATGTGCAGGGTAAAATCCAAGAGCCTCCATCATCTGCACCTGTTGCCACCAAGACAAAGTATAAGAAAGGGAAATCAAAGAAAATCTGATCATCGAGGATTCCATCCATAAGAGTCTAGTTTCCTACATCTCTGAGCGGGGCACATCTAAGGAGATGTATGATAAGTTGATCAATATGTTTAGGCCTAGCAATGCAAATCAAGTTCTTTTCTTTAAGAACCAATTGAATAATTTCAAGAAAGGCAAGGATGAATCCATTCAATCCTATTTTCTAAAGTTGATTGAGATTAGGAATAACCTTCTTGCCATTAGGGAAACAATAGTTGATAGAGAAATGGTTCTCACCACACTTAGAGTTCTCCCATCTGAATCGCATGTATTCATTACTACCATTCTCAATAATAATGTGATTCCTGATTTCGACGAAGTATTTTCAAGATGCACTCAAGAGGAAAACAATGATGGAATATGAAAATGAAGGTAATTTTCCCTTCACTGCTCGTGCTAAGAAGAAGAACAATGGTGGTCCGAGGAACCGTGGAAGAGAAGGGGCCCAAGTAAATAAAGGAAGATGTTACACATGTAACAAGACTAGCCACTATGCTAGAGAATTCCCTAATAGAAAGGATTCTCCTGGGGATGATGATAACAACAACAACAGGAGGAATGGCAATCAAAGGAACAATTGGTTCAAAGGAAAGAGGAAGGCTCCCTCTGGTCGTAATGGAAATGAGAAACCTTTCAAAAGGTCAAGAAATTCTAGGTATGAGGAATCTAATGTTGTTGATGATAAGAAAAATGAATTCATTCTTGTATCTTCCCTCTCTTTTGCATCTCCACCCGACACCATGGATGTCTGGTTGATTGATAGTGGTGCTTCAAGGAACCTCACTGGGTTTAAAGAAGCGCTTTCTGATTTGATTGTAAAGGATACTAATTTGAAAATTATACTTGGAGATAATGCCACCTATCCCGTGAAAGGGACAGGACTGTGACCCTCCATCTATCTCAAGGTCAAGTCCTTCACTTGCAAGATGTACTATATGTACCTAATTTGAAGAAGAACCTTGTTTCTATCTTGGCCATGGAAGACAAAGGTTTCAATGTGGAATTCTTCAATGGAAAGGTACGCATCTGGAAGAAGGGTTTCAAGGAAGCTCTTATGATTGGGTTTAGAATTGATACACTCTACCAAGTTGGAGGAAGTCCAC
Organism: Pinus albicaulis; assembly: GCA_034641835.2. Classification (NCBI taxonomy): domain Eukaryota; kingdom Viridiplantae; phylum Streptophyta; class Pinopsida; order Pinales; family Pinaceae; genus Pinus; species Pinus albicaulis. Next base: position 689,020,276 of record CM076581.1, read on the forward strand.
TGGGAGCTATGACATGTGATTCTATTCATTAAATAGAACTATGGCGCTGGAGGTTTGGACACCTTCATTACAAATCCCTTCCTGAAGAAAGGAAGGTGGTGACAGGGATGCCTAAATTAAAAAATGAGCATGAAGGTGTATGTCAGGGTTGTGCTGAAGGAAAGCATACAAGAGGACCTTTCCCCTCAAGTGTCATAAAGACATCTGATGTCTTGCAATTGATACATTCTGATCTGTCTAGTATGCTTCCTGTGACATATTTGGGAGGAGTTTCTTGTTACATGACATTTATAGATGACTTCTCTCACAAGACTTGGATATACTTCTTGAAGAAGAAGGATGAAGAATTCATGGGGTTTCGTAGTTTCAAATCCTTGGTGGAAAATCAAATAGGGAAGAAGATCAAGATTTTAAGGACCGATAATGACATTGAATATGAGATGAACGAGTTCAATAACTTTTGCAGAGAAGATGACATCGAGAGGGAGACCACAACCATATATACTCCTGAGAAAAATGGTGTTGTTGAAAGAAAGAATAGGACAATTGTGGAAGCTTCCCGTGCCATGCTGTGTGACCAAGGTTTTTCGAAGTTTCTATGGGGAAGCTGCAAACACTGCTGTGTACATTCAAAATTGATGCCCGCATTCCACTTTGGACTCCAAAAATCTTAAAGAAGTCTTCTCTAGTAAGAAATGTGATGTTTCACATTTTATAGTTTTTGGATGTCCTATTTATTTTCATGTGCCGAATGAGAAGAGAAGTAAGCTGGATGCTTCTAGGAAGAAGGGAATGTTTGTGGGCTAGAGTGAAACTTCGAAGGCTTATAGAGTCTATGTGCCTGGTCAAAGAGAAGTGGAAATTTCCTACGATGTTACCTTTGATGAAGATGCTTCCCTTAAGAAAGTGATAAAACTTCCAAGATCTGAGGAAGATCATGATGTAAGATCTGGGAATCAGGAAGAATCAAAAGATGAGATGATGCCCGATGTTGAAGGACCGATGGACCCTATTGATCCACCTCCTTCAATGAAGAGAATACCCTCATGGCTTAGGGATACTCTCGGGGATTCCAAGATACATATGGCCCCAAGGGGAACATTCCGTGAAAGCAAGAAGTTGAATATATACCAAGGGTATCTAGTAGCCATGAGTACAATTGTACAATCTAAGTCTGGATCATTTCAAGAAGCCATAATGCATCAAGTCTGGAAGGATGCTATGCATGAAGAGTATGAGTCCATTATGAAAAATGATGTCTGGGATGTGGCTCCGAGATCGGAGGAAAAAATTGTTGTCACCTCGAAATGGCTTTATAAGATCAAGCATGGATATGATGGTAGTGCTGAAAAGTTCAAGGCAAGATTCATTGCACGTGGCTTCTCTAAAAAGTTGGGCATAGACTATGATGATATATTTGCACCTGTGGACCGATATACCACCATGCGATATATTATTTCCCTTGCTGCTATGCAAGGATGGAATCTTCATCAGATGGATGTGAAGACCGCATTTCTACATGGTTCGATAAAGGAAGAGGTGTACATGGAGCAACCTCTGGGGTTCAAAGTCCACGATAGAGACACCCATGTATGCTGGTTGAAGAAAGGCCCCTATGGGTTGAATCAAGAACCTAGGGCTTGGTACGAGAGGATAGATAGCTACTTGATGAAGCTGGGCTTCAATCGTAGTAATGTTGATATGAACCTTTACTTCAAGGTTGATAGAGAAAAACCTCTCATTCTAGTTCTCTATGTGGATGATCTCTTCCTGAGAGGTGCTAAATATCTCATTCATTAGTGTAAGAGCGAGCTCGCTTTTGAGTTCGAGATGAAGGACCTAGGATTGATGCATTACTTCCTAGGCCAGGAGGTTTGGTAGAGTCCTGGCGAGATTTTCCTCTCTCAAGGAAAATACATTGTGAAGCTATTAGAAAGATTTGGAATGGTGGACTGTAAGTTCGTGTTGACACCAATGGAGCTCAACTTTAATAAGTTGAGTGGAAACGTTGTTGGGCCCTGATGTTCTTAGTGAGCACCCGTCTGGATGTATGTTTTGCAGTGAACACTTTGAGTCAACACATGGTTGATGCTCATCAAATTCACTAGGTTGGTGCCAAGAATCTGTTGAGATATCTTCGAGGCACGATAAACCATGGGATGAGATATATTGCCGAGAATTTGAGACTCCATGGATATAATGATACCGATTGGATGGAAATGTGGTGGATTGCAAGAGCACATATGGATGCTCTTCACACTTGGGTCTGCTTCGTTATCTTGGATGAGCAGGAAGCAAAAGTCAGTTGCTTTGAGCACTGCTGAGGCCAAATAAATTGCAGCGAGTATGGCCTATTTTGAATTTTCTTGGTTGTGAAAGCTCTTCAGTGAGTTGTTCGGGCATGTGTTATATACCACCGTTATCCTTTGTGATAACTAGAGTGGGATTCGTTTGTCAGAGAATCTCGTGTTCCACGATCAATCCAAACATATTGATATAATGTACCACTTTATCCGGGATATGGTACATCGAGGCGCCGTAAGGCTCAATCATATATGAATTGATGAGTAGGTCGCAGATATTCTCACAAAGCCCTTGGGGAAGGTCAAGTTCCTAACCTTTCGTGAGAATCTTGGAATCATGGAACGACCCTATGATGAGGGTCCTATTGGACGATGAGCTCTAGGAGCTCTAGGGGGCTTTGGGGATAGTTTCTTGGAGCTATAAGCAACCACAGGACTATGATTACCAAACCTTGTTTGTGCGCTTCTGCCCCACCATTATGATATTGAGTTGGTTCACCTCTCTTTGATCTGTGCCCCATATGCATCCTACCCATGGAGTACCAGACTCATGGGAAGTACCTCTCATCTTGGCCAATGAGGTGGGAAAAACTAGAGACCAGTAGCAAAAACGATGGACGCTGTTAGACTCCTATACCAATAGGTGTCATTTTTCATGATTGTCTTGATTGAACTATGGAATATGTTCAAACCTTTTTCTTGAGCAAAGGTGTTCCATATTCTTGAAAAAAACAAAAAATCAAAAAATTTTAAAAAATGTAAAGAGGGTATACCCTAAAAGAAAAATCAAAGGGTAAGAAAAAATAAACTGGTCAAAAAAGTGAAAGAAATGAACCCCAAACAAAAATAGACCAAGGAAAGTGTGCAAATCCAAATGCCACTACTATTTCATTTTTCTGTAAATAAGTAATTGTGTGCAACTTGTCAAACTTTGCCACAATTTATGAAGGGTCAAACTATTTAAACTTGACTTATTCATATTTCAATTTCATGTTATAGAATAGAGAATAAATATCTGACCAAACAGTTTAATCTTGGCAGATAAGTAGATAGGTAGAGTTAATAAAAGGTGCTCAACAGTTTAATCTGAGCCCTTGGATGCAATAAGGGTAGAATTAGATAGATTTGCCATGTAAAAAGAAAAAATGTTGATAAGGGTTTGCAAGTCTAAATGCACCCTAATAAATAAGAGAAAATGGTAGTGTCAAGTAGATAGGGTAGGTAGATGGTGTTGCAAAGTTTTATATGATGAATGATGGTGCTAAATATGTTTGATATTTTACCTTCATCACAAGTATTGAAGAAAAAAATACATTGGAAAATTCACAGAAAGCAAAGTCAAAATCATTAACTGCCCACATCACTTTCTCCCTAAGTTTTTACTAATTTCCCCAAAGTGCTAAGGTATTTGGAGATCAAAGGGGCTCAAGGCATTTCCTTGACTTTTGGAGGGACCGGACCCTCGGCCTAATGATCAAAAAGACCTAAGTACTTGAGATCATTCATCATTATAATCATTCACCTTTAACCTTTTCCTAAGTAAAATCCAATTTTACTTAGGAAAATCATCCTATATTTCACAATAAACCCTCAAGATTACTTGTTATTCTAAGTCTAAGTGTTGAAGTTGATATAATGTGGTTTACTTCAGAAATCTTCACTTTCTTAGATGTGCAAAGTATTTTGAGTTGTCCTTGTCCCTTTGTCATATTTCCATTTAACTCTATTTACTAAATCCCTAGTGAAAATGCCTTATTCTAAGTATATAACTCCTTTTATATAAATATCCAAAAAACCCATCTTATTATAAATTTTAACCAAAGTATGTATTTCCCAGTTATTCATGAAAGATCCACATTATGTGCCCTTTGGTTAAAATATATCATTATGTAATATCCCCGCCCTTATGATAAGTTAATTATATTGGTTAATTTATCATATAATAAAAAACATATATGAGAAAAGCTTTAAACATATGGTATATATGTTTAACACAAAAAATAATAAAACCGAAGTTTTATTTTAAAAACCAAAACTTTGGAAATAATCACTTTTTCCCCCGTACCTGACGCTTTAACTCAAGTTAAAAATCCCGCAATATATCCCATTCCCCAACCCTAACTCGAGTTAAAAAACTAAGTCTCGCTGCAACCCCGACCCTTTATAACCACGGGATTAATTAATTATCAGAGTTAATTAATAACCAGACTCCACCAATCAAATCCCGCCCAGAGTGATTAAATGACGATAAATTTGTCGGGACCGCACCTTTTAACTTCCCACCATCTCCCCGTCCCTCTAACCGTTGGATCGCCCCTCCAAAGATCAATGCTCCACAGCAATTCCGCTAGTCGTCCCTTGTCAGCACTTTAACGCGCGGGGGCACGGTGGTATTGGAATAGTCCTCCAGCCACGTGTCCATTGATTAGTGGAATCGCTGCCCTCGCGTTTAATACCAATATTGCCCATAAGCGGTGCGGGGATTACCGCTTACCACCCGACCCCTACCACACGTCAGCCCGTACTGAAATGACGCCATTCCTCGAAAAAATAAAAACCCCTTTTTGCCTTTGGAAATAAAACAAATTTTCGTGTTTTTTATGTCATTTTCATTATTTGAAAGCGACTGCGCCTTCCGCTACAAAATTCAAATTTTCACTGAAATCTACTGTTCTATCCGATTTCGCTCCAGAATTCCCCGGACAAGTGTTGGAGCATCCTCTTGCCACCACTTGATACCAGTTAAATCCCAGTTTGCCTCCGAAAACAGGTATTTATTCTATTGCGCTCCGAACTTCAAAAGAAACTCTGTGTTCCTTGTTTTTTCGCTGAATCAGTGTTAAAATCTTATTCCTAAGATCATTCCCTGAGTTTTATAACTGTGAATTGTTCCCCCGAACCTGCAATTTCGCCAATTTCCCTCATTAAAACTGAAATCACGCCCGGTCTGTGAAGAAAACCCAGAGACTTCCATTTTGAATACACAAGAACCAAAATGGAAGCTCCGGCAGTCCTGAATGTAACCCCATTGAATGCCCCCCACAGAGAGTTAGAATATTTGCCCTTAGTGGATAAATACTTTCAAATTAAAGACTTAGTGTTTGATGAAAGCCCCCTTCTGAGTTATTGTCGCTGCAGAGACGATTATTCGAAGGGATTGGATGTCATTGGGTTGTGGGAATCCAATTTCCCGAGATATCTCATCCCCTCAGTCATTATTTTCCCAGAAATTATCCACTATTTCCATTCTAACTATGATCCGACTCAAAGAGCTGTAATATCCCCTGACCAAAGTGTTCTTTTCCCCATTACTCCCCAAGATATCAATGCAATGCTACATTTTGAACCTGATCAAGAGCTAGCACCTTTGTCTATGGAAGAACTGATTGAAAAGTCTAATCAATTGACCCCAGAAAAGTTGAAGAGCATTTGCCAGAATTTTATGTTGCCTGAACATCGACCTAGGGGCCCTCCTCCCTATGGTTTTTATTATTTCACTAAGTTGGGAAGGCTCATCCTAAATATGATATCTTTTGTCTTGGCTTTCAATACCAGTGAATATGTTGATGAAATAACCCTGGTTTTGCTGTCTATCTTTACTCCTGGGCAACCTCCTGTAGTAAAATATGACTTTGCATCTTTCATAGCTAATAAAATCCACGACCAATTCATGAGGCTAGATGATGAGAAAGTGTTTAAATATTCCTCAGTTATTTATCATCTCATTATCTATTATCAATCAGAGAAGTTTCCTTTCCCTGTTAAAAAGCTTGATGCCAAGGGGAACCCTAGGTCAGTTATATTTTGGTCTGCTATAACTCACTCCTCCTATGAGTCTCCCTATTCCTATACTGAGTTCATCGATCTTTTTGTATATCCTGCAACTACCTTGTTGACAGGAATTCCTCCTCCAAGGCTCAGTAATGAAATCAAGAAGACTTTGCAACTTTCAAGGACATATAAAGTTGGAGATTGGTATTTATATCAAAACCATTCAGTCATCAGAATCTATGGATGTGAATTGCATCCATTCAAGTTGCCAAAATATGTGCCCATGAGAATTTTTGCCTTGGAATATTTCAGGCAAATGAATAATTATGATATGATCCATTTTTTTAGTGTGAAAAAGAAAGCCCAACTCAGGATCAAAAGTCAATTAGGTCCCTTCATATGCAACTCTAGGGATGCTGAACGAGAAGCAAAGGATATACTACAAAGCCATTGCAAGTTCCAAAAAACTTTCCGTTGGGTTCCTTATGATCCATTTGGTTTTATCTGTGAAAAAAGAATGAAGAACAAATCATCCCCTTACATACACCACAGGATTCCTCAAATAAAACAATATGCCAATCAAGATGAATGGGTGGAAGAAACACTAGTTGAGGAAGAAAGTGAAGAAGACAAAATGAACAAAATTATGAAAGATCTTGAGAAGAAGTATGACCTAGAATCTTGTGGTCAAGTGCAGGTACCTCACATTGGCACTTCTTCAGCAGCAAATCTACAACGGAGATTACAGGAAGGCAGTTCATCAATTGCAGCAGAGTCAAAAGGCAAAGGAAAGGAACCTGAAATACAGGTCATTGAAACTTTAATCATGGCAGAGAAACCTCAAACCTCCAGAGCACCTGATTAATCACAAGTTTCTCCCACTCAGGTAAATCATCCTGAAGTTTCAGAATTAAAAACTCCATCCAATATGGAAATAGGAAAGAAAAGGCAGGTTCCAGATACTACTCCTCCCAAAGAAACTTCAGAGCTACATCAAGCCAAAAAACAGAAACCAGATCCACTTCCAGATGTGGAAATAATTGATGAAATGTTTGATGATGGTAGAGAAGATAGTCAACTAGCTGGTTCTGTTAGTATGACACACACAGATCAGAAAGGAAAAGCATTGCAAAAGCAGTTGAGTACTGGAGTATCTTCGTTTAGGCCACCAAAAACAGATACAAGGGATATAAAAAGAACTTTCATTAATATAAAGGCAAAGAATGATCCATTGAGAATGAAGGTATATTATCAATATCTGAAAATGGCTCCACATAATCAGGAAAGGTTAATGTCAGCATTTGACATTTCACAAGGCAAAATGGTGATGAGCCACTTCAAGTCCAAGGTGCCAAAACCCATGACAGCAGCTGATTATATTAGGACCAATTTTGAGGTCCTAGCTAAAGACATTCATCCCTTGGACCAGATAGAGCTGCATAAACAAACTGGGGAAATGGTGTATTCCACTCTTACTGATAAGGCCATGGCAGCCCTAAGGCTGCAAGATTCTTTAAATAACACAAACACCCAATTGCAAATTGAGAAGGCCTCTTCTCAGGCCAAAGATAACAGAATAAAGTCTCTGGAAGACATAATCATTAGTTTGGGTCACAACCCCAAAGATATCAAAAGCATTGAGGCACTAATCAAAAAGAAAGATGATGATATTGCTGCACTGAGAAAGCAGCTGAAATTACCAGCCTCAAGACATCCCCAGACCCAAGAAGTTTTGAAGGAGAATTCACAGGAAGAGATAATGGAGTTGCTCTTAAAAATGACTGAGCAACTGAGTGAAACAGAGAAAGAATTGGAACAAGATTTACAAGAGAAGGAAGCTATCATGCAGGCATCAATCACAGAAGCTACTACAACTACAGGTACTACAACAACAGATCAACAAACAGAGCCAGCGCAGGTAAACACTTCTGGTTTGAGTTCTGATGAATTGGTAAAACAAATGGAAAGTCTAAAACTCAGAGTCACAGAACTTCAAACCACAAAATTGCAGTTAGAAAATTTGGAGCAGAAATATGATACATCTAAGAAGACAGTTGCTGATAATACCAGGGAAATTAAAAGGTTGGAAAGATTAGTTAAGGCTTTAGAAAAAGATCTTTCATTAGAAAAGCCTTTGAAGGAAATAAATGAAATTCTTTGGGACAATATAATTGAATTAATAAAAAGTATTTGGCCCTCTGTTCAAGCAATTTTTGAACAAAATGACTTGATTAAAGTAGCTCAAGAAGAAATAAACAAAACAAGAGATGAATTAAGGGGCAAACCTGAGCAGGCCAATCAACTTATACAGTTTTTGAATACCCGGACTAGGCAACAGCTTGCAGTATTAGGAATTGAAGACAGGACCGGCACTATTTTGGAGATAAAAAGAGTTTTCACCAAAAGAACCTTTATGCAGAATTTGGAAAGGAAATGCTCAGATATTCTGGCAGAAATTAATGTTTTCAAAGGAAAATTTCAGGTTCTATTAGACAGTGGGTTACCCAGTCCTATGCTCTCAGACGACCAAATAATGGACCTGGAAACCTATGTTAAGAAAATAAATATCCATGCTCAGAACATAACTGCTTGTTCTATCAGTTTGCCAGAAGCAACTTTGCCAACAGGAAGAAATCTCTATTACAGGTTGAAGAATTTATTTCATCTTGAACATGAAATAAAGTATTTTTTCCCTAATCATCCAACTTTTTACAAACTCACAGAGGCCGATGAAACATTGAGGAAACTTAAAAGAACCGTAATAGCAGAAGATCAATGGTGGAATGACTTATTTGAAATTTTATGAAATTTATCTTCAGGTTGAGAATTTTATCTTTTTACTATCATGTAAAGGATAAATAGTAAGAACAGGTTAAAGAGTATCAGTCGAACAAGTTAAAGAGTATCCGTAAAGACAAAGAGTATCAAACAAGCAAAGAAATTACTCCAAGGGACAGCATCGAGCCCTATTTCAGCACTTACCTCCAGCACATCAGCAAAATGAGGAAACATCACACCAGAAATTACATTTTATTCTATCTACGAGACCATCTGTCTCCTTTTTTATTGTAACTTATTTATTAGTCACCCTAAATTGAGGGCTAGGTTAGTGTAAGATGTTTTCAATCATTTTTTGTATAAATAAACCCTCAAAGAGAGTATTGAGGGTGGATTCTATTACTTTGCTGTGACATTGAAGTTTTTGGAATAAAAGCATTTTGGAGAAATTTATTTGTGGCTTACTGGATGACAATTTGAAGCTCAGGACTTTTTGCAGGATTCATGTGTCGGACTGCAGTTCAATAAGTCTTTCTATCCTATGTCTTAAGTTTTATACCTGTTTATAATATCATTGTGTCCATTTCTAAATAATTTACATAAAGGATTGAATCAGAATTTACTTAATTGTACTCTGATTTCGGATGTGATTATTCTTAATGTTTTCCTCTAAATTGGTTATAAGCACGAATTCTTAAATGCTCTTGCTTTGCTAATTTAAACATTATTGATTACTATAATAAAGAATTCTTCACTGCTCTTTGTTTGTAATCATTTCATTTCTTTCTTTTTGAACATGGTGAAAGATTCTTAGCTGCCTTTCATCTCTTCAAACCCATTCCATCCACTTTAAATTTTAAGGATTGTTCTCTGTTTGGCTATCTTGCCCTGCAAAGCCATCTTGTGTATAGAATAGTAATCCAGTAAAGCCATCCTTTGACTCCATAGCCCAATGGACTGAAAATCTTCAACCTTGCCCTTAGTTGACGGATTCCACCATTCAAACAAAATCAAACTCTTGAATCTATAACTAGCCTAAAACCTTCCAAGAACAAAGATAAATCATAAAGAGAGAGCCCTCTCTGGATGCAGATTGGCTAGATTCTGCATCTAAAAGGTTGGTTTGTGGTTACCTCGGGTATACTTTCCTCTTACGCAACTTCTAGGAAAACCTGAGTGATAACATAGTGGCGACCATACTGGGGATCTGAATCATTTTTATTTGTTAATATTGTTCACTTATAAGCTATAGACAGAGTCTGAAGATTAGCCAGGTAGCCTTTGAAATTGCTTTTGCTCTGCAATTGCAAAAGTAAATAAATGTTGCTTCAGTCCATCTCTGATTTAGCTTATATATTGAACCTTAGTTTCAAAATGTTTAATCAGACTCTCTAGTTTAATAAATCTTTGAGAAAATTTTAATCATAAATCATTATTTCTTGAAGAATTTGTAGAAGTTGTATTTATTTTTTCAATTAAAACCAAAAATCCAAAAACACATAGTCTAAGAAAACTGGCTTCGGAAAGGATTCGTCATACTAGGTCAAATCCTGACCCTAATCCACCACCAATATTTGAAAATCCAAATTTGATTCCTAGGATTCTTAGAAGACAAGGAAGTCAAGAAAGTTCTGAAAGAGGAAGTCAAGAGAGTTCTGGAAGTTCCAGACCTCTTTCTAGATCACAGTCATGTCCTGTCAAGATAATATATTTTGACGAAATTCCTTTTGATGAACGATTTGAAACATCCTTATTTGTAAATTTTTCTGAAACCGAATTATCCAGATTAGTTCCAGATCCATTGTTTTTTGAAGATTTGCAATTCAGATTTGTTTCATATCACCTTGACAGACAGTTACAAAACTCCATTCAATCTGAACAAACCTTTGAAGAAAGTTCAAACATCTCTGTAATTACCGAAGCTTCCCCAAGTTCAGTTACTTTTTCTCAAGCTTTTCAAACACCTGTCACCCCTTCTACTCCTCCATCCCCTCCTACCAGACCATCAACTCCTGTTATCCCACTATATCTTCCAATGGCCAATCGATATGCCCCTTTAAGGTTGCCTAATAACCCTGTTGCTTTGCCACAGGATTATCAGAGTAAGATAGCTCCTTTTGACGGTTCAGGTACTTACACAGCTCAACAACACACCAAAAGGATGACTGATTACTTTGAGTTTTATGAAATTGATGCTGATGATGTTCGCATGAGAATTTTTGTTCAGAGTCTTACTGGGGAAGTCAGAACATGGTTTAGGGCTCTTGCCCCGAACAGTATTGCTGATTTACCAGCTTTGTATAGGGAATTTTTGAATAGATGGGAGAAGAAGAAAGATCCTCTTCAGATCCTATCAGAATTTGAAAAATTAAGGAGAAGACCAAATGAAACAGTACAAGATTACATCATTAGATTTAATGAAGCCTACAACGCAGTGCCTCAAAACCTTAGACCACCTCCAGACTCAGTATTGGTTAAATTTCCTGATGGTTTTGACTCTGACATAGCATATTCACTAAGGGAAAGAGCCCCTCAAACCTTAGAGGAAATGCAAAGCATAGTGGTTAGTGTAGAAGCAAACCTCATAGAAAAACGAGCCAGAGCTAGGGCAGAAAGAAGAATGCCTATGAATGAAGAACCTTCAGCTTTTGAAAGAAAGCTGGATGCAATCATTAAAGGTATGGAAAGATTAGGAGACAGAGTGGAGACAATCGAAAGAAATTCTACTGGTGATAATCAAAATGTTGTGAGAAACCCAAACTTTAGGAGAAATCAGAACCAAAACATTGGGAAGAATGTCCCTGACCAAAATATCAGGCCACCTTTCCAAGAAAACTTTGTTGAAGGTTCAAATTCTGAAGAACCTACTGAGGATGTCGAAATAAATAATGTGAATGAAAAACAAAATGAACCAGAAGTTTTCCTATCTCAGGATGATCAAGAGAATCACATCCTTGAAACATTCCAAACTCATTCAGGAGAAACTTTTGATTTTAAGGAAGGCTATGACACAACAATTTATGAGGTTCATAAACAGTACAATTTGAGAAGCAGACGGATTGATGTGCCAGAGAATAGTAAACAGAAAACTGCAAAACAAAATGTCAAAGGTAAAGTTAACATCCCTCCTGTACAAAACATTCCCCCTGTACAAATTCTGTCTAGGACAACTCCCAACCCTTCAAACCCAATAATTGAAGATGTGTCTGACAACCAACCAAACAATAAACAACAATCTATTACTTTTCCTCCTGTAGGAAATGTAGAAGAAACAGTAGAAATTAGTTCAGAAACACCTTCAAATCAAAATTTCACTCACGAAAAAGAGAAAAACGTTGAAGACCCAAAAAATAGAGAAAACACAACTGTGCAAAACACTAAAACTCAAACAGAAAAACCTTTCAATCTAGAGGCTGAAATAGGCAAACTTAAGATAGTTGTTCCTTTATCAGAATTGGCTAAACATGATGTCTATAGAAGTCAAATTAGCAAATCCATAAACATTAACATTACTGGATTGGATGATTCAGTAAATATTCTTGATGATCAACCCAAACTCCTTTTTGGCCCCGAGGTAAATGGCAAACCAGAAAGTGGAGGAACTCCTCCATTTTATGTAAGCCTGAATGTTCATGATAAGATACTCCATAATGCAATGCTTGATTCTGGAGCATCTCACAATTTGATGCCAAAAGCAGTGATGGAAAGATTAAATCTAGACATTACCAGACCGTATAAAGATTTGTTTTCTTTTGATTCTAGTCAGGTAAAATGTCTAGGTTTGATTAAATATTTGTGTGTTACTTTGGTGCAATATCCTGCTAAGTCTGTTTTGATGGATATAGTAGTGGCTGATATCCCTCCTAAATATGGTATGTTGTTGTCTAGATCCTGGGGTGCTAAACTTGGAGGATCTATTCAACTCGACATGTCATATGCCACTATTTCAGTATTTGGTCAACCTAAAAGATTATATAGAGAAACCTTGATGAAATACTTGGTGAGTAGCCATGAGAAGCCTGAAAACTTCCCTGTCTATTCAGTGCATTCTGATATGGATTCTTTCATCCTTTACAATGCTGAAATGGACCTTCCAACTGAGCTAGAAGCACCTGAAAAGGAAACCACAAACAAAAATACTGTTAAAATTGAGGAGATTTCTGAAAACAAAGGAACACCAGATGATCAAGAAATACCAGAAAAAACTAAACAACTAGCTCCTGTCAAGAAACATTTTAAAACAATTGATGAGGATTATGAACATGAAATTCTATGGCATTTAGAATTTGATGGCTCAGTAAAAAAATTAGGAGCAGGAGCTGGGGTTTGGTTACATAATGTTGAAAATAATCATGCTGAGGGTCATGCTTATAGGTTGAATTTCAAATGCACTAACAACATTGCAGAGTATGAAGCTCTTTTGTTAGGGCTTAAACATGTCAAGAAGTTAGGAGCTATCAGGGTATCAATCATAGGAGACTCCGAGCTAATTATTCAACAAATTAAAGGAGAATGTTCAACAAAAGACATGAGATTGAAACAATACAGAGAAACAGTTGTGGAAATTCTCAACACCTTTCTACAAGCTCAACTTGCCAAGATTCCCAGAAAACAAAATTTGCATGCCCACAGTCTTGCAATGTTCGCTAGTACGTGTAAGTTACCTTTTGATCCTAATCATCAGTTTTCAGCTGAGATTAGACATAGGCCTGCAATACCGGACAATCTTTTGAATTGGAAAGTATTTGTAAATAATAATCAAATCAATAGTTTTTTGACACTTCAAAATGAGTTTTCTAACTGTAATATAGATGAAGACATAACTATTGATAAATTTGATCATGAAAATGAACAAAAAATAGAAATTTCAAGAGAAAATGCAATTCATATGCTGCACCCAACCACATTCACAGAAAAAGACATGCAGGATTTGAAATATATGGAATCTGATGAGATCATAGAAGATGAGACAGAAATCATCAATCTGAAAGATAATCATCTGCCCAAAGGATTAACCCCTTTGGAAGATCTTTTTGACTCAAATGATATTCCATTTAGACCTAAAATGGAACCTGTAAAGGCTGATATTGAAGAATGCAACTTAGGAACTCAAGAAAATCCCAAAATGGTTAAACTATCCAAATCTTTACCAGAAGACCAAAAGGTTAAATATGTTGAACTCTTAAAGGAATTCCAGGATGTTTTTGCCTGGAGTTATGAAGATCTTAAAGCATATGATACATCCATAATTCAACACACTATACCTTTGAAACCAGATCAGAAACCTTTCAAACAGAAACTTAGAAGAATAAATCATGTTTTATTATCTTCAATTGAAAAGGAAATTAAAAGAATGTATGAAGCAAGAATTATAGCTCCTATTAGGTTCTCAGAATGGGTTTCCAATCTAGTACCAACACGGAAAAAGACAGGAGAAATTAGACTGTGTGTCGATTTGAGAAATTTGAATAAAGTTTCTTTAAAAGATAACTATCCTTTACCTAAAATGGACCATATTCTTCAAAGGGTAGTAGGATCTTCTAGGATATCTCTACTGGATGGATTTTCAGGGTATAACCAGATTCTGGTTCATCCTGATGATCAAGATAAAACAACATTCACAACACCATGGGGTACTTTTAAATATGTCAAAATGCCATTTTGAATCAAGAATGAAGGAGCTACATTTCAAAGAGCAATGGACATTGCTTTTGCTAAAGAAATACATGATTTTCTGGTCATTTATCTAGATGATTTGACTTTTTTTTCTAAAACAGATCTACAACATTTAGATAATTTAAGGCAAGTATTTATAAAGTGCAGAAAGTATGGGATTTCCTTAAACCCTTAAAATTCATTGTTTGGTTTAGAAGAAGGAAAGCTCTTAGGCCATATTATTTCTAAAGATGGAATTAGGATTGATCCAGAAAGAATACAAGCAATTTTGCAGTTACCTCATCCCAGAAACATAAAAGAGTTGCAAGCATTCATAGGAAAGATTAATTTCTTGAGAAGATTTATTTCTAGTTTAGCTGAATTACTTAGATTACTTACTAACATGTTGAGAAAAGATTCAAGAATTGACTGGACTGTAGAAGCCAAGCAATCATTCGAAGAAATCAAAATGGCTTTAACAAGAACACCAGTTCTTACCAGTCCCAAATTTGACAGAGATTTCATTATTTTTTCATTTGCTTCTGAACATACAGTTGCAGCTGTTTTACTTCAAAAAGATGATCAAGGGTGTGAAAAACCAATAGCATTTTTTAGCAAAGCACTTAGGGATGCATCTTTGAAATACAATATCATGGAGAAACAGGCTTTTGCATTGGTAAAAGAAATTAAAGATTTCAGAGTCTACATATTATATTCTCATGTGATAGCTTATGTGCCTAATGCTGTAGTTAAAGACATTTTGACTCAAGATGGCATTGAAGGCAAAAGAGGTAAGTGGATAGCTACCATTTTAGAATATGATATTGAAATTAAACCAACAAAACTCATAAAAGGTCAAGGTTTGGCACAACTCATGACTGAAACTAATTGCCAAGCCTTAGACATTAACAAACTGGATGACGAGCAGGAGATGGCGACTCCACAGATCAGTCAAGCTTTCTTAGATTCACCCTGGTACACTGATATCATTCATGTTTTATTAAACCTGCAAGCTCCTCCAGGGTTGTCCAGAACGAAAAGAAGATTTTTAAAAATGACATCTTTAAAATATTGTATTTTAGATAGCACTCTATTTTGGAAAAATCATGAAGGAATCTTATTAAATTGTTTATTGAAAGATGAAGCTGACAAAGTTCTTAATGAATTTCATGCAGGGGATTGTGGTGGACATCTCTACTGGAAGTCAACTGCAGATAAAATCTTAAGGGCTGGTTTTTACTGGCCAACCTTATTTTCAGATGTTAAGAAATTTTTAACAACTTGTCATAAGTGTCAAATCTTTGAGGGTAAAAGAAAGTTGTTACCTTTACCATTAAGACCAATTTCCACAGAAAGACCCTTTCAACAATGGGGATTAGATTTTATTGGAGAAATTCATCCCTCTTCTTCTGGACAACACAGATGGATTTTAACTGCCACAGATTACTTTACCAAATGGATTGAAGCTATCCCATGCAGACAAGCCAATGATTCTGTAATTATAGGGTTTTTAGAAACCAACATACTTTCCAGAAAAAATCATAACAGATAATGCTGCTGCATTTAAATCAAAGAAAATGATTAGTTTCTGCAATAAATATCATATTACTTTAGGCCATTCAACAGCCTATTACCCTCAGGGTAATGGACTGGCAGAATCTTCCAATAAAAGCCTTATTAATATCATTAAAAAATTATTGGAAGAAAATAAAAAGAACTGGCATAAGAAACTTACTAATGCATTGTGGGCAGACAGACTTACAACTAAGAAATCAATTGGGACTAGTCCATATGAATTAGTTTATGGTATTGAAGCAAGATTCCCATCATCTTTAAAAATTCCTGTTATGAAGTTACTTCAGGAGGCTCAAGTGGAACCAAATGACATTCAGAGAAGAATTAACCAAACAATTCACTTGCAGCAAACCAGAGAAGAAGTATATCAACGATCTCAAGTCTTGCAGGAAAAGTAAAAGAAAATGTTTGACAGAAGAACTAAGGCAGAAGATTTTCAACTAGGAGACAAAGTCCTAAGATGGGATTCCAGAAGGGAAGAGAAAGGGAAACATGGGAAATTTGATTTCTTATGGAAAGGGCCTTATATCATTCATGCCTTGCAGGGAAACAACACATACTTTTTGAAGAATTTGGACAATTCAGAAGCTGAGGAAGGACCAGTCAATGGTCGAATGCTGAAGCATTATTTTGATCCTATTTACTAGGATGTTCTGATTTTTCTAACTTGTACATAATATATCCTTTTCTAATGCAGTTTGGATTGGATGGTGACTTCTTGAAGTTGAAGCCCGACGTGAAGGCCCTAAGCTTCAAAAGTTTCACTATCATATGTACAATAAAGCTACCAGAAGAAGGAGATTACATAGTTCAGTTTGAAGACATTTTGAGGCATCTGACCTGCTGTTCTTGACTTTTCACAAGGAAAAGCCATCCCCAAGTGGAGCCAGTGTTAGTCTCCTATACCAATAGGTGTCATTTTTCATGATTTTCTTGATTGAACTATGGAATATGTTCAAACCTTTTTCTTGAGCAAAGGTGTTCCATATTCTTGGAAAAAACAAAAAAATCAAAAATTTTAAAAAATGTAAAGAGGGTATACCCTAAAAGAAAAATCAAAGGGTAAGAAAAATAAAATGGTCAAAAAAGTGAAAGAAATGAACCCCAAGCAAAAAAATAGACCAAGGAAAGTGTGCAAATCCAAATGCCACTACTATTTCATTTTTGCAATAAAGCAATTGTGTGCAGCTTGTCAAACTTTTGCCACAATTCATGAAAAGTCAAACTATATAAACTTGACTCATTCATTTTTCAATTTAATGTTGTAGAATAGAGAATAAATATCTGACAAAACAGTTTAATCTTGGCAGATAAGTAGAGAGGTAGAGTAAATAAAAGAAGCTCAACAGTTTAATCTGAGCCCTTGGATGTAATAAGGGTAGAATTAGATAGATTTGCCTTGTAAAAGAAAAGAAGATTGATAAGGGTTTGCAAGTCCAAGTGCACCCTAATAAAGAAGAGAAAATGGTAGAGTAAAGTAGATAGGGTAGGTAGATGGTGTTGCAAAGTTTCATGTGATGAATGATGGTGTTAAATGTGTTCAATCTTTTACTTTCATCACTAAGTGCAAAGGCATAACACTACATTGGCAAAATTTCACAGAAGGCAAAGTCAGAATCATTAACTTCCCCTCTCACTTTCTCCCTAAGATTTTTACTAATTTCCCCCAAAGTGCTAAGGTATTTGGAGATCAAAGGGGCTCAAGGCATTTCCTTGACTTTTGGAGGGACCGGACCCTCGGCCTGATGATCAAAAAGACCTAAGTACTTGAAGTTATCCATTATCATTCACTTTCAATCTTTTCCTAAGTAAAATCCCATTTTACTTAGGAAAATCATGCAAAATTCCATAAAAATCCCTCAAAATAACTTACTATTCTAAGTTTAAGTGTTGAAGTTGAGATATGGTAATTTACTTCAGAAATTGTCACTTTCTTAGATGTGCAAAGTTTTTTGAGTTACCTTGTTCCTTTGTCATATTAATGTTTAACTTTAATTATTAACTCCCTAGTGAAAATGCCTTATCCTAAGTATATAACTCCTCTTACATACATATCCCAAAAAACCCCTCTATTAGAAAGTTTAACCAAAGAATTTATTTCCCAATTAAATCTTTAAAAACCCACATTATGGGCCCTTTGGTTAAATATATCATTATATAATATCCCCGCCCTTATGATAAGTTAATTACATTGGTTAATTTATCATATAATAGAAAACATATATGAAAAGAGCTTTAAACATATGGTATATATGTTTAATACAAAAAATAATAAACCCGAAGTTTTATTTTATAAAACCAAAACTTCGGAAAAACCGCATGCCACCGTGGCTCATCCACCTGGCATCCCACCCGACACTTTAACCGTAATCAAGACCCCGCCACAACCACCTTTATAACTATTGGGATTAATTAATTATCAGAGTTAATTAATAACTAGACCTATAACCAATCAGACGCTCCCCGGGACTTTTTATTTGAGTTAAACACGTTTAAAACCCCGTCGGGCCCGCATGATAAACCCCCGCGTACTCCACGTCCCTTCCCACCGTCCGATCTCCCTCTACAAGATCTACGGCTAGCGTTCATTCCGCTAGCCATCCAATACCCGAACAATAACCCGCGGGGGCATGGTGGTTTTCAAACCGCCCTCCGTCCACGTGTCAGTGCCCCAATGGAATCGCTGCCCTCTCGTTTAATACCACCATTGCTCATAAGCGGTGCGGGGATTACCGCTTACCGCTTGGCCCCTGCCACACGTCAGTCCGTACTCAAGTGACGTCATTCCTCGAAAAACTAAAAACCCCTTTTTAACTTTGGAAATAAAACAAATTTTCGTGTTTTTTATGTCATTTTCGTTATTCGAAAGCGACTGCGCCTTCCGCTACGAAATTCAAATTTCCACTAAAATCTACTGTTCTATCCGATTTCACTCCAGAATTCTGCCGGACCAGTGTTGGAGCATCCTCCTGCCACCATTTGATACCTGTTAAAAACCCAGTTGGCCTCCGAAAACAGGTATTTATTTTACTGCGCCCCGAACTTCAAATAAAACTCTGTTTTCCTTGTTTTTTCACTGAATTAGTGATTAAATCTTGTCGCTAAGATCATTCCCTGAGGTTTAAAACTGTGAATTGTTCTTCTGAAACTGCAATTGTGCCAATTTCCCTCATTAAAACTGAAATCACGCCCGGTTTGTGAAGAAAACTCAGGAACTTCCATTTTGAACACACAAGAACCAAAATGGAAGCTCCGGCAGCCCTGAA
This sequence comes from Pinus albicaulis, assembly GCA_034641835.2. Taxonomy (NCBI): domain Eukaryota; kingdom Viridiplantae; phylum Streptophyta; class Pinopsida; order Pinales; family Pinaceae; genus Pinus; species Pinus albicaulis. The sequence continues at coordinate 689,039,624 of CM076581.1, forward strand.
TGTAACTCCATTGAATGCCCCCCACAGAGAATTAGAACATTTGCCTTTAGTGGATAAAGACTTCCAAATTAAAGACTTAGTGTTTGATGAAAGCCCCCTTCTGAGTTTTTGTCGCTGCAGAGATGATTATTCGAAGGGGTTGGATGTCATTGGGCTGTGGGAATCCAATTTCCCGAGATATCTCATCCCCTCAGTCATTATTTTCCCAGAAATTATCCACTATTGCCATTCTAACTATGATCCGACTCAAAGAGCTGTAATATCCCCTGACCAGAGTGTTCTTTTCCCCATTACACCCCAAGCTATCAATGCAATGCTACATTTTGAACCTGATCAAGAACTAGCACCTTTGTCTATGGAAGAACTCATTGAAAAGTCTAATCAATTGACCCCAGAAAAGTTGAAGTGCATCTGCCAGAATTTTATGCTGCCTGAGCATCAACCTAAGGGACCTCCTCCCTATGGTTTTTATTATTTCAATAAGTTGGGAAGGCTCATCCTAAATATGATATCTTTTGTCTTGGGTTTCAATACAAGTGAATATGTTGATGAAATAACCCTGGTTTTGCTGTCCATTTTTACTCCTGGGCAACCTCCTGCAGTTAAATATGACTTTGCTTCTTTCATAGCCAATAAAATCCATGACCAGTTCATGAGGCTAGATGATGAGAAAGTGTAAAAATATTCCTCAGTTATTTATCATCTCATTATCTTTTATCAATCAGAGAAGTTCCCTTTCCCTGTTAAAAAGCTTGATGCCAAGGGAAGCCCTGGGTCAGTTATATTTTGGTCTCCCATTATTCACTCTTCCTATGATTCTCTCTATTCCTATGCTGAGTTCATCGATCTTTTTGTATATCCTGCAACCACCTTGTTGACAGGAATTCCTCCTCCAAGGCTCAGTAATGAAACCAAGAAGACCTTGCAGCTTTCAAGGACATATAAAGTTGGAGATTGGTATTTATATCAAAACCATTCAGTCATCAGAATCTATGGATGTGAATTGCATCCATTCAAGTTGCCAAAGTATGTGCCCATGAGACTTTTTGCCTTGGAATATTTCAGGCAAATGAAAAATTCTGACATGATTCATTTTTGTAGTGTGAAAAAGAAAGCCCAACTCAGGATCAAAAGTCAACTAGGTCCCTTCATATGTAACTCTAGGGATGCTGAGCGAGAAGCAGAAGATATACTACAAAACCATTGCAAGTTCCAAAGAACTTTCCGTTGGGTTCCTTATGATCCATTTGGTTTTATCTGTGAAAAGAGAATAAAGAACAAATCATCCCCTTACATACACCACAAGATTCCTGAAATAGAACAATATGCCAATCAAGATGAATGGGTGGAAGAAACACTAGTTGAAGAAGAAAGTGAAGAAGACAAAATGAACAAAATTATGAAAGATCTTAAGAAGAAGTATGACCTGGAATCTTGTGGTCAAGTGCAGGTACCTCACATTGGCACTTCTTCAGTAGCAAATCTACAACAGAGATTACAGGAAGGCAGTTCATCAATTGCAGCAGAGTCAAAAGGCAAAGGAAAGGAACCTGAAATACAGGTCATTGAAACTTTAATCATGGCAGAGAAACCTCAAACCTCCAGAGCACCTGACCAACCACAAGTTTCTCCCACTCAGGTAAATCATCCTGAAGTTTCAGAATTACAAACTCCATCTAAGATGGAAATAGGTAAGAAAAGACAGGCTCCAGATCCTACTCCTCCCAAAGATTCATCAGAGCTACATCAAGCCAAAAAACAGAAATAAGATCCACTTCCAGATGTGGAAATCATTGATGAAATGTTTGATGATGGAAGAGAAGATAGTCAACTGACTGGCACAGCAAGTGAAACACATACAGGCCACAAAGGAAAAGAATTGAAAAAATAGTTGAGTACTGAAGTATCTTCTTTCAAGCCACCAAAAACAAATACAGGGGATATAAAAAGAACTTTCATTAATATAAAGGCAAAGAATGATCCATTGAGAATGAAAGTATATGATCAATATCTAAAAATGGCGCCACATAATCAGGAAAGGTTAATGTCAGCATTTGACATTTCACAAGGCAAAATGGTGATGAGCCACTTCAAGTCCAAGGTGCCAAAACCCATGACAGCAACTGATTATATTCGGACCAATTTTGAGGTCCTGGCTAAAAACATTCATCCCTTGGACCAGATAGAGCTGCATAAACAAACCGGGGAAATGGTGTATTCCACTCTTACTGATAAAGCCATGGCAGCCCTAAAGCTGCAAGATTCTTTTAATCACACAAGCACCCAATTGCAAATTGAGAAGGCCTCTTCTCAGGCCAAAGATAACAGAATAAAGTCTCTGGAAGACATAATTATCAGCTTGGGTCACAACCCCAAAGATATCAAAGGCATTGAGGCATTAATTAAGAAGAAAGATGATGACATAGCTGCACTGAGAAAGCAGCTGAAATTGCTAGCCTCAAGGCATCCCCAGACCCAAGAAGTCTTGAAAGAAAATTCACAGGAAGAAGTGATGGAGTTGCTCTTAAAGATGACTGAGCAATTAAGTGAAACAGAGAAAGAATTGGAACAAGCTTTGCAAGAGAAGGAAGCTATCATGCAGGCATCCACCATAGAAGCTACTACAACCACAGGTACTACAACAGCAGATCAACAAACACAGCCAGCGCAGGTAAACACTTCTGGTCTGAGTTCTGATAAATTGATAAAACAAATGGAAAGTTTACAACTAAGGGTCACAGAACTTCAAACCACAAAATTGCAGTTAGTAAATTTGGAGCAGAAATATGACACTTCTAAAAAGACTGTTGCTGATAATACCAGGGAAATAAAAAGGTTAGAAAAATTGGTTAAGGCTTTAGAAAAAGATCTTTCATTAAAAAAGCCTTTGAGGGAAATAAATGAAATTCTTTGGGGTAATATAATTGAGTTAATAAAAGGTATTTGGCCCTCTGTTCAAACAATTTTTGAACAAAATGACTTGATTAAAGTAGCTCAGGAAGAAATAAACAGAACAAGAAATGAATTAAGAGGCAGACCTGAGGAGGCCAATCAACTTATTCAATTTTTGAACACCCGGACTAAGCAACATCTTGCAGTATTAGGAATTGAAGACAGGACCGACACTGTTTTGGAAATAAAAAGAGTTTTCATCAAAAGAACTTTTATGCAGAATTTGGAAAGGAAGTGCTCAGATATTTTGGCTGATATTAATACTTTCAGAGAAAAATTTCAGGTTTTGTTGGACAGTGGGTTACCCAGTCCTATGCTCTCAGAGGACCAGATAATGGACCTGGAAACCTATGTAAAGAAAATAAATATCCATGCTCAAAATACAACTGCTTGTTCTATTAGTTTGCCAGAAGCAACGTTGCCAACAGGGAGAAATCTCTATGACAGATTGAAGAATTTATTTCATCTTGAACATGAAATAAAGTATTTATTCCCTGATCAGTCCACTTTTTACAAACTCACAGAAGCCAATGAGACATTGAGAAAACTCAAAAGGACCGTAATAGCAGAAGATCAATGGTGGAATGACTTATTGGAAATTTTATGAAATTTATCTTTAGGTTGAGAATTTTATCTTTTTACTATCATGTAAAGGATAAAAAGTGAAAATAGGTCAAAGAGTATCAGTTGAACAGATTAAAGAGTATCCGTAGAAACATAGAGTGTCAAACAAGCAAAAGAATTACTCCAAGGGACAACATCGAGCCCTATTGTAGCACCTGCCTCCAGCACGTCCTCAAAAGCAGGAAACAGCACGCCAGCAGACCATTTGTCTCCTTTTTATTGTAACTTACTCATTAGTCACCCTAGATTATTGGCTAGGTTAGTGTGAGATTTTTCAATTATTTTTTGTATAAATAAACCCTCAAAGGGAGTATTGAGTGTGGATTCTATTACTTTGCTGTGACATTGAGATTTTTGGAATAAAAGCATTTTGGAGAAATTTATTTGTGGCTTACTGGATGACAATTTGAAGCTCAGGACTTTTTGCAGGATTCATGTGTCAGACTGCAGTTCAATAAGTCTTTCTATCCTATGTCTTAAGTTTTATATTTGTTTATAATATCATTGTGTCCATTTCTGAATAATTTACATAAAGGATTGAATCATAATTTACTTAATTGTACTCTGATTTCAGATGTGATTATTCTTAATGTTTTCCTCTAAATTGGTTATAAGCACGAATTCTTAAATGCTCTTGCTTTGCTAATTTAAACATTCTTGATTACTATAATAAAGAATTCTTCATTGCTCTTTGTTTGTAGTCATTTCATTTCTTTCTTTTGAAAATGGTGAAAGATTCTTAGCTGCCTTTCATCCCTTCAAAATCATCCCATCCACTTTAAATTTTAAGGATTGTTCTCTGTCTGGCTATCTTGCCCTGCAAAGCCATCTTGTGTGTAGAATAGAAATCCAGTAAAGCCATCCTTTGACTCCATAGCCCAATGGACTGAAAATCTTCAACCTTGCCCTTAGTTGACGGATTCCACCATTCAAACAAAATCAAACTCTTGGATCTATAACTAGCCTAAAACCTTCTAAGAACAAAGATAAATCATAAAGAGAGAGCCCTTTCTGGATGCAGATTGGCTAGATTCTGCATCTGAAGGTTGGTTTGTGGTTACCTTGGGTATACTTTCCTTTTCCACAACTTCAAGGAAAACCTGAGTGATAACATGTGGAATCACATTTCACATAAAAAATTATCCCATATTCATGGTTTGATCCACCATCATATCACATATCCCAATCAACAGTTGCAATCAACATATCATAAGCCCCAATCAATAATTGCAATGAACCAAGTGAGATATGAAACTTTGTTGTGTACATCCACATTACACTATGTAATGTGACTTATAAGGTAACAATTTAAGTGTCCCAAACGTTGATAAAACTTTAACAATATTATCCCATCAATTAAACATAACATGTACAATTGTGCTTCCTTTAACAGTGCTTTACCAATCTTAGACATATATATATAGGCAAAAAATGTGATCGCCACTTCATAATTTGCTATGTGGAATAATAACATATGTACAACAGATAGTAGTCATTAGACAATTATTCTTAATATTAAACACATCAATGGAAACTTTTATGGCTAAACTTCGCCACTTGAGCAACAATGTTTTTAAGTGGTGGACTCCTTCCCTCTTATTCTTAGGTCAAAAGATGGTCAATTGATCATTGAGACAAAATTTTATTGGTCGTATAAAAAACACAAATATTCTTATTTTGCAGTTATATTGCAAAATCTAAAAGTGACAAATAATAGTGTCAACAATAACTATTATAATTTGATGTGATCCAAAACAATTCGTAATAATAATAATAATAATAATAATAATAATAATAATAATAATAATAAATAAATAAATAAATCATATATATTTTACATTTGTAATATTATCCAAACTATAATGCATCAATATAACCAGATTCTTTTTTTAAATAAACATAATATCATTTTTGAAATTTGAACTGAAATTAAGTGAACTTTTTTTTCTTTATAAAGTTATTTGAACTATTCCTTTCAACATGGTCATTATATTAATATAAAAGGTTAATGTTATATTACATATTTACGCCATAAGGAATTCTTATTTGAATTTAATTTTTCGTGACTTTTAAGTTAAAATGTTGTTATTAAAAATTTGTTAGATTTTAACCTCAATTTAACATTTTGACTATGTCAAATTACACAAGAATAAAAGTAAAAGTAAATTAAATAAAAAGATTGACATAATGTAATGAACATTTTAACTAGGTCAAAATACAATAAAAAATAAAAATAATAAAATAAAATAATAATAAACTATAAAAACAACCCATGGTATTGACCCATGGTATTCATGTGGAATGTAGTTTATTTAAAGAGGGAAATTAAGATGGCCTATATCAATCTTAACTCTAGATCTACCAAGAGCCAAGAGGGATCATATGTCTTTGATATACAAACCTCTTTTACAGTAAAAAAAACATTTTAACCATTCAAAATAAAATAAAATAAAATAAAAATAAACTATAAAAACAACCCATGGTATTGACACATAGTATTCATGTGGAATCTAGTTTATTTAAAGAGGGAAATTAAGATGGTCTAGATCAATCTTAACTTTGGATCTACCAAGAGCCAAGAGGGATCATATGTCGTGATATGCAAACCTCTTTTAGAGTAAAAGAGAATTGATCCCTCTCATAAATAATATAGATCTAAACTAATTATTTAATAAAACTATTTTTAAATGTTTATAACCATTATTCTTTTAAAATTTTACTTAATAAAATGTATCTAAATTTCCATACATCCAAATATACATAGTTTTTCTTGTGCTCTATTATTTTTGTTACACTTATTTTATTATTCCAAAAATACATGTTTTTTTTTGTTATATATTATTTATGTTACCACTATTTTATTATTCATGAGTAGTATTTCTTAGTATTTCTTAATTACCTATTTGTAGCTAAAAAAACTTACATGTTTTTTACTTTATAATAATAAACAATTTTCATATTATATGATGTCAAACTTACTCAACCTTTTAATAATTTTAGCTTTTATAATTTTTTTATTTTTCAATTCCAAACAAAACTTAAAAAAAAAAAAAAAACCCACTCAGTCCTTACTATAGATTATAGTTTTACAAAAATCACACTATGTAGTTAACAATAGAGTAAGTTGAGACAACCCTAAGGGGTTTTTTGTACAAATTTTATCATAACCTTTCCCTCTATCCAATATATACTATAGAGTCAAGAGAGAGTATATTGTAGTTTATAACCTGATCCACAATCAAATAAAATGGCTAGGGATTTCACAAGTTATTAGTTTATAACTCCATCCACAATCAAATAAAATGGCTAGAGATGTCACAAGTTACCATTCACACAGTGATTTATTGACGTTCTCAGTTGAAATGGATCCTACTAGGTGCATGGTGGCCATAGACACTAAAAAATTCAAAATAGATATCTCTTATGACATCCATATTGTCTACAAACCATCCAAATTTTCCATCTTATACAACAATTTCTAACAATAACCCCTCAATTTACTCTCCAATTTTAAAAACCCCCACCCATTATGGGGAGATCACAGTGTAAAATCAAATGTTCTTGTGGTTTTTTTAAAGGGTTCATAAACAAAACAGACAACGAGAAAGTCAATATTGTGGTATAATAACTGGTTTTTGAATCATTGTGACAAACAAAACATCACATTAGCTCACATAATATATCTAATGCTATAAGGATATGAGATGATAACAAAGTTTTGAATCATGATAACTAGGCGACAACCAAAACTAAGTTGTAGCCACAAGAAAAAAATCACAAAAACTCTCAGAATATATCCAAGGTTGCAATGAACCCCATACATAGTGATGGACCTCATTGCAATTTTAGTGCACATAGAACACCACCCTAAAAATTCTATACTCTTGATCAATTTAGAATAACCTAAGATGTCTAGATTGGATGTCGAGGTGGGTGGTACAATAGTTTAGTATGCTTCTTAAAGGGTAAGGGAATTTAGATACTCTATGCTTCCACCAAAGCTATAAAAAGTGAGACTTGTAGATTATAGTTTTACAAAATTGACACTATTTGATTAAGAATAAGTCACAAACATGGGGTATTTAAAAAGTAATAAGAGGAAGGTGCATGAGGGCCATGGTAATTAATGTGAATTTTTGTACTATTTTTATTTAAAATATTAATTTGTATTTGTATTTTTTAAATGAATATTGTTTTTTTTTTTTTGTAAGCTTGGTAGTTCCTTTCATTTTTCATCTTTTTTTTTTTTTCTCTTTTTGTTTTCTACTCCATTTTTTCATCAACATGTCCAAATACATCAGCCCGGGGAAGGGAATTGAACCTGTGATGAGTGCTATAACAGCCCGCCTCATCACCGTTTAACCAAGACCATATAGACTTTTAAATGAATATTGTTAAATGTGTTGTACTATTTTTATTCAAAATGTAATTTGTATTTGTATTTTTTTAAATGAATATTTTTAAATGTGTAATTAAGTAAAATTTATTAAATTGATATTCTAATTTTTAAGATATTTATTTAAAAAATTCAAAGTATGATGAGTTTTGTTTTATTAAGCTTTACTCTAGATGTGCATAAGTGCAAAACAAGATTCTTCTTTCTCTTCATATTCTAGCTTGCACCTTGACACTCCTCCTCTCCTCCTCCTTGCACAAATTTAAACGATGAGGCAGAAGGTAGTTGTTTCATATAGGAACATTTATATATGATAAGAAAAATGTGATACTCTATTGTAATTTTCTCTACAAATTTGATGACAAATGTACCCTAAATGTTGACACTTTCATGGTTAATGTAGTATAAGCTACTTGAAAATTTACAGTCTTGTATATATGATCAAGAAAGTTATGCCCAATATCCAACACCATAGAGCAAGACATGTTCACCAATTCAACGGTTTCTTCCAAATCTCTCTCGGTGCTAGAGTTGTTTTCTCAATAAACTTGTTTTTACCGCTCTTGAATTGATGAAAGCCATCCTTGTTACATATAGGAGCATTTAGATATGATAAGAAAAGTGTGATATTGTGTTATAATTTTATCTACAAATGTGTTGGAGTTGTTTTCTCAATAAACTTGTTTTCACTGCTCTTAAGTGATGAAATCCATCGTTGTTGCATATAAGAGCATTTATCTCTGATAAGAAAAGTGTGATATTGTGTTATAATTTTCTCTACAAATGTGTTGGAGTTGTTTTCTGAATAAACTTGTTTTTACTGCTTTTAAGTGATGAAATTCATCGTTGTCGCATATAGGAGCATTTATATCTGATAATAAAAGTGTGATACTCTGTTATAATTTTCTCTACTAATGTGATGGAAAGTGTGCCTTGAATGTTGGAAATTTCATGGTTAATGTAATATAAGATAAATAAAAATTCATTTATTCTACACAAGATCAAGAAAGCTATGTTGACTAGCTAACACCACAGAACAAGACATGTTCGACAACTCCATAAATGCTACCAAAATCTCTCTCGGTGTTGGAGCTATTTTCTCAATCGCCTTATTTTTATTTTTACTGCTCTTGAAGTGATGAAAGCCACCTCGGCATACATTTTTTATTTTCTGCACAAAGAACAAAAAAACCAACTTCATATCAGTGATACTGAAAAAACAAGAACATGGAAGACATGTGGGACATCAGTGGGAAAAAACAATGTGATATTTTGAATATTTTCAAAGATCATGAAGGAAATAATACATAGGTGACTCGGTAGGAATTGATCAAGATTAAATATGGAGGAACTACACCAAAAAAACCTTTGATTTTGAAGGTAGAAAATCACGATCTATTTCTTTATTAAGGAGGTGTTCATGTTGGCATGATCATACAAGGTATTTAACTTAACTTCAACATAGGCCTCATGATTTGTAAGGCTCAAGGAAGCAGTATTGCATTAAGATTTCACTACGTGCTTCCATGGAAGAAAATTTTGATTTTCATTCCTCCAAAATGGCTCCTTCTCTACAACATCTTATTTCTTCTAAGCTACTCTTTTCTATGGTATTTCCTTACGACGTTTCTTTTACAACATGTGATACAATTGCTAGTTTTAATATATTTAAATATTATCTTTACAAGTTTTCCCTCCATGTGCAATGGGGCTTTTATCCTTAATAAGTGAGGGTAAATATTGTTGGATTTTAATTTTATAAGTAAATTTGGATCCGTGCCATGCATCAAGCTTTAAAACTTAAGCGATTCACTTACACAGTATTTCAAAATAATGGCTATGTAAATTGGAGTGGTGATTGGATGGTATACATATGAAAAATAAAATAATTTTGCAAATTCCATAGGTTAATATTTTAGGATTTTTTGAGATTTTCAAATATGGTTTTTTGTAATATGGGATTTTTTAAAAAGGTGTGTGATTAATAAAGTTTATAAAATTAGGATTTTTCAAATATGGTTTTGTAATATGGGATTTTTTAAAAATGGGTGTGATTATTTTTTAATTTGAAAAGTTTAATTTTTTAAAAATTGATTTAAAATATGTATTATTATATATGTTGATTTGGATAGCATTGGATGTGCTCTAAGTTTCAAAATTGGTTAGGAGTTTTAGGCACATGTATTCTAGAGAACTTAGAAATTTTTTGTGTCAATTCCACTTAGAATATGTTATTAAAATAATTAATTATTTTTAAAGGGAGTCTAAGTCTAAACTTAGGAAAATAAAATAATTAAAGGGTATTAATAAAACAGAGTGTGATTGTTCTAGAAAAGGTGGAGATCAAGTCAAAATTTAATCTTATCCATTGATTAGATATTTAATCTTGGTCGTTGAAGTTTCAACGAGAAGATTATAAGGATTTGAATGGGCATTTGGAAACACACCAAGAGATCAGAGGATAAAGAAAATGAATTTCTGAAGTGAGCAATGATCAGAGGAAAGATCACCTTTGCAAATTGCTGATAAAACAATAACTAAAGGGCCCGATACAACCATCAGAGTCAGAACAGTGAGTTGCGCAATAACTTCTAGATCCATTTGGTTTTCTTTCACCCTCCATCGACTGGATGTATGAATAAAATTTTGTCGGTATCAATCACTTTTCTTCTATTTTTTCTTCTTCGGACTCCTACCCATTTGTGTAGGTTCGATCAAGAACCTATTATGGCCTTGAGAAACTAATATCTTTACAATAATCTAATATCTTTAGATAGAGAACTCTAGATAATAAAATTTTATACTGGAGAGGAATACATGGACTAATCCATCTAACGCATTTATTCAAACTGATTGGGGAGGGAATGAAGAGATGATAATAGAGGTTCAATTTTTGATAGCTTTTTTTCTTGCCTTTACAGCAAGTATTCTAGCTCTCAAATTAGGTCAAGCACTGTATGAATGATTTTTCTGACCTGCTGGCCTGGCCAATTGAGAGATACTTTGCAGAGAGAGGCAGTAATTCCGGTTGGAAGAATTCCTGATCCAGAGAGTGCATAGTAGAGGAGGCAGTAGAAGCCACATAGGCAGTGAAAAGCCAATGATGCAGAGGCTAAGTAAGCATTGCGCAGAGCCTGAGAGGGATTTTGTATTATGTTGAGGAGACATCATTGGCTCAGTGACAATTCCTAAAGAAAGTTTCTGGAGGCCAAAAGGCCCCAGTTCCCAGCCAGCAGAGAGACCAATGCAGAGATAAAGAGAAGCTATAGTTGTGACACACAGACTGCGTAGGGTGACACAATCACTGCAAAGAGCAGCTCGTTTTGGGTGCAGGCCAGTTTCAGGTTCCCATGGAGGAGTGAGGTTTGTCTCACAAGATTTTACTTGTCTGTTTCTCTGCATGATTTGAAAGATTCTTCAATCATAGATTTGTACTCAGAATTCACTGCATAATATATAAACCCTCAATTGTTGCACTAGTTTTCCTGCATTGGGTTTTTCCAGGATATTAGTTTAAAAACAATGGTGTCAGATTTGTCTATGATTTTCTATTGCTCATATCTTGTTTCTACACTTTTTTTTCTTCTGCAGTTTTATTTGTGAAGATAGTAGTGTATGGATTTCGATATTTTCTTGTAGAAAATAGTACATAACAAATAGAATAATTTCCATCATTTTTTGCAGAAGGATTTAGGGTAGTACGAATTTTCACATGGTATTAGAGCTTGTGTAGCTCAGTGCGGGAGGAGCAAGAGAGCAGATACAGCGTCGTAGCAGAAGTCAGGGATCAAAGAGCTACGTAGGCAGCAGATCGATTCCCCAGTTTAGTGTGCATTCCATGCCAGGAGGGCTAAAACTAGCAAGGAAAATCTCTCTTTAAGTGAGTTGACAGAGAGGAAATATTTTTCCATATTACATTTTGGCAGAGGTAGAGGAAGAAACGCATTAGATCAACACAGATCAGCAGCTGGAGGGACGCAATTTTTTGCATAACAGTTATTGCTGGTGCAAAAAGCGTTAAAAGGGAGATATGGAGACACTTTGAGGGAATTTTATTCCTCAAGGAATTCCTAGCTGGGGAATTTTATTTTTCGAGAGCTGGGCATCAGTATTGGGTGGAATATCTACCATCTCCAGCAGAGAGTACATAAGCCAGGCCAGAGATACATAGAGGAGAAAGAGGGAGCTAGTTTGACATCTTTTTTTCGGTCGGCAGAGATGGCAGCAAGTGGGATGAGAGATCAATATCAGTTGGAGGGAGCCTCCAAATATGTGATCTAGTAGGGAAGGATTAGATTCCTACTAGATGAACATGATCTCAAAGCCTTCATCAATGGTGTGATGGTTGAACCGGTAAATTCAGATCCTTTTGAAAGTGTTCAAAAAGGATATGGTTAAGGCAAAGCGCTTGATCCTCGACGAAGTGAGGGATCATGTCATGTGTCACATAGCTAGCAAAGGGAATTCTAGAGAAATGTGGTAGGCCCTGGAGAAGCTATATCAGGGATCTTCTGAGTAGAGGAATATGTTTTTAGAGGAGAAAATGCGGACTACCATGATGCAGAAGGGTAAGCGCATTGATCCATTCCTGGTTAGACTTAAAGAAAATTGATATCATGTAGCAATTGTAAGAGTAGCTCCTTGGGACAAAAATATGGTTAGATTGGCCCTCAACTCAGTGTTCTGAGGCTATGAAGTATTTTTCCAAAGTATCCTAGGTAGAGAGAATTTGTTGGGCTGAGAGTCAATGTGGGAAGCTCTACAACAAGAAGAGATGAGAAGGGAATTGCTCAAGTGTCAACTTGAGGGCAATAGCAACAGTGGGAAGAAGCCAAAGGAAGAGGAGGATAATGTAGCCCTTTCATCAAAGGGGAAGCAGGAGCAACGCGAGAGGAAGAAGCACCTTTCCAAGACCAAATGCTTTTGGTGTGGTGAGATGGGTCATTATGCCAAACAATGTCCTCTCAAGAAGAGATACAAAGATGAGAAGCATGATCCGTAGGCTGAATCTGCAAGGGTCAATGAGGAGGATTTCGCCATGATTGACCATATTCCTCTAGGAGTTAGGTGTGGTGATTTGGAGTTGTAGACCCATAGAGCTACAATATGGGCAGGATCCTTGAGGATTCCACCTCTCGGATCAATACCTTGCTATGGGAGCCCAAATAAGATGTAGTAGGATGGACGAGTTCCATTTGGTGCAAAGGATTGAAGAAGTGATAGTGTAGTGATTAACAGTGCCAGAGTCTAAGCAATGCAAAGCTGAGTTGGAAATAGTGCAAGAAGGCACAGTGCAGAATTCAGTAGCAGTGCAACAACTTTAGAGGGATAGTGCAGAGGCTAGTAGTAGCCAGAAATTTAGTACCGAGATGCATCATGTTGAACACTTGTTCAGTTTTGGATTTTTTGTTGTTGCAGTGCAGTTGAATTTGGCAGCCGGAGGGCCAACAACAGCACATATGCAACATTTGAGAAGGAGTTGCAGTATGGATGCATTGTTGATAGTGACAGGGTCAGTAGCAGTACAGATGCAATATCTGCGTAGATTTTGTGGGAAACAGTGTTAGACATCAATACCGTAGAGGGAGATGTTACAAAATCATAGTAGTACTCAGTAGGGTGTATTACTAGAGCACATTCCTTGCTAAGAGGGAGTGTTGATTTGGGTAGCATCAAATGTGCTTTAAGTCTCAAAATTGACAGGGATTCTTAGGCCCATGTATTCCAGAGAACCCAGAAATTGTTTGTGAAAATTCCATTCAGAATATGTGTTATTAAAATAATTAATTATTTTTAAAGGGACCCTAAGTCTAAACTTCGGAAAATAAAATAATTAAAGGGTATTAATAAAACAGAGTGTGAATTTTCTGGAAAAGGCAGAGATCAAGTGAAAAGTTAATATTAGTTGTTGATTAGAGATTTAATCTCGGTCGTTGAAGTTTCAACGAGAAGATTCTAAGGACTTGAAGGGTCATTTGGAAACATGTCGAGAGAGCCAAAGGATCAAGAAATCAAATTTCTGAAGTGAGAAGTGCTCATAGGAAAGATCGATTGAGAGATTATTTGCAGAGAGGGGCAGTAATTCCGGTTGGAAGAATTTCTAATCTGTATAATTCATATCAAAGGAGGAGACCTAAAGAACCATGGGAAGAAAGGGCATGTACTTTTGCATTTTTTGGGCAGTGGAATCAGAAAAGCATTTAATTTTGGAATGTGGTGCTTTCAGAGACATTAGGGACAGTTACCGTAGTATGTTAGCATCAATTTAGTGGCATTGTCTTTGCAGTGAGGGAAATGTTAGAACATTGGGTTAGCTCATCATCAATTTGAGTAAGAAAAAGATTGAATTACAAAAGACAAAAAAAAGGATATTGGTAGTCCAATAGACTATTTTTAGTCTCGTGTACGTTAAAATATTATTAATTCATTCATTTTTAATACTAAATATTTTGTATCACTTTTCTACAATACTTTGTGCTCCAAAAAAACCCCTCAATGAACAAATTTCAATGAAAAAACCACTCTCCTACATGCCTTAAAATTTGTGTACTTTAAGCATTATGGCACATCGACATTGATACTTAAAAAAAAAAGGTTTTTCAAAAGCTGAGAGATATTTACAATAGTTCAATTTTAACATAAAAAAACCTTTCTTTCCACCCATGCGCGTTATTTGTGAACAACTCTGATTCAATGCTCGCTTTAGTGTGTTGTAGTGTATAAAATGGTTACCTCGTGAGCATAATAAATGCATCGATTTAGAGAAAATTTTTCAAGCCTCTGTCACTATTTCTTAAAATATTCTCATTAATCTTTCACTAATTTCCATGCTCTTCATCCTTCTCAATCTTTCAACCATAGGTAGACTTTTATCTTAATCAACTTCAGTACATAATTTAGATATTAAATATTATTTACAACTCGAAATTATTCCATTAGTTCTTCATTTTAGTTAATCTATTTCTTAGTTGATCTATTTTGATTCAAAATCATGTAAAAAGCAAAGTTGCATAGTCCTAAACAATATAACAGATTGGAGGGAAATTTTGACTTCATCTCGTAAAATTATAAGTTACAACATATATAAATATATAAAGGAGCCTTGTACCCCCATCAAAACACATCATACGAGATGTCATAATTTAGTGTTCAATGTTATTTGGACAATGAAATTACCCACCAATCTTCATGTCTTGTATTTAAATTTTATTTTGCATTATTGGCCTCTTCGATTACCATTATGGAAAATGAGACCTAGATTCTAAGATAATCTAAGCTTAGTAATAGCAAAAGCATGAGAGAAGTGAAAACTTTCTTAGTATTAAACAATATTACACATTAAAGGAAAATTATGAGTTCACCCATTAAAATGCTTATTCTTAAACAATCTATGCATTGGAGGGAAATTTTGAGTATGCCCATTAAAATTACAAGTTACAACGCATATAGGTATCTAAAGGAGACTTCTACCTCTATCAGAACACACCATATGACATGTCATAATTTAGTGTTCAATGTTATTTGGACAATCAAATTACTCACCAATCTTCATGGCTAGGAATTGGGGCCTTTTGGCCTCCGGAAACTTTCTCTAGGAATTGGCATTGAGCCAACGATGTCTCCTGTTAGATGACCATTATTGAAAAAAGGGATCCATTATAAGATTGGTAATAGCAATTTTATATTGAAACCATAATTATGTTAAAATTTTCCTTAATACATATTATGGAAAGTAGTTGTTTACTTCTTAGGTTTTCTAATTTCAAAGGTACCGAAAACACATCATATGAAATGTCATAATTTAGTGCTCAATGTTATTTGGACAATGAAATTACCCACCAATATTCATGTCGTGTATTCATTAATTCTTTTCCATTATTGGCCTCTTATATGACCATTATGTGAAAATAGGCTTCCATTCTAAGATTGGTAATAGCAATTTTATAATGAAACCATAATTTTTTTTAATTTTTTTAATACATATTAAAGAAATTAGTTGTTTACTGTTAAAATCAGCTATGTCAAACACACACATAGGAAAGATAAGTGTGAGATACCATTTTATTAACCATATATGTGTATTTATATTACATTGGCGTGACTCTTGGATTCCACATTCCAAGGTCACTTGGAATCCTATTTGACTGTTCGGCTTCCACACCTACCCATAGAGGATTAGGTGTCCAAAATTCCCCCCCTTAATCCGAAGGGGTATGTGTGAGTCCAAGAAGAGAGTTGTAATACAAATCTACAAAGTATCCATGGTAACACTTAGGTTTAATGAGCTCTCTAAAATGTTGGCATAAAGAGGTGGTTTAAGGATGACCACCAACACTGGAATGCTTAGTGAAGTTCTTGGAACTCTTCCAAATATAGCAAGAAAATGAGGTATTCTGCTAGAGGAAGTGCTCCTCATATTTTGAAGAAGGAGACCTTTAACCTAGAATAAGGGAGGTCTACAAACTGTGATGGTTTAAGGATGACCACCATCACTGGAATGCTTAATGAATTTCCTGGAACTCTACCAAAATTGGCAAGAAGCTAAAGTCTTCTACTAGAGGAAGTGTCCTGAATTCTTTGAAGAGGGAGAAGCTCAACCTCACATAGATGGTTTAACGCTGACCACCAACCATAAGGCATGCTTATGGGCATATCTGTCTCTGGCTACAACTCTGAATTTGGAATGACAAGTTGTGGCTGAGGCTCGCTTGATGTGGCTTTGAAGCTTGTAGATGACCACCATTTCCCCCCCTCTTCGGTACAAGGTGAGATGATGGCGAAAACTCAACTACAAGATTGTTAAATAGACTAGAACAAGTTCTGACATATGACTTATGTTGAGATTCAACAAGATGATGAGCTTAGTGAAAAGAGTCGCCTTCACTAAGTGGGCCCGCAGGCTATTTTTGGTGCAAGTCTATTTTTATACTCTGTCTATTTTTAGACATGGTGATCATATTTCAGAAGTTACAGGATGTTATTTGTGGATGGTTGTTCAAGTTCGAAAATTAGATGAAATTCTATTTTTAGAATATTGGGCGAAGTCTATTTATAGATCGTCGATCTAAAAATAGAAGTGTCGATTATTATTAGCTCTTAATAATAATCTGACAATAAACATAAACTTATTCTCTTGGAGCACTTAGTTTCAATGCACAGATTTGGAAAATTAGTGGGCTGAAAAAATTACGCAATTCCTAGGGTTTACTGGTGGTTCATGCATGGAGTACTTAGTTAGAACTGAAGTGGAAAATTTATGACAGAGTTGGAAGAGTAGTTCATGGAGTTGTATTCAGTTTAACTGAGTTAGACTCAGTTGAGCTAGTTTTATCTAGTCTAACTGAATGATACACTAGTGAGAGTGGAGTGAATTAATTAGTTAATTAATTCACAAATAATAACTCATTAATCAACTAAACAATACAACAGTTAACTACAGTGCATGTCAATTCCAGTGAGACCCAATGGAGAGATACGTGAAAGGGCAGGATGGACTACCTGTTGTGACTATAGTGATGCATTGATTGCACCACACACACATTAGAGTTTCCAATGAGGATTTCACAGTCAAGGCAAGGGTGATTCGAATTCATTCAGAGCTATTCTTCAGCAGGGATTGCGTAGTGGAGGCAGGCTAGCAGGAGGGCAGAGATCGGTGCATGGATTTGCAGATTTATTCTATGTTAGTGTGTGGCGATTGATTGTACTGAGAGCTTGATGTACTAAGATTTGTATGAGATTGTTAAATGATCTCCATGATACATAATATATGATATTTGGGGTTTTTAGCTTCATTTTTTCCCGTTAAACAACTGTGTTATGTGAGATTGTTTTTATTTATGCTTCACATGTGTTTGTAATTAATTTTCCGCGAAAGATTAACAGTGGAATGATTCTGTATTTTGAAAGAAGTTAAATATTGTGAGATCAGGGGAATATGGATGTATGCATGCTTAGTGTATATTAATTTCTACATGGTATCAGAGCAATGTTAATTCTTGAAGATTGCAATTGTGAAGATTTGTTGATTTTGTGTTGGTGGACAATTCGAATTTGCTACAGAAGAGTTTTGGTGCAGAAGTTGAGTATACATTGAAATGTCTTTCAATGGGTTGCGATTGGAGTATGCCCTTGATGGGAGCTTGAATTACATAGCCTGGAAGGATAGGATGGAGGCGGTTCTGGAGGATAATACTGAATGAGTTCATCGATAGTGATGTTCCTAAGCCGGGATCTAGCGATGCTGCATTACTTGACACATGGAAAAAGAAGATAGCAAAGACAAGAAGAATTCTGTTGGAAGGTGTGAAGGACCATATTGTGTCCAGCCTTCACGGGAAATCCACTCCATTCTTAATGTGGAAGGATTTGACATATTTTTTCCAAAGCAGAAGTGACCAGAGGAAGTTGGCGCTTAAAGACAAGCTCAGAAAAATAAAAATGGAGAAGGGCAACAATATTCCAAAATATCTCACGAAGTTTATCCATTGTAGAGATGAACTGGGAAGTGTGGGGATTACTGTTGATGATGAAGACTTGGTGAGCTTGGCTCTCCTTGGGCTTCCGAAGAGTTGGCATAGCTACGAAGACTCTGTCAATGCACGAGAGAAACTGTAGGGATGGGAGCAACTTTGGTCGGATCTTGTGCAGGAGGAGATAAGGTGGGGTACCACGGATGGCTCTTCATCAAAGAATGAAGATGAAGAGAATTGCGCTTTGGCTGCCAAAGCAAGGAAATGGAAGGGGAAGAAATTTCCTTCAAAATTCGATGCTAAAGGAAAGAAGTAGGATTTGTCCAAAGTGAAGTGTTTTCACTGTCACGAACATGGGCATTTCGCCACTAACTGCCCACAGACGAAGAAGAAAAAGAAGGCTGCTAGAGCTACAGCTGGAGAGGCCTTAGCCTCCCAATTGGAACTTGATTTCTCTTTGATCGCATGCTTGGTTTCAAGCTATATGGGATCGGTGTGGTATCTTGATAGTGGTGAATCTTTACATATGACGGGAGACAAGGAGTTGTTTAGTGACTTGAAGGAGAAGGACCTCCAAATGCATATAGAGATGGGCGACGATGGTTAATACAGTGTAACTGGCATTGGGACCATTACCTTTGAGAGGGAGTCCGATAATCCATTCTTGTTGAAAGATGTTATGCATGTTCCAGGTCTGAAGAAGAACTTGGTCTCGGTCCCAATGTTGGAAGACAAAGGTTATGATGTTGTTTTCAGTGAGGGAAAATCATTCCTTCAACATAAAAAAACAGGCCAAACCAAGAAGATAGGGGTTTAAATTAAGAATATCTACAAGCTGGAGATAGATGGCTGCGCTACAATGTTGGGCAAAGTAGAAGAAGTGGTGAGCTGGGATGAGGGTTAATTATGGCACAGGAGATTGGGCCATCTTCAACATGGCGCTTTGAAGATTTTGAAGCAGATTTCTACTGGACTTCCCAAGGGTACTCTTGCGCAGTCAGATCAGTGCAAGGGACGTACTATGGGTAAGTTTGTGAAGACCACCTTTCATGAGAAGGAGAACTATGCTTCGGTGATCCTGGAGAAAATTTACACATACGTGTGTGGACCTTTCTCGGTTGCTTCAACAACAAAACACAGGTATTATGTTATATTTGTTGATGAATATTCTCGTAGATGCTGGATCTTCTTCATGTAGAAGAAGAGAGAAACGTTCTCAAAGTTTTGTGAGTTAAAAGCATTGGTGGAGAAGGAGTCGGGGAAGCAAGTGAAAGCTCTACGGAGCGATAATGGTGGTGAATACATCTCGGGCGAATTCAAAGAATTCTATAGCAAAGAAGGAATTCAAAGAGAACTCATAGTGCTTCATAACCCACAGCAGAATGGGGTCGCGGAGAAGAAGAATATAATGATTGTGGGTGGTGCACGAGCTATGCTTGAGAGGGAGCTAGACTTGCATGCAGTGAAGGAATTGCTTGTTTCGAAAGATAAGCCTCCAGATGTGGATCAGCCACAAGAGGAGATTCATGGAGTGGAGGAGTCCACTCATGCAGAACCAAACATCAGACAAGGCAGAAAGCGAACCACAGAAGCTGAGAGACTGAAGCTTGATGCGGCACAGAATGTAGGAGTCCCTAGATCACATCGCAGACAGAGACAGTCACCTGAACGATTTACTAGATACATGGCTCTTATGAGCAAGTGTATCGTGATAGAGCCATCTTCTTTTGAAGAATCAATATAGGAGCCCACATGGGTAGATGCCATGGTGGAGGAGTATGACTCCATTATCAGAAACAATGCTTGGAAGATTGTTCCAAGGCCGGTGGGAAAATCAGTTGTAGGATCAAGATGGATCTACAAGGTAAAGAAAGTTACTGATGGGAGCGTCGAGAAGTATAAGGCAAGATTTGTTGCCCGAGGCTTCTCACAGATTGAGGGGATTGATTATGAAGAAACCTTTGCACCTGTCGCACGATATTCTTCCATAAGGACCATCCTTGCTCTCTCAGCGCAGATGGGTTGGCACATTCATTAGATGGATGTGAAGACTGCGTTCCTTAATGGGATCATTGAGGAAGAGGTGTACATTGAGCATCCTGAAGGATTTGAGATCTTCAGCAGCAAGTCGCATGTGTGTAGGCTCAAAAGAGCGTTGTAGGGGCTGAAACAAGCACCTCGTGCTTGGTACACTCAGATCGACAGTTATTTCACTGGACTTGGCTTCACCAAGAGTGAGGTGGATGCAAACCTATACCAAATTGTGGTGGAGGGTAAGCTTTTAATCATTTTTCTTTATGTTGATGATTTAATACTAACGGGTGATGAGAAGTTGATACACTCATGCAATGCATATCTTGCAAATGAGTTTGAGATGAAGGATTTGGGCCTTCTTCATTATTTCCTTGGATTAGAAATATGGCAGCGGGAAGGTGAACTGTTTGTGTCTCAAGGCAAGTATGCCCAGGAGATACTGGAGAAGTTTCACATGCAAGGCTACAAGCCTATCGACACTCCTCTTCCAGGAAATTGGAGGAAAGAGGATGCTACATCGGCAGAGGTAGTGGATGCCACTGTTTATTGACAGTTTGTGGGTTCGCGCATGTATTTAGTTAATACAAGACCGGACACATATGCTATGCGGTGAACCAGCTTTCACAAGCGATGGTTAAGCCTACCAAGCTCTTTTGGAAGACAGGTAAGCATGTCCTGAGATATCTCAGGGGCACATCTGAGTATGGTTTATGGTACAGACAGACGGATGAGGTGAAGTTTCATGGCTTCACGGATGCAGATTGGGCAGGCAGCCCAACAGACAGAAAGAACACATTAGGAGGGATTTTTAGTATCGGATCTATGGTAGTTTCTTGATACAGCAGGAAACAAAGATCCGTGGCACTCAATTTAGCGGAAGCACAATACATGGCAGCAAGTCAAGTTTCATGTGAGGCTATCTGGATGAGGAAGATCTTGGTCGGTTTGTTTGGTTCACATTTAGAGCCTAAAGTGATACATTGTGATAATTAGAGTTGCATTAAACTCTCGATTAATCCTGTGTTTCATGATAGATCTAAAAATATTGATATCCGGTATCATCATATCAGAGATTGTGTGCAATGGAAGACCATGTTGCTTCAGTACATTGCTACAGAGGATTAGGATGTGGATATTCTGATGAAGGCACTCACCAAGAGAAAATTCGAATACCATAGAGGTAGGATCGGGGTGAAAGATAATACATATCTTGTTGAGAGGGTGTGTTGAGATTCAACAAGATGATGAGCTTAGTGAAAAGAGTCGCCTTCACTAAGTGGGTCCGCAGGCTATTTTTGGCACAAGTCTATTTTTAGACTATGTCTATTTTTATACATGGTGATCATATTTCAGAAGTTGCAGGATGCTATTTGTGGATGGTTGGTCAAGTTGGAAAAATAGATGAAATTATATTTTTAGAATATTGGGCGAAGTATATTTATAGATCTTCGATCTAAAAATAGAAGTGTTGATTATTATTAACTCTTAATAATAATCCGACAATAAACAACAACTTATTCTCTTAGAGCACTTAGTTTCAGTGCACAGATTTGGAAAATCATTGGGTTGAAGGAATTACGCAATTCCTAGGGTTTACTGGTGGTTCATGCATGGAGGACTCAGTTAGAACTGAAGTGGCAAAGTTATGACACAGTTGGAAGAGTAGTTCATGGAGTTATATTCAGTTTAACTCAGTTAGACTCAGTTGAGCTAGTTGTATCTAGTCTAATTGAATGATACACTAGTGAGAGTGGAGTGAATTAATTATTTAATTAATTCACAAATAATAACTCATTAATCAACTGAAAAATATAGCAGTTAACTACAATGCATGTCAGTTCTAGTGGAGACCTAGTGGAGGGATAGGTGAAAGGGCAAGATGGACTATCTGTTGTGACTATAGTGATGCATTGATTGCACCACACACACATTGGAGCTGCCAATGAGGATTGCGTAGTCAAGGCAAGGGTGATTCAAATTCATTCAGAGCTATTCTTCAGCAGGGATTGCGCAGTGGAGGCAAGCTAGCAGGAGGGCAGAGATCAGTGGATGGATTTACAGATTTCTTCTATGTTAGTGTGTGACGATTGATTGTACTGAGAGCTTGATGTACTAATATTTGTATGAGATTGTTACATGATCTCCATGATACATAATATATGATAATTTGGGTTTTCAGCTTCAGGCTTTCCTGTTAAACAACTGTGTTATGTGCGATTGTTTTTATTTATGCTTCACATGTGTTTGTAATTAATTTTCCGCAAAATATTAACAGTGGAACGATTCTGTATTTTGAAAGAAGTTAAATATTGTGAGATCAAGGGAACCTGGATGTATACATGCTTAGTGTATACTAATTTCTACAACTTAGACATCTTCTTGGTTTTTGATGTCCATTGCCAAGAAGCGATCCATCCAAGATGAATCATTGTTCTTACAAGAGGCTTGTTTCTGAAGCATCTGTGTGAAGAATGGGTGTGCCGACCATAGTGCTTGCATGGGTGAAGATCAAAACAATGATATTTCATATGGACAACTTGATCACAATGTTGGAATTTTACAATATTTTGTTGCTACTGTGGAAGAGGAGCATAATCTAGAACAACTAAAGGTGAGATATCATGAAGAAATCCGACACTCTGAAATTTTGTGGGCTTGGAGTAGTCTGGAATATGAAAGGACACATCCTTGTCATATCCAAGGAAATTTCTGTGCTTGTTATGGAAAATCTCTTCCCAAGGTCCGATGATGGGCTTGGGAGGTGAAGCATGAGCTTCTGCATCTGCATACAAATATGCTCCTTCATTGAGCACTAGATCTGAATCAACTGCATCATTATTGACTTGCTGCTTATGGGAGTCTGTTCCAATGTTTTAAACATAAACAGGTTCAGAATGATAAGTCCACTATTGTAATTCTACTTGCTGAAGCTGAGATTCAAGCTGCAAAAAATCAATCTTTTCATGTGCATTTTGTAGACAATTTTTAATGTCCATGACAGTGTTATTGTTTATTTTCACCATCTCATCAACAACTAAAAGAGTGAAAATTTTAAATAACTCTAATACATCACCAATTAGAGCCATAATTCTCAACAACTCAAAGTTACAATTCAAACATTGATTGCAACTATGAACTAAGAAGCAATACCATATAACCCACTTTCATATTTCATGTGTACCAAATATCCCTTCCTAAATGGTTACCATATTCATAAGTGTCTACGACCTTCATATGCCAACCAATCATAATAATCATAGGGCCTCCTTGAAAAAATCAACACATATATAAAATGAACTTCACTTCATATACACTTAAAAAAACACACACCACATGCACTATCTTTAGAACTCAGTCAGCATGTATTCAAAGCAATAGAAACACATAGATGCGTGGATAATCACACACACACAATTTTTCCTTTACATAGAGTCTTCATCAATGCATCATTCAATTTCCAGTACCAAAAGCAGCCTTTCAAAAATAATTTCAACGCAGCATAAAAAATTCAACATAGGTTGCATACTATGGTAGTCAATATATATTGACACTCCATTCAGTGATTAACCTACTCACGATACCATGACTATTGCACAAGTTCTATGGTCTCAATTTCTCATGGTGCATACCATTTCAAGTCAACCATACCATTTCAATGTACAGCAAGCCCACCATACCATTTCAACGCAGAAAAAACATGAGCTCAAGTTCAAAAGGGAATGCATTCATATCCAACATAAAATACTTTGTGAAAATACTTAACTCGGTCCACCAATGTACATGCATCCCAAAAATGGCACTAAGAATGACAAAAATATTCAGTTAAGGGACTCGGCCTATGCTAACTTGCAAATGCACCACTAGAGAGAGACAAACACCAACACTCTTCCCTCTACAATTTCACTTCTCTTCTGCTTGATGTGCCACTTGAATGATCTCGTCTAACGTTTAGAATCTTCACATCATCAACTCGTCTTGAATCTGGAATCTAAAACCATTACAATATTTACTTACTGTTAGCTTCTAGTATTCCTCCAAATTTGTTTGAATCTGTGCAGTGGGAAAGTCGAACTGGAGGGATGTGAACAGGCACCAGAGGGAGGCACATGCAGTTGGTGTTGTGGGAAGAATTTCTCGAGCACTATGGGCATGTTAGCATAGATGAGGCTTGGGTGCGTAATGGAGGAAGAAATTTGTATTACAATGGTCGAGTGGCCCGAGCAGTGGGATATGGAGCAACATATATGAGGGAGGGAGCTTTGGAGTAGCGTATTGGAGCCGATGTCTCTATGTCGAGGAGTAGCGTACCAAGGCATTGTCTGTATGTGGAGGACCGAGTGCGGTGTCAAGGATTTGGGGAGAGAGAGCACAAAGTTTTCGAAGAGGGACAATGCGCCACGATGGAAGGTTGCGAGGTAATGCAACATTGGGAATATACCATAGAGCATCCAAATTCCTCAGAGCATACCAATTCGATGAGGTTGGGGAGGAGAAGCGTAAGGCTCTGCGTAGATGGAGAACACTATTGGGCGAGTTGAGGCACTGTATTTATGTGAGGGCTAGTGTGGGAGGTGAGTCCGAGAGCCCTGAGAGCACCAAGGAGAGAGCAGAGGCCAAAAATTCTGGAGAGAATCTTTGTGTGAATTCGATATAGAGGAGTTTGAGGACACTCTTGGTGTGGATTTGATAACCAATAGTGGAGTCTGTAGGTTGCATTCACCATTATATGTCACATATTCCAATGAATCAAGGACAAGTCACAAGGAGGAAGAGCCCACGAAGGGGTCAACACTAGTGCTCAATGTGTACATGTTGGAGTAGTAGAGAAGGCAATCTTAGTCCTGCAATCAGTGTTTGAAGTGTAACTTTGAGTTGTTGAGAATCATGGCTCTAATTGGTGACGTATTAGAGTTATTAAATATTCTCACTCTTTCAATTGTTTATGATATGGTGAAAATAAAAAACAACACTCTCATGGACATTAAAAATTGTCTACAAAATGCATATGAAAAGATTGATTTTTTGCAACTTGAATCTCAGCTTTAGCAAGTAGAATTACAACAGTGGAATCATCATTTTGAACCAGTTTATGTTCAAAACATCGGAACAGACTTCCATAAGCAGCAAGTTAATAATGATGCAGATGATTCAGATCTAGTGCTCAATGAAGGAGCAGATTTGTATGCAGATGCAGAAGCTCACACTTCACCTCCCAAGCCTATCATCAGACCTTGGGAAGATATTTTCCAAAACAAGCACAAAAATAGCCTTGGATATGACAAGGATGTGTCCTTTCATATTTCGGACTACTTCAAGCCCATCGAATTTTAGAGTGTCGGATTTCTTCATGATATATCACCTTCAGCTGTTTTAGATTCTGCTCCTCTTCCACAACAACAACAACATATTGTAAAATTCCAACACTGTGATCAAGCTGGCCATATGAAAGATCATTGTTTTGATATTCACCCATGCAAGCACTGTGGTCTGCACACCCATTCTTCACACAAATGCTTCAGAAACAAGCCTCCTGCAAGAACAAAGATTCTTCTTGGATGGATCGCTTCTTGGAAATGGACATCAACAACCATATGTCAGAACTTGTTCTAGAATATTGAACAATATTTCAGTTGAGTTTTCACCATCATCTCACGTTGTACCTGACAGGGGGGAAAATGGTGTTCATATACAAGCTTCGAAGCCACATCAAGCAAGCCTGAGCCATAACTAGTCCTTTTAGATTCAGAGTTGTAACCAGAGACACAGATGCCCATGAGCATGCCTTATGGTTGATGGTCAACCTTAAACCATCTATGCGAGGTTCAGCTTCCCCCTCTTCAAATAATTCAGGACACTTCCTTCAACAAAAGACTTTAGCTTCTTTCCAATTTTGGTAGAGTTCGAGGAAATTCATTAAGCATTACAGTGTTGGTGCTCATTCTTAAACCATCATAGGTTGTAGACCTAATTTTAGGTCCCTATATTACTATTTTAGTCCCTTATTGTTATTATTATAGCCCCCTTATTGTTATTGTTGTACCCCTGTAACCCCAATATTGTTATTATTGTGCCCTTAAATTATTATTGTTAGGTCGGCTAGGATTATATTGTGGCCGCATGGACTCCTATATATAGAAGGAGGTTTTGGTCATTTGGAGCATCCAAGAATTTTTCATTTATGTAATATATTGGAGGTTTCCACCTTGAAGTGGCTGATTTCTAAGGTGTTGGTCTCTCTTTTCTTCTATTTTTGGAGCTGGTTTCACAACATTCGGTATCAGAGCTTTGGATTCTAGGGTTTTGCTGCTCCAAATAGGTCATCGTGGAATTTTCTCTATAACGTTTTGTCTACGAAGGTTTAGAAGCTAAAATTTTTAGAGTGCGAAGATGAAATCGTGAAGAACACCATCGCAAAATTTAAGAGCTTGGTTCACAATATTTGTGGCGATATGATCTGTGGAAGTTAGAGATTTTTGCAGGATCCTGAATTTAACCTAAACAGGTCATCGCGAAATTTTCTCTATAAATTTGTTTCTACAAGGTTTCAGAAGCTAAAATTTTCACAGAGAGAAGCCACAATCCTGAGGAACGTCGTGGAAAACTTTCAGAGAATAATTCGTATTATTTTTGGAGGTAGGATCTGTGGAAGTTAGGGGATTTTCAGGCTCCCGAATTGTTAGGTAAATTGACTCATGATTAGAGTCAAGTTTGACTGAGTCAAACAATGATGGTTTTGGGGCACATGGTATTGTGCACCCATGGTTTTAAGCTCATGGTATTGCATGTAATGGAGCCTATAAAAGGCTCAGAGGACTTCATTGTAATGTAAGGCCTGGATGTGAGAGGTGAAGGCTCACTTGGCTGGATTGGATAGGGTTTTGGCCAAGGCTGACAAATTTTCATTAGGATGGGTTTTCCCCGGAGTTTGGGATTTTTCCCGGTTAAACATTTGTGTTTATGGTTATGATTTGTTGCTGGTTATGTTTAATTATTCCTTCAACAATTAGTTAATATTCTCCGGTAAATGTTTCTTCATTTGGTATCGGAGCCATATTTGGCTTCAAAGGGATGCTTTTGTAGCCAAGGGTTTTATTGGCCTGTGAATGGAGAAATCAATGCAACCTTTTTCAGATCTGGCCATATGGAGCATGGTGTTGCTAGGAAGTAGGAAATATATGATTGATTGATTCCATGGGGAATTCCATGGAGAGTTTCTCAATGGAGAAAGAGGACAATGGTGTTGCCACAACCCAAATCTGGCGACTAGCAGTAATAAGAAGTTAGTCCGAGAAATTCAGAGATGAGAGGATGGTTATATTAAGAGAGAAACAAGGGTAATATATATATATATATATATATATATATATTAATTATTATAATGGAGTTAATTTTTGCATGTAAATGGGCATCCTACTATAAGACCTGGTATGGCATGCGTACCCCTGGGTAGTCACTGGTCAAGTATGGGTTAGACCTAGGTGTTAGGGGGGATGTCAAGTTAACAATTACCTTGGGTAAAAATTTGAGGGGGGAAGGGCTACAGTGAGCAGGGTTGTCTCACTTAGTAGTTTTGGCTGGATTTAGTCAATAATCCCCAAGTCAAGTTTAAGGGGGGAATGTTAGGTAAATTAACACGTGATTAGAGTCAAGTTTGACTGAGTCAAACAATGATGATTTTGGGGCACATGGTATTGTGCACCCATGGTTTTAAGCTCATGGTATTTCATGTAATGGAGCCTATAAAAGGCTCGTAGGACTTCATTGTAATGTAAGCCCAGATGTGAGCGGTGAAGGCTCACTTGGCTGGATTGGCCAGGGTTTTGTTCAAGGCTAATGAAATTTCATTAGGATGGGTTTTCCACGGAGTTTGGGGTTTTTCCCATTTAAACATATGTGTTTATGTTTATGATTTTTTGCTGGTTATGTTTAATTATTCCTCTCAGTAATTAGTTAATATTCTCCTGTAAATGTTTCTTCACGAATTTCATCTCAAAGAGGTGATCGTGGGAAAATATTCATAACTCTATCTATGAGCATTGGATTGGAATTATGTAAAGAGTGGACATAATTACATGGATTGTAGTTTCTTTTCTATCAATTTCAGAGCCAAAGAAGGAAATAGTGACACGTGGCAAGTCATACAAGTTCTCTCTACTGAACCAGTCCATAATTAGGTCATTGTGGGAGATTGGACATAACTTTGCCTTGAAGAATCCAAATCAGGTCAGACTTGTGGCATTCAAAAGAGGATTCAGAGGGATAAATCAGGGCTAAATTTCAGATATTGAAGATCTGAAATCACAGAGATAATTCAGTTTCATATCGAGCTCCTCAAAAGAAAGAAAAAGGTGTTTATTTTTTTCCGAATTGCATGTCGTGTGTAAAAAATAAGTTTGAAGTAATTCCAAGGGCCTATTGAGCATATATTTCAGTATTGGGTTCTAAAATTCCTCCTAAAAAGAATTCAACACCCATTAAGCCCTCAGAATACTCTACTATGACTCATGAAGATGAATAATTGCAACATGATCTATCAAAATTACAATAGAAAGTGCACCAAATTTCACTCTCGCAAAGAGCAACAAAAAATGAAATGGAAGTTTTGAAGAAAGGCGTGGAAGCGAAGATGGATGGTTTGAAGAATAATATGGATGGTTTGAAGAAAGGTGTGGAAGCTAAGATGGATGCTGTGCAAGCTAAGATGGAGGACATGGAAGAAAAAATGAAAGACAACATGGAAAACATGAAGAATGATCTAAAAGCAGACATGGAAGGTTTGACAAATTTGATACAAGAAATGATTCCTAATGGTGGAAAGATAGTATAAGAAACTCATGATGAGAAAAAAATAGAAGTTAATCGTAATTTCATAAACTATAATGTTGGATTGAAGAACCACCATATTCCATAGATGGATATGAGGAAGTTTGATGGCAAGGATCCCGTAACATGGATACTACAGATGGAGCAATATTTTGATCTGAATAATGTGCAAAACACACAAAATGTGCATTGCAACTTTACATTTAAAAAAATACATTTTTATGGTATCGATGGCTTTTCTCCCGTAAAAAAATTGTCACGTGGTCAATTTTTACGGAGGAAATGATAGCACATTATGAGGATACAAAGAGAAACACCTTCTTTAGCCAATTGATAAATCTCAAACAAAAAGGTTCAGTGGTGGAGCACATTGAGGACTTCCAGAAATTGAATATAAGGGTAACTAATATTCCAGAGGAATACAAGATTGATGTCTTCATAGGGACTTTAAAGGATAACATCCAACATGAAGTTCGCGTTTTGGAACTTGATTCATTGGAGAAGGCATTTAGGTTGGCAAGGAAAATTGAATGTAAAATTATGGCGACAAGGAAGCCTACCACTCACATCTATAAAGATGGAAGTGTTCCTACTCCTAGACTTCCACAACCTACAAGGTTGACACCACAACAATTGGAAGAAAAAAGAGCAAAAGGGCTTTGCTACAGTTGTGATAGAAAATACACTAAAGGTCATAAGTGTGTTGAGAAGAAATTATTTTACATAGATTGTGAAGAGGAAGAAGAAAATGAACATGAATCTTCAAAAGAAGAGGATATACACCAAGAACCAACCCTAGAAGAGGAAGAAATGAGTCCGACCATATCATGTAATGCATTGGCAGGAATTACCACTCCTAAAACTCTCAAGATAGAAGGACATATCAAGAAGAAAAAGGTAGTAGTGTTGATTGATTCGGGTAGTACCCATAATTTTATTCATTGTAAGGTAGCAAAGGAATTGAATTGTTTCCTATACCCAGCACGAGAATGTCAAGTGATGGTTGCAAATGGAGGAACTATAAATTGCTCTAGAAAATGCCATAATATCAAGCTAACCATGGGGGAATATGTATTGAACAATCCAATGATTTCCATTCCAATGGGAGGCGATGAAGTTATACTAGGAGTACAATGGTTACAATCTTTGGGGATGGTAGCTTTTAATTTTCAAGAAATTTTCTTGAAATTTTTTTCAGAAGGAAAGGAAGTCAAATTATGGGGTATCATAGGGAAGCCAAGAAAGATAATAAGCTCTAATGTCATGACAAAGCTTCTGAAGAAAGAACAACGAGGCATAATTTCACAATTATGCTCACTAGAAGTTCCAACATCAAAATCATCTATTTCTGCAGATCTCCAAAAAGTCTTGGACAATCATTCCAAGGTGTTTGAAACTCCCAATGGACTCCCACCTATTCGTGATCATGATCATGCTATTAATTTGATTCCAGAAAGTGTTCCTCCAAACATCAGGCCTTATAGATATCCTTATGTCCAAAAGAGCGAAATTGAATGTATGATTTCATAAATGTTAGAGGCTAGTATAATTCAACCTAGTCAAAGTTCTTTCTCTGCTCCAGTAGTATTGGTGCACAAGAAGGATGGATCATGGTGCATGTGTCCAGATTATAGGGAGATCAATAAGCTCACTATTAAAGATAAATTTCCCATTCCCGTGATTGATGAATTACATGGAGAAATTTATTTTACCAAGTTGGATCTTCATTCAAGATATCGTCATATTAGAATGAAGACTGAAGATATTCCGAAAATAACATTTCAAACTCATGAGGGTCATTATGAATTTTCGGTCATGCCTTTTGGCCTTACCAATGCACCTTCTACATTTCAAGGGTTGATGAATTCCATTTTCAAACCCTTCCTTAGAAAATGTGTGCTAGTATTTTTTGATGATATACTAATCTACAACAGGTCTTGGAAGGATCATGTTCACCATGTTGACAGGGTGCTCAAACTATTGCAGGAGAAACAATTATATGAAAAAGAATCCAAATGTTTCTTTGGAGTACAAGAGGTGGAATATCTGGGTCATATTGTATCTCATGAGGGTGTTAAGGTAGACCCTAACAAAATTAAAGCCATTAAGGAATGGAAAGTCCCCACAACCATAAAGCAGTTGCGAGAATTTTTCGGGTTAACAAGGTATTATCACAGGTTTGTTAAGAATTATGGGAGAATAACATCACCTCTAACAACATTATTGAAGAAAAATGCATTTTCATGGAATCCTGAAGCAACTAAGGCCTTTGAACATCTTAAAGAGGCAATGTGCCTAGCACCGGTCTTAGCTACACTAGATTTCACAAAAACCTTTATTGTGGAATGTGATGCCTTAGGAAATGGAATTGGTGTTGTTTTAATGCAAGAAGGAAGACCCATTGCTTTTGAAAGTCGTCCAATCAAAGGAAAGTATTTACAGAAAGCTATTTATGAGAAGGAAATGTTAGCAATACTACATGCACTAAAGAAATGGTGACCTTACATAATGGGAAGACACTTCAAGGTAAAAAATGATCATGATAGTCTTAAACACTTTTTAGAACAAATATTATCTTCAGAAGAGTAGCAAAAATGGGTTACAAAGATGTTGGGTTATGACTTTGAAATAATCTACAAAAAAGGGAAGCTAAATGTTGTTGCAGATGCACTCTCAAGAAAGAATGAAGAGGTGGAAGCATTGCTTTGTGCCATTTCTATTATCCAACTAGATTGGATAACCGAAGCAAGAGATGAATGGAAAAAGGACGAATAAGTGTGGACACTCATTCAAAATTTGTAGCAAGATCCTAGTACATTTGATACATTTATTTGGAAAAATGATTCCTTATGGTACAAAGATTGCTTATATATTTGTAAGAGTTCCCAACTAAAACAAAAGATCCTTTTGAAATTGCACACTTCTCCTTTAGGAGGTCACTCAGGATTTTTAAAAACTTACCGCAGGGTGAAGAAAGAATTTTTTTGGGATGGTTTTAAATCTGATATTCAAAATTTTGTAGCGGAATGTTTGGTTTTCCAGAAAAATAAATTTGAGACAATTAAGACCCCGGGTCTTCTACAACCTTTATCCATTCCAAGTCAACGTTGGGAGGAGATTTCAATGGATTTTATCATAGGTTTACCCAAGTCCGAAGGAAAGAGTGTCATCCTGGTGGTAGTTGATAGAATTACCAAGTATGCACACTTTTGTGCATTATCTCATCTATTTAAAGCAAGTACAATTGCTACTACATTTATGGACACAATTCAAAAGCTACATGGAAACCAAAATATTATTGTGAGTGACAGAGATCCCATTTTTATTGGAAATTTTTGGATGAAGTTATTTTCTTATTTGGGTACTCAACTAGCTCATAGCTCATCTTATCATCCTCAATCCGATGGTCAAATTGAGATAGTGAATAAATGTTTGGAAGGATATCTTCGTTGTTTTGTATCTGATAAACAAACAAAATGGGTCAAGTGGTTACCTCTCGCTGAATGGTGGTATAACACTTTCTTCCATACTATAGCAAAAATGACCCCATTTATGGAACTTTGTGTATATCATCCACCATCCATCACATCATATTTAAGAGAAAATTCTAAGGTTCAAGTAGTGGAAGATCACATCGAGCACCAACAAGAAGTTCTCCAACTCTTAAATGATAACCTAAATTTGGCACAAAATCGAATGAAACAACAGGCAGATCAACATCGCAGCAAGAGAAGTTTTGATGTAGGAGATTGGGTATTTTTACGGCTACAACCATACAAACAGATGTCCCTCAAGCAAGCTAAGAAGGATAATAAATTATCGCCAAAGTACTATGTTCCTTACAAGGTGATGCAAAATATTGGTACTATGACATACAAATTGGAGCTTCCTGCTTCTTCGCGAGTGCATCCAGTTTTCCATGTTTCATGCTTAAAGAAGTTTTTAGGTGAAAATCTTCCTGTTCAAACAATATTGCCAGAACTTAGTGAGGAAGGAAAAATCATATTGGAACCTGAAGCGGTCACAGAAACAAGAACTCGACAACTATGAAATCGATCAATTTCAGAGTATCTCATCAAGTGGAAGAACTTACCCACTGAAGATTCTACATGGGAGGATGAGAATTTTATACAGAAGCACCCAGAGTTGCTTAAGCGTTGAGAACTACAAATTTTTGAAGGAGAGGGGCATGTTAGGTCCCTATATTAATAGTTTAGCCCCCTTATTATTATTGTTGTACCCCTGTAACCCCAATATTGTTATTATCGTACCTTAAATTATTATTGTTAGGTCGGCTAGGATTATATTGTGGCCCCATGGACTCCTATATATAGAAGGCGGTTTCGGCCATTTTGAGCATCCAAGAATTGTTTCTTTATGTAATGTATTGGAGGTTTCCTCCTCGAAGTCGTTGATTTCTAAGGCGTTGATCTCTCTTTTCTTCTATTTTTGGGAGCTGGTTTCACAACACCTACCTTCTTCTAGGTTAAAGGTCTCCCTCTTCAAAATATGAGGAGCAATTTCTCTAGCAGAAGACCTCAGCTTCTTGCCATATTTGGAAGTGTTTCGAGAACTGCACTAAGCATTCCAATGTTGGTGGTCATCCTTAAACCACCTCTTTATGCCAACATTTTAGAGAGCTCATTCAACCTAAGTGTTGCCATGCATACTTTGCAGATTTGTATGACAACTCTCTTCTTGGACTCACACATACCCCTTCAAATTAAGGGGGGGAATGTTGGACACCTAATCCTCTATGGGTAGGTGTGGAAGCCAGATAGTCAAAGAGGAGTCCATATGACCTTGGCATGTGGAATCCAAGAGTCACGCCAATGTAATATAAATACACATCTATGGTTAATAAAATGATATCTCATGCTTATCTTTCCTATATGTGTGTTTTACATAGCTGAGTTTAACAGTAAACAACTACTTTCTATAATATGTATTAAAAAAATTATGGTTTCATTATAAAATTGCTATTACCAATCTTAGAATGGAAGCCTCTTTTCCCATAATGGTCATCTAAGAGGCCAATAATGGAAAAAAAATTAATAAATACACGACATGAAGATTGGTGGGTAATTTCATTATCCAAATAACATTGAGAACTAAATTATGACATTTCATATGATGTGTTTTCAGTACCTTTGAAATTAGAAAACCTAAGTAGTAAAAAAATACTTTCCATAATATGTATTAAGGAAAATTTAAAAATAATTGTGGTTTCGTTATAAAATTGCTATTACCAATCTTAGAATGGATCAATTTTTTCAATAATGGTCATCTAAGAGGAGACATTGTTGGCTTAGTGCCAATTCCTAGAGACAGTTTCCGGAGGCCAAAAGGCCCTAGTTCCTACCCAGCAGAGAGACCAGTGCAGTGATAGAGAGAAGCTACAGTTGTGACGCAGAGACCACATAGGGTGACACAATCACTACACAGAGAAACTCGTTTTGGGTGCAGGCTAGTTTTGTGTTCCCGTGGAGGAGTGAGGTTTGTCTCACAAGTTTTTAATTGTATGTTTCTCTGAATGATTTGAAATATTCTTCAATCATAGATTTGTACTCATAATTTACTACATAGTATATAAATCCTCAGTTGTTGCACTAGTTTTCCCGCAATGGGTTTTTCCAAGACATTAGTTTAAAAATAATGGTGTCAGATGTGTCTACGATTTTCTATTGCTCATATCTGATTTTTGCACTTGTTTTTCTTCCGCAGTTTTATTTGTGAATATTGTAGTGTATGGATTTCGATATTTTCTTGTAGAAAAAAATAAATAATTTGTTAAGTAAATAACAAATACAAGAATTTCCATCATTTGTTGCAGTAGGATTCCAGGTAGTATGATTTTTTACATGGTATCAAAGCTTATGTAGCTCAATGCGGGAGGAGCAAGAGAGCAGATCCAACGTCATAGCAGAAGTCAGGGATCAAAGAGCTACGTAGGCAGCAAATCGATTCCCCATTTTAGTGCACATTCCATGCCAGGAGGGCTAAAAACAACAAGGAAAATCTCTCTCTAAGTGAATTGACAAAGAGGAAAGATTTTTCCATATTACATTTTGGTAGCGGCAGAGGGAGCAATGAAGTATGTCAGCACAGGTCAGCAGCTGGAGGGACGCAATTTTCTACATAGCAGTTATTGTTGGTGCAAAAAGCGTGAGAAGGGAGATTTGAAGACACTTTGAGGGAATTTTATTCCTCATGGAATTCCTAGCCAGGGAATTCTATTTTTTGAGAGTTGAGTAGCAGTATTGGGTGGAATATATACCATCTCCAGCAGGGAGTGCATAAGCCAGGCCAGAGCTACGCAGAGGAGAGAGAGGGAGCTACTTCGACATCTTTTTTTTCAGTCGATAGAGATGGTAGCAAGTGGGATGAGAGATCAATATCGGTTAGAGGGAGCCTAAAATTTTTGATCTAGCAGGAAAGGATTAGATTCCTACTGGATGAACATGATCTCAAAGCCTTCGTCAATGGTGTGATGGTTGAACCGGTAAATGCAGATCCTTTGAAAGTGTTCAAAAAGGATGTGGTTAAGGCAAAGTGCTTGATCCTCGACGAAGTGAGGGATCATGTCATGTGTCACATTAGCTTGAAAATGGACTGCTAGAGAAATGTGGTAGGCCCTGGAGAAGCTATATTAGGGATCTTCTAAGTAGTAGAAGATGTTTTTAGAGGAGAAAATGCGGACTACCAAGATACAAAAGGGTGAGCGCATTGATCCATTCCTGGTTAGAATACAAGAAAATTGATATCATGTAGCAGTTGTAAGAGTAGCTCCTCAAGCCACATAGATGGTTAGATTGGCCCTCAACTCAGTGTACGTAGACTATAAATTATTTTTCCAAAGTATCCTAGCCAAAGAGAATTTATTGTGCTGAGAGTCAATGTGGGCAACTCTTCAAAAGGAAGAGATGAGGAGGGACTTGCTCAAGTGTCAACTTGAGGGAAATATTAGCAATGGGAAGAAGCCAAAGGAAGAAGAAGAGAATGTAGCCCTTGCATCAAATAGGCAACGAGAGCAGCGTGGGAGGAAGAAGGACCTTTCCAAGACCAAATGCTTTTGGTGTGGTGATATGGGTCATTATCCCAAACAGTGTCCTCTCAAGAAGCGATACAAATATGAGAAGCATGATCCGCAGGTTGCATCTGCAAGGATCAATGAGGAGGAGTTCGCCATGATTGCCCATATATCTCCAGGAGGGACGTGTGGTGATTTGGAGTTGTAGATCTAGAGAGCTACAATATGGGCAGGATCCTTGAGGAGTCCACCTTGGATCAATACCTTGCTATGGGAGCCCAAATAAGATGTAGTAGGATGGACGAGTTCCATTTGGTGCAAATGATTGTATAAGTGACAGTGCAGTGGTTAACAGTGCCAAAGTCTAAACAACTCAAAGCTGAGGATAACGCAGAGGATAGTAGTAGCCAGATATTTAGTACCGAGATGCATCATGTTGAACACTTGTTCAGTTTTTGATTTTTTTTTGCAGTAAGCAACAACGTTGCAGTTGGCAGGGGCAGGGCCAACAACAGTGCAAATGCAACATTTGAGAAGGAGTTGCAGTACTGATGCATTGTTGAAAGTGGCAGGGTCAGTAGCAGTACAGATGCATCATTTGCGTAGATTTCATGGGCAACAATGTTAGACATCAGTACCGTAGAGGGAGATGTTTCAGAATCATAGCAGTACTCAGTAGGGTGAATTTCTAGAGCACATTCCTTGTTAACAGGGAGTGTTGATTTGGGTAGCATCAAATGTGCTCTAAGTCTCAAAATTGACAGAGAGGCTTAGGCACATGTATTCCAGAGAACTTAGAATTCGTTTGTGAAAATTCCACTCAAAATATGTTTTATTAAAATAACTAATTATTTTTAAAGGGACCCTAAGTCTAAACGTAGGAAAATAAAATAATTAAAGTGTATTAATAAAACAGAGTGTGAATGTTCTAGAAAAGGTAGATATCAAGTGAAAAGTTAATATTAGTTATTGATTAGATATTTAATCTCGATCGTTGAAGTTTCAACAAGAAGATTATAAGGACTTGACGGGTCATTTGGAAACATGCCGAGAGAGCCAAAGGATCAAGAAATCGAATTTCTGAAGTGAGCAGTGCTCATAGGAAAGATAGATTGAGAGATTCTTTGTAGAGAGGGGCAGTAATTCCGGTTGGAAGAATTCCTGATCTGTATAATGCATATCAGAGGAGGAGACCTAAAGAAGCTTGAGTTCGCCCGATAAAGTTACAATTTACAATGCATATAGATATCTAAAGGAGTCTTCTACCTCTAGTATAACACATCATATGACGTCATAATTTAGTGTTCAATGTTATTTGGAAAATTAAATTACCCAACAATCTTCATGTCTTTTATTTAAATTTTATTTTGCATTATTGACCTCTTATATGACCATTATTGAAAAAAAAGATCCATTCTAAGATTGGTAATAGAAATTTTATAATGAAACCACAATTATTTTCAATTTTTCCTTAATACATATTATGGAAAGTAGTTGTTTACTACTTAGGTTTTCTAATTTCAAAGGTACCAAAAACACATCATATGAAATGTCATAATTTAGTGCTCAATGTTATTTGGACAATGAAATTACCCACCAATCTTCATGTCATGATTTATGAATTTTTTTCCATTATTGGCCTCTTAGATGACCATTATGGGAAAAGAGGCTTCCATTCGAAGATTGGTAATAGCAATTTTATAAT
Source organism: Pinus albicaulis (assembly GCA_034641835.2). NCBI lineage: Eukaryota > Viridiplantae > Streptophyta > Pinopsida > Pinales > Pinaceae > Pinus > Pinus albicaulis. Next base: position 689,077,660 of record CM076581.1, read on the forward strand.
GAAACCATAATTTTTTTTAATTTTTTTAATACATATTATAGAAAGTAGTTGTTTTCTGTTAAAATGAGTTATGTCAAACACACACATAGGAAAGATAAGCGTGAGATATCATTTTATTAACCATAGATGTGTATTTATATTACATTGGTGTAACTCTTGGATTCCACATTCCAAGGTCACTTAGACTCCTATTTGACTGTTCAGCTTCCACACTTACCCATAGAGGATTAGGTGTCCAACATTCCCCCCCTTAATCCAAAGGGGTATGTGTGAGTCCAAGAAGAGAGCTTTAATACAAATCTGCAAAGTATACATGACAACACTTAGGTTGAATGAGCTCTCTAAAATGTTGGCATAAATAGGTGGTTTAAGGATGACCACCAACACTGGAACACTTAGTGTAGTTCCCGGAACTCTTCCAAATCTGGCAAGAAGCTGAGGTCTTCTACTAGAGGAAATGCTCCTCTTATTTTGAAAAGGGAGATCTTTAACCTAGAGAAGGGAGGTCTAAAACCTGTGATGGTTTAAGGATGACCACCAACACTGGAATGCTTAATGAATTTCCTGGAATTCTACCAAAATTGGCAAGAAGCTAAAGTCTTTAGCTAGAGGAAGTGTCTTGAATTCTTTGAAGAGGGAGAATCTGAACCTCACATAGATAGTTTAAGGCTGACCACCAACCATAAGGCATGATCATGGGCATCTGTGTCTCTGGCTACAACTCTGAATCTAGAATGACAAATTGTGGCTCAGGCTCGCTTGATGTGGCTTCAAAGCTTGTAGATGACCACCATTTTCTCCCATATCAGGTACAAGGTGAGATGATGGCGAAAACTCAATTGCAATATTGTTCAATATTCTAGAACATGTTCTGACATATGACTTAGACATCTTCTTGGCTATTGATGCCCATTTCCAAGAAGCGATCCATCCAAGATGAATATTTGTTCTTGCAGGAGGCTTGTTTATGAAGCATCTGTGTGAAGAATGGGTGTGCTGACCATAGTGCTTACAAGGGTGAAGATCAAAACAATGATCTTTCATATGGCCAACTTGATCACAGTGTTGGAATTTTACAATCTGTTGTTGCTACTGTGGAAGAGGAGCAGAATTTGGAACAGCTGAAGGTGAGCTATCGTGAAGAAATTCAACACTATGAAATTTGATGGGCTTGGAGTAGTCTGAAATATGAAAGGACACATCCTTGTCATATCCAATGCCAGTTATGTGCTTGTTGTGGAAAATCTCTTCCCAAGGTCCGAATCTTCTCCTTCATTGAGCACTAGATCTGAATCAACTACATCATTATTGACTTGCTGCTTATGGGAGTCGGTTCCAATGTTCTAAACATAAACAGGTTCAGAATGATGAGTCTACTGTTGTAATTTTTATTGTTGAAGCTGAGATTCAAGCTGCAAAAAATCAATCTTTTCATGTGCATTTTGCAGACAATTTTTAATGTCCATGAGAGTGTTCTTGTTGATTTTCACCATCTCATCAACAACTGAAAGAGTGAGAATATTTAATAACTCTAATACATCACCAATCAGAACCATAATTCTCAACAACTCAAAGTTACTCTTCAAACACTAATTGCAACTATGAATTAAGAAGCAATACCATATAACCCACTTTCATATTTCATGTGTACCAAATATCCCTTCCTAAATGGTTAGCATCTTCATAAGTGTATATGACCTTCATATGCCAACGAATCATAATAATCATAGGGCCTCCTTGAAAAACTATATATAAAATGAACTTCACTTCATATACACTTAAAAATAACACACACCACATGCACTATTTTCAAAGCAATAGAAACACAGAAATGCATAAATAATCACACACAATTTGGCCTTTACAAAGAGTCTTCATCAATGCATCATTCAATTTCTAGTACCAAAAGCAGCCTTTCAAAAATAATTTCAACGCAACATAAGAACTTCGACACAGATTGAATACCACGGTAGTCAATATATATCGACACTTCATTCAGTGATTAACCTACTCACGAGACCACGACTACTGCACAAGGTCTACGGTCTCATGTTCTCATGGTGCATACCATTTCAACTCAGCCATACCATTTCAATGTACAACTAGCCCACCATACCATTTCAACGCAGAAAAAACATGAGCTCAGGTTCCAAAGGGCATGCATTCATATCCAGCATAAAATATTTTGTGAAAATACTTAACTCGGTCCACCAATGTACATGCAGCCCACAAATGGCACTAAGAATGACCACAAAATTCAGTTAAGGGACTCGGCCTATGCTAACTTGCAAATGCGCCACCAGAGAGAGACAAACACCAACACTCTTCACACATAACTCCAGTACAACCTAAACAAAGAACACTCCACAAATACACAACACCAAGAACGCAACTCCATTGCCATCAAGAGAGAAGAAAATCCTCACCACATTGTGTATAATGAACTCCAAGTCTCTCCATTATATAGGCATCTTTGGGGGTGTGTGACACGCTCTTTAAGACATTTAAGTCTATATTATATCCCAGGCCGACCTAGCACATAAGTGGAATAAATTCAAAGTACATGTTTTTCTCATCCGACCGAGATGATCTTTAGATCAATCTTACACTTCTTCAAAAGAGGAGTCCAATAAAAATATTGGGATCGTCATCTGAGCAGTACAACCTGGAGTTTGGACCTAGTTGTCCAAGTCTAACACGACACTATGAAATTTGATTGGCTTGGAGTAGTCCGAAATATGAAAGGACACATCCTTGTCATATCCAAGGCCAGTTCTGTGCTTGTTTTGGAAAATCTCTTCCCAAGGTCCAATGATGGGTTTGGGAGGTGAAGCGTGATCTTCTGCATCTGCATACAAATCTGCTCCTTTATTGAGCACTAGATTTAAATCAACTGCATCATTATTGACTTGCCACTTATGGGAGTCTATTCCAGTGTTCTGAACATAAATAGGTTCAGAATGATGAGTCCACTGTTGTAATTATGCTTGCTGAAGTTGAGATTCAAGCTGCAAAAAATCAATCTTTTCATGTGCATTTTAGAGACAATTTTTAATATCTATGAGTGTTCTTGTTGATTTTCACCATCTCATCAATAGCTGAAAGAGTAAGAATATTTAATAACTCTAATACATCACCAATTAGAACCATAATTCTAAACAACTCAAAATTACAACTCAAACACTCATTACAACTCTGAACTAAAAAGCAATACCATATAACCTACTTTCACATTTCATGTGTACCAAATATCCCTTCCTAAATCGTTACCATCTTCATAAGTGTATACGACCTTCATATGCCAACCAACCATAATAATCATAGGGCCTCCAAAAACTCAACGCATATATTACTTGAACTTCACTTCATATACACTTAAAAAAAACACACCACATGCACTGTCTTCTTTAGAACTCAGTGAACATGTATTCAAAGCAATAGAAACACACAGATGCATGGATAATCACACACACAATTTGGCCTTTACAGAGAGTCTTCATCAATGCATCATTCAATTTCCAGTACCAAAAGCAGCCTTTCAAAAATAATTTCAATGCAGCATAAGAACTTCAACACAGGTTGAATACCACAGTAGTCAATATATATCGACACTCCATTCAGTTATTAACCTACTCACGAGACCACGACTGCTGCACAAGGTCTACGGTCTCATGTTCTCATGGTGCATACCATTTCAAGTCAGCCATACCATTTCAATGTACAACTAGCCCACCATACCATTTCAACGCAGAAAAAACATGAGCTCAGGTTCCAAAGGGCATGCATTCATATCCAGCATAAAATATTTTGTGAAAATGCTTAACTGGGTCCACAAATGTACATGCAGCCCACAAATGGCACTAAGAATGACCACAAAATTCAGTTAAGGGACTCGGCCTATGCTATCTTGCAAATGTGCCACCAGAGAGAGACAAACACCAACACTCTTCCCTCTACAATTTCACTTCTCTTCTGCTTGATGTGCCGCTTGAATGATCTCGTCTAACGTTTCGAATCTTCACATCATCAACTCATCTTGAATGTGGAATCTAAAACCATTACGGTATCAACTTACCGTTAGCTTCTCATCTTCCTCCAAATTTGTTTGAATCTGTCCAGTGGGAAAGTCGAACCGGAGGGATGCGAACAGAGCACCAAAATTCCTCAGAGAATACCAATTTTATGAGTTTGGGGAGGAGCAGTGTAAGGATCTGCGTAGATGGAGAACATTGTTGGGCGAGTTGAGGCACTGTATTGATGTGAGGGCTAGTGTGGGAGGTGATCCGAGAGCCCCGAGAACACCGAGGAGGGAGCAGAGGCAATTCCGGAGAGACTCTTTGTGTGAATTCACTATAGAGTAGTCCAAGAAGACTCTTGGTGTGGAGTCGATAACCAATAGTGGAGTCTGCAAGTCGAGTTCACCATTCCATGTCACATATGTCAATGAATCAAGGACAAGTCACAAGGAGAAAGAGCCCACGAAGGGGTTAACACTAGTGCTCAATGTGTACATGTTAGAGCGATAGAGAAGGCAATTGCATACAAGACTAAGATTGACATTTTAATCTAACATTAATAGTTAAGATAAAAATAACCCTTACCCTCTCTACCGCCCAAACTACACCAATTTAATCTAACATTAATAGTTGTTAATGTTATTCATAGTTCATTTAAAAAAATATCATTGTAAACATTTGAATCTTGATCCGTGACATAACCCTATGGTTGTGTAACATAACTATAGTTAACATTGGATCCTTGAATACCACCTTAGTAATTTATTTGTACTTAATACACTGTACTTGTTTGTTTCCAGGATTTCGTCATCGTTAACCAAAAACTAAACCATGCAGCATTTGCAATGCTAGCTCTACCGATACCATTACTAGTAAGATTCCTTGTACATTTTCACTCTTTATGTTTTTCAATTACGGTATAATTAAAATGTGTATGTATTAAAATATTAAAATATTTTATATGAAAAAAAAAAATCAATGATCATATATAAAAACAAATTCAATGATTATATATAAAAACAGAGTTGTCTATTAATGTAACAGAATAATTTGGATGACATTTGAATCTGGTAAAAAAAAATTCAAAAAATCAGATAGTTGGAGAATTTGAATTGCATTGATAATGGAAATGGATTCAACACCATCACAACCCTTAGGCACTTAAAATACTGAAAATTCAAAAAAACAGATAGTTGGAGAATTTGAATTGCATTGATAATGAAAATAGATTCAACACCATCAAAACTCTTACACACCTAAAAACCCTTGAACACCTAAAATACTGAAATTTAACAGATTGTAACCCAAATTTGACTACTACTATTAAAAACACAAGGAAAATTATAACTAATTTACTTTTTAATTATAACTCTTCCGAGACATCACATAAGAATTTTAGAGACCAACGCTTTTCCAACTACCAACTGTAATTCATCATCAGGATGTTAATGTTGCCTGCCGATATTTTGCATTCGGAAAGGTATTAATATACCTAACTGAATTTTGAGGTTGTGTGGCATAACCATAAAAAACATTAGAACCTTGTATACCACCATAAGCTACCCCGGTCCACTGATATGGATATATCCTTTGAGGCTGTGCGACATAACCATAACTAGCATTGTATCCTTGTTCATGACCATGATAAGCCCAATTCCATTGATTTAGATCTGGTTGTTGTATTTGAGCACGCTGCCTTTGTTCATTTTCAGAACTTCGTTTCCAAGAAACCCTAATTGGTCGCTGACCAAGAACTGAACCATGTAGCGTCCGCAATGCTAACTCTGCAGATGCCCTGTCGAAAAACTGGACAAAACCACAACGCTTGCCAAAAGGTATCCTTGCATACACAAGACAACCAAACTGGCCAAATGTCTCCCTCAGCTTTTCGGCTGTTACAGTGGGGTCTAAGCCACCAACAAATAGAGAAGTATTGTTTGGATCATTTGACTCGTCCACTTCAGGAAAAGGTGGAGTCTGCTTTCTCATGGCATGACCTAATCGCATAGGTCTGGAGGAACAAAGCTTCCCATTCATCTCTGTTATAGCCCGAGCTTGTTCATTCTTATCCCCAAACGTTACAAACCCATAACCTTTTGAACGGCCTGTATTCTTCTCAGTAATAACCTTTGCTCGTTTTACAGATGGGTACACAGCTTTGAAGATCTCTTGCAACAAGTCCTCTGTGGCGTCAAATGCCAAATTTGCCACGAATATAGTAAATTCTTCGGCACGCATTTCTCTACTGCCATACGTTGCCCAATTTAGCCTGAAAAATTCTTCAGCCCTGGGCATCTGTAGACCATTGTAATTTTGCAGAACCATTTGGGCTGCTGCATGGCTTACAAACTCCAAGAAGCCATAACCCTTTGATTGTCCAGTCTGCTTATTGCGAATTATAACTGAAATAACGTTGCTGGTTTTAGCAAAACATTGATGCAGATAATTCTCATCCATCCAACCCTGCAAACCTCCAATCCATAGGGTCGTATTCTCGTCCACAGAGTTTACTTGTTGCGGGAATGGCTGCGCAATAAGAAGCTGGCGTTCGTGTTGGGGTTCTTGGGGGCCGGACCCAGATTGAGGAGGAGACATAAACTGCTCTTCAAGTTGCTGCTCCTGGGGATCAATCGCTGGTGCTGCCGTGGGATTTGGCTGCATCATTCTGAAATATTAAAAAACCTTCAAAATCCAGTTAAGGAAACCCTGCGAAAACAGCGCGCCCCGAAATGTCTATGGCAGATTTATGTGTACACGCTAAAATTTTCTCCGAGTCTGGACAGATTTTAATCCAGAGTGTAAAGAGGTTTTTTCGCAAGCTCCCAGGCGTAGAGGTTCTTCGTTCCTTTTTTCGGAAGCTGGGTGCCAGATATGAAATGAGAACTCGTGGTTACGATGGAAGATGTTTAATTGCGATAATAATCTCTTCTCTCCCTATATATTGGTTTTGAATTATATCCGTTACACGCTAGCTTGGATTAATGGGGGTAGTTACACGTGGCCTAGTTTTAGCTCAAAAGTTTTTACAAATTTTTTGTCAAAGTAAAAATATGCAAGGGCAGTAGCCGACCAATTAGCTGAAAAAATAATGGAAATTTTCCCATTATTATTAAACTTTGGGTTTTGGGTAATTGAATTTGATTTTTTGAATTCTTTTTTTACTATATTTACCTAAGAATTTTGTTATATATATATATATATATATAGGGTCTCACTGTATTGATATATATATATATATATATGGGGTCTCACTGTATTGATAATTGAGCTGGTCAAACTTTAGGATTTTGGGTAATCCAATTTGATTTCTTGATTTTTTTTTAATAAAATTTGTCATTTCCTAGTATCTATGGACAAAGCCAATATATTTATATATATATTAGTTGAGTTGGTCCTTCTATGTGAGTTGTAACCAAGCAAAATAAGGCACACAAATTGAAATTGGTCCGTAATGTTTTTTAAGGATTTGGCTTGATGCAAATAATCTCAAAAAAGTTGGGGTTACCAATGAATTATATCCTTAAAACCTTTATATATATATATATATATTCCAACGGAAAAAAAACTTTATTTTATTAAAAAATAACAGATCAGCCTCTTCAAGAGAGGTTTTTACAAAATGCTCTTAGAGCTTTACATTTCAGTAGTTCTTCATATAAGAAATAGAAGACAAAAAAAACTTCCTTATGCCACAAATCGTTATTTGTTGACCATATTTTTTTTAACTTAACGCTCAGAATCATCCTCATATTTCCTGGTAATGAAAAAACACAGATTTTCCATTTACTGCCTTTCTTATTATCGTCTTTCGAAGTCATATTATGATTGCTGCTAGACTGTTCTGTTGTAGCTCGATCCTCCGTTAATGACAGGCCCGAATCCTCGGCAGAAAAAACCAACTATCATTGCACCTTGGACTGTATTCTTTGTTAATTCTGATAGCAGAGTGTTAAATCCTAAATGACTCTTCAAAGTTTGAAGAGCGATCAGTAATTTTCATCTGACCTAGAGGTAGAGTGAGGGCTGTTTTCGATAATGCATCAGCTTCCATATTCAATTCCCAGAAAATGTGACAAAAAAAGAGATTTTGAAAGGTTGCCATGATTTTTTTAATGTTGCGTGTAATGGCTTGAAGATGAGGAGAGTGTATCTGAGATTTTTCTTGTGCCCAATCTATAACGAATTTTGAGTCACCGAAACACTGTAAGTTCCTGATATTTTTTCTCTTAGCCACAAAAAGAACCATATATATATATATATATATATATATATATATATATATATATATATATATATATATATATATATATATTTTGTCCAAATTTGTTTTTAGAAGTATGACTACTTTGGATAATAATTATCTCATCTTATATCTATGATTTTATTTTTTGAGAGGAAGTAGAATTAGTTTTTGGTTGAATGATAAACTAAGTTAAACAAGATCTATTTTTCAATAATATCGTAAGTGACATTTACAGTGATCATGTCATTTAGTTTTTTTAAGGTACCTCAAAATTCATTGGCTCATCTTTACTGGTGGGGAACCTTTCCATTAATGTTAAAAATATATATGACCATTAAGACAATAAATATTGTTGTGCATAATTCATCTAAGAGCATTTGGATAACATTGATAGACATGACACAAAATGTGACAACATGTAACAATAATGTTATCATGTTGTACATTGTTGTGTGGTTGTACATCAAATTTCCTGTGTGGTATTGATGTAATGATGTGTAATGATTGTTGGGTGTTGTCTCCTATTTTTTTACAATTATATTTTTGGGACAAAATATTAAACGATTATGTCCAACATTATCGTGCATTAAGTCGAGAAGCTGTTTGTAAGCCTAAACATTATTTTGAATTTTTTAAACTTTTCATTTTCAAGTGCTTTGGTGAAATGTATACAATTTTCTCATTAGTGGAACAGTTTATTAAAACAATAGTCTCGGCCTCTACATGACATTGAATCAAATAATGTTTTTTGTTGATTTGTTTGTTTGATTATGGAATCTATGATTTGTGGCCAACTTGAATGCAAAAGTATTGTTGACGAGAAGAGGAGTATAATTCATTTGTTTTTCCTACAAATATCGAAGTATTTTTCCAAGCTACAAAATCTCCTTTTTTCTTATATGACTATTGCATATTCATTTATATCATGGAATATGCTAGAACTTATTGTTTACATGACCATGAGAACAAAATTATTTATCTAAGACTCATGAGATAACCTAAATTTAACACTCCATTTTATTTGTGTTTGTCAAAGTCTAAGTTTGAATATCCAATCAAATCGAAGTCATCCACCTGTGAATATTTGGGTCAAAAGTCTTCAGTTCCTCTCAAGTACTTTGGAATCCTTCTTATAGCAGACCAATGCACTTCACAAGGCTTTTGCATTAATCTTGAGAGAATTCCAACAACAAATGAAATATTTATTCTTGTGGTTGTGAGCTAGAGTAGAATTCACACAAGCTATTTGCACTTGGTTGCAGCCTCTAATTATTTCCCTTCCTTTGGTGTGATCTTCCAAACATATTCAACGATTCTCAAATGTATGTATTTTGGAAGAGGAATATATACTCTAGATGTCAAGTCGCTTTAACTCCCAAGTATTAGTGAAGGTGTCCCAAATCTATAATCTCAAAGCCCTTCTTCAACTCTTTCTTTATGAATGCTAAATGGTTTTCATTTTTCCCTATCATGAAAAAATCATATACATTTACCAAAAGGTATAAATAGCTTCACCAAATTTCCTAACAAACACATTTGCATCATCAATATTAAAGTGTTTCAAATTCAATTCCAAAATATGATCAATCAAATTTTCATACTAGACTTGTGTTGTTTATTTTCATTCATGTCTTTCGAGTTGCTGAAGGGAATCTCGAGGATCCCTTGGCTGCCTATGCGAGTTAAGGAGGTGGAAAATCCCCTAAGAATCTCTCCTTGTTGTCTACTATGAGCTTTAACGGCAAAATCCTCAACAAAAATGCAATATCTTTGTGATTTTCCTGCATTTAACTCATGTTAGGCATTCGAAGTATGACAAGCCTTAATCACTATCTACACTAGCAACATAACACGATAATATAATTAAATGTAAGAAAAAGAGACTTAATAAGGCAAAAAGGTGACAATTAACCCCTCCAAATGTACCTAATGATGGAGCTCATCAGCTTGCACATAGAATTGAGAGGAAAGAGGATTTAGATTGGGAACTTCAATAGAGGTTTCATTTTGATTTAAGAGTCATGTTTGGCATTAGTAGAGCTTGGATTGCTTAATTTTTAGATAGTATTTACATTTTCTTGGTTAATGCTTATGTTTCTAGTTAATTACTAGTAATGGTTTGCTTCTTCATTTCCAAACATTTAGGATTTGCTCTTAATCAGGGTTTACTATTCAAGTTACCAACAACTAGGGTTTGTTTACAATTGTTGACAGAACTGCAGGATTGATGTTTGCAACATTTATGGTTTTTCTTCTAATGAATGTTTTGAGTGAAGGATTATAACAGGAATTGACTAGTGCAGGAATCCAAAGGTGTGAGCAGTTTCTACCCAAATTAGGGTTTTGTTTTGCAAGTTGTTGAAATCCTTCTCTCGCATTTCTAGTATTGCCTCTCGAATTCCACGAACCCTAGATTGACATTGAATGTTGGTCCATTAATATACCATATACTACACCGAACAGTAGCCATCACATGTCTTCATAGAGATAAGCTACCATCGCCCGAGCTAGTTTGCTTTCACTCTAAATGTAAATAATTTTCAGTGTTTGTTATTTTTATTAATTGAAGTTTAGTTTCACTCTCTCTTTGTGTTTACATTTTAAATATATGCTTCATTTCATTCCTTCATAAAATTTTATCATTGATTTATTAGGTTTATAAATTATTAGGTAATAGGTTCATAAAAATTTAGCATCTTAGATAAAAACATACCCACTGAAAATAAAATATACAAAATGCCTTGCAAAATGAAAGAGCCAAAATTTTAAATTTGGTTATATGAAAATGCACGCCTAAACTCATTTTTGCCTCCATAATTTGATATATTAGGTTTAGGTTGATAATTACAATATTTATGACATGTTTTTACAATTAGGAGTGCATTTAGACTCTAAAAAGGCTGATTCCTATGCACAAAGATTCATGGCATTTGATGAATTAAAGTATAAAGCTAAAAGAGAGAAACATGCATGCCAAGAGTTTATTCACCTCCAAATTTTTTGACTCAAGTTGTAGAGAGTGTAATTTAGATTTTCACATCTTATTATACTTTTATTTGTGCATTTAGAAAAATAAATCCCTTTTACATGAAAAAAACCAAATACTGATTATAGAATGAAAATTATATCATTTTAATATCTCGTGCTTTTTTCCATATTAAGGTAGCATTTTAGTAAGTTATGATTATTATATTTTGGTAGGGTGATTACAAGAAGGCACTAGGCTTATATAAATTAAACAACTAAAAATATATGTATCCGTTGAATATGAGCTTTCTTATTTTTTTTATAATTGAATTAACTTGCTTTTTTGTTGATAAATGTAGTTATTTGCACCTAATGACAACATTGGAGGTGACAATGATTAATTTCTTGAATCCATCAACCCAACGAAGATAAATAAAAGGGATCTGGGAAAGGAAAACGAGGAACTTATTGCATTGGCAAAATTTGATCTAACATAGGAGAAAAAATAAAGGTGCACGGTTTTGATGGAAGATAAAATGATATGGGGTAAGTCCCATATTTTAAATATATTATTTACTTGATATATTCAATTGAAAATTTTGGTTCTTTACTTCTATATGATTTGAACAAAGAACCTTTTATTTATATAGGAATTTTAAGGATATGTGTATGATACTACTAGTGAAGATAACAATCGTAGAAATGATGCAGCAAAACCACAATGTCCTAGCATGATCGACATACCCATGATGCTATTTTATTCTATTTATATGTCTCATGGCCTTGTGAGTCAATTTAGAACACCTTGTAGAGCCCATGGCACACCCTACCACTATACATGAAACTATGTACATGATCATGGAGATGAGCCAATCTATGATTACATCGATTTATTTCCTAGACTCACACATGTTACAAATAACATAACAACGAATGTTTCTTTTTGTAGTGGATCATAAATTTTTTTGAATAAAGATACCATAAGAATCAAGTATTTATGATTGTTTTAATTACTTCCTATTATTTAATTGAAATTTAAACCACTTTGGTTATTTTAAATTATTGGAAATATCATTTCACATGAAACAAAAGAAAAGTTTGTGCCTAAATAAATTTGATCCCTCTCGACTCATATTAGATCAGTCCTTAAGATGGGTCTATGTTGGTATACTACCTAAATGTTTCGACCACCCCAACATCATTTTCTTTCATCTGAATCTACATCCAAAGTATGTGCATACGATACAATAGATTAGCTTGATAAAACCAATAATGAAGCTTGGCATTGATTAGAGTGGTAGTAGTGACAATAAGGTACCATTTCACAAAACTTTTCTATTTGAAAATATGGTGACTCTACCTAGTTGGTTCGTTAAATCATTGTGACTATAACTATTTGGGCGATCAAATAAGTATTGAAATTCAAAATCGGTCTAAATTAATTCAATGTTACATATAATAAATTCATTCTCACCACACCTATTTGTAATTTGAACAAATGATATAGCGAGTCATTGATTAAATGAATATCAGTTTCATTATTATTAGTGACACACGTAATGAGGGGTTTTTCATCACATAGATAATTATTATTGTTGGGGTGGGGTTTTAACATGAAAATAAGAAGGCATTTATCTTTCTTTGTGTATTGTCTACTCCTATCATTTAAATATTATTGTGTATTATTTATTACCCACCACATAAGTTGTGTATTTTCACCTACTGACCTTTGAATATTATTGTTTAGCAGTTATTACCCGTCATATAATATGTGTATTATTTTTTTACAACAATTGGGTATTATACTTTATTTTTATAATCATCATATAAGCTTACATTTATTTTCTAAGCTTGTTTGTACGCTTTTCCCATTTTTCTTCTTAGAGAGTAAGGGAGTTTGGAGAACTTGCTCGTTCGCTTTCCCACACTATTTCCTTCACTATATCTAATGGTGATTTATTGATAACTACTATTTCACTAGCTAATTCCCATGGGTAAACTACAATTTTTTTCTTGTCCCCCACACTTGCTCAAAGATTTTTTGAATATGCATTCCCTCATCTCTATTGTCAGTGTTGTGATAAGTCGTAAGGAGAATGATAGATAATGGTATAGAATGATCAGGTTTGTGGAAATGAATATGTGATGGAGAGGAGGATAATAGACCTACCAAGGCCACATCAAATAAGGAGCTAGTCAGTTTGGAAAACAACGAAAAACAAAGCATATTCCTTTATTGTTTCTTTTTTATTATCAGTGAAGAGGTATTCCATCATTTATTTTCCCTTATAAATTCCTATGGGCCATTAAATAAGTCAAAATATTTGTATAAATCAATACTCTAAATTAGAGCTTTATCCAACCAATGGTTAAGCTATTTAACATTGTGTTCAAATACGATGATCCCTTGACCTTACCATTTGAAATTAGAGCCATCATGTAAGATGTTGATTTCATTGGAGTGAAGATGGAATTTCTTCCCATATACTTCATAGTTAGTATAAAATACATACTCTCATTATCTTGAATCCTTTCAAGCTAGTGAAAAAATCAATTCCATTACTTTTGACTCTCTTGTGGAGAAGATTGCATAATGAGAGAAAGTTTCTGGGAAGAGGAAAGCAAGAACCCAATCCCCTAAAGAAGAAATGTTCCTTCATAAAAAAAGGAAGAATCATACACATGATTCTCCAAAATGAATTCATAATAGAAGATAATGTGGGGAAAAAAAATAGATGCAAGGGTGACAAACAACATTAAGGAGAAATACATTATCTTCACTTTATTTGTTGTTGAAGAGATGGAAATGATTCATCAACATGTAGGATCCCCTAGGGGAGAATCAAAGACAATTGAAACCAATATGAATACATAGGTAAAACTCCAAAGCCGACAAAGGGTAAAGCACTTGAATATACTCATTATATTTTTTTTCGTTGCAATTGGGATGAACCAAACATTTGTTTCATGTGTCATTTTCTTCTAGGAGTGATGTAGGGATGCTTAATATAAGCACAATGTGCCACATACCTTCCAAGAAGGATTTTTCGATGACTTAAGTGACTATGTAGATGGAACAACACATTTTGTAAATAAATCAAATATGAGTACCTTGGGACTTGGAAACATTAGGTTTAAACTGTTGGATTTCCTAATTTTCTTCTACATGATTTTCTCTATATTTTAAATATTTGAAGAAATGTATTTCCCCTTGTTTAGATTCACTAGCAAGGTCATTCTATTGATATTGACGATGGTAAGGTGGAAACAAGAAAGTAACCTAACTACATGGCTACAATGACTAGAGTGGACTATGAAAGATTGTTGAAGTTGAAGTTGAAAGCGTTCTAAATACTTGAGAGGAACTCAAGGCTTTGGACCCAAATATTAACTGGTGGATGACTTCAGTTAGATTGGATATTCAAACTTAGACTTTGAAAAAGACAAATAAAATGGACTGTCGACTTTAGGATATCTCATGAGTCTTAGATTAATAGTGGTCCCCTAAAGGAGATTTTTTAGCTTAGAAAAATACTTGAATATTTGTAGGAGAAACAAGTGAATTATACTCCTCTTCACATCAACAATACTTCTACAATCAAGTTGGCCAAGAATCCTAGATTCTATAATGCAACCAAACATATCAACATAAAGCATCATTTGATTTAATGTCATGTAGAGGCCAATACTATTCTTTTAATATATTTTTCCACTAATGAGAAGATTGTACACATTTCATCAAAGCACTTGAAAGAAAAAATTTAGAAATTTAAAATAACGCATGTGCTTACAAACAACCCTTCGCCCTAATACAGGGGAAGATGAGACATAACCCTTCAATATTTTGTTCCACTATAAATGTAAATATATAACATAAGAAACTACACCCAACAATAATTATGCATCATTACATCAATACCAAACATGCAATTCGATTATACAATATGACAACATCATTGTCACATGTTGTCGCATATTGTCTATCATTATTATCCATATACTCCTACATAAATTACGCACATAAAAAATCTTTATTGTCTTAATAATCATATATTATATATATTTTTTTAACAGTGATGGAAAGGTTCCCCGCTTTTGAGAGATGGGTTAATGACTTTTGAGATACCTCAAAGAAAACTAAGTATCATGATAATTGTAAATATCACTTATAATATTATTGAAAAGTGGACCTTGTTTTACTTGGTTATCATTAAGGGAAAACCAATTCGATTTCCTATGGAGAAATAAAATCGTATATATGAAATGAGATGATGATTATTCAAAATAGTCATACTTCTAACAATATTCTAAGAAACAAATTCAACCAAAAAATTAATCGAAAAATTAATATAGCTGAATTTCATGTTTTAAAGTTTTAAAAATCTAATTCATCCATTACCCCAAAGATAATTTTGAGACTATTTGAATGAAGTCTCTTCCTTTAAAAATCATTACCAACAAATCTCAAGTTGTGTACCTCGTTTTGATTTGATTCTACTCACATAGGAGGACCAGTTCAGTTATCAATATAGGGATAGGAGAATAACTATTTTCACTTCAACGAAACAAACAAAGCAATCTTTTGGGCATAATTATCCGTAACACATCTAGTTTGCTTGTTATAAGGCACAGAGGCAGTGTAGAGCCAGTGACACAAAGGCTATGCAGGCACTGCGTAGAGCCTAAGAGGGATTTCGTTTTCTGTTAAGTAGACAACGTTAGGTCAGTGCCAGTTCCTGGAGAGAGTTTCAAGAGGCCAAAAGGCCACAATTCCCATCCAGCGCAGAGACCAGCAAAGAGACAGAGAACATCTATAGTTGTGATGCAAAGACTACATAGGGTGATGCATTCACTACGTAGATCAACTCATTTTGGGTGCACGCCTATGCTGGGTTCCCATGGAGGAGTGAGGTTTGTCTCTGAAAATGTGTCTATGATTTTTTATTGCTCAGATTTTATTTCCGCACTTGTTTTTCTTCCAAAGTTTTATTTGTGAAGGTTGTATTTCATGGATTTCAATATTTTCTTGTAGAACACAGTAAATAATTTTTTAAGTAAATAACAAATAGAATATTTTCCATCGCTTGATGCAGTAGGATTCCGGGTAGTGCGAATTTTCATAATATATAGTGTTTGTTAAATAATGTTTTGGATAATAGATGAACATATATAATGGAGGGCATGCAAAATTTTTGGTCAATCTTTCTCATACACCTTCCTCAACATTATCATTAATTAGGGTGGGGATCTGAAATGGAAATTTGGTGGTATACCATGGTCCTTATGTGTTAGAATCACATTCGTTCCATCCCTCCCTTTAGATGATTTGAAAACTACCAAGGCATCCCCCTAAAAAGTGTTTTTATTATGAAAAATGATGTTAGAAACCACTATGGTGGAAAGGACAATCAAACATGTGGTGATTGGGTAATGTGACAGGTAAGTCAGTTGGGCACTAATAAGACCAATGATTGAGCACGTAGAATTGCACTTGGAACCTTACATGGAAACTTACTAGACAAGTGACATGGTAGATGATGTTAGCATGGAATATTCCTGTAGGTTTTAAACTTGTACAGAAATTACCTGCAAACAAATTCTTAAAACAGAAAAATGTAGAGCGGAAAGAACAAAAAACAAATATACACAAAGATTTCCCCTGGATCTCAAAACTGGGAATACCAGATTGAATTTTCATTATATTCCTTTCAATGTTACAACACATACACACACACACACACATACATAATTAAGCATTCATAAAACCCAATCCACTAACCCTGGATTAGAACATAACCGTAGTTCCCTTGACCGGATCTATAAATACCATGGTAAAAAACCATTGTGCCCAAAAATCATGTGTGAAAACCATGCACAAAACCATGGGTAGGTCCTCCAACCATCTTTGGGTCTGCCCCCCATCCTTGGGTCCACAAAATAATAACACACCCAAAAATTCTGAAATGAACCTAAAAACCTCAAGGAAGAAGATTCCATCTATTTTCCAGCTAATAAAAGCTTTTCATGTATCCAAAGTTTTCCAAAATGAGAATAAAATATGAATTGGACAAGTAAATTGTCACAGTTGTGGCTAACAAGTAGGTAGTAGAATGTGGGAGCAAAAGTCAAAGGAGTGTGCATAAATCGACCATAGGAGCATTATCAATAGATCATTTACAGTTGTCATACACCTTTGTGCAATTGTGTTATTGTTTTCCTTTATTTTGAAAAGGGAAAAATGAATGATCCAAACCCTAAAGCTTTTGAAACCTGCACCCATCCTTTTATTATTGAAGAATTAAGTTTGATAGACCATGACAGTGATGTCTTTGAAATTGTTCTTTCCCAACATGGCATGCACGATTTATATCAACAAGATTATACTCATTTTCCTGACCTCCATGATTACTTTCATATATGGTAGTCCCATTTAGATAGATTTAGAATTCTACAAACCTATCTTTTCCTAGAGTTCATAATGTGGTGTGGAAAAAAGCTATGTGTCAAGCAAGAAAATGGTAATTTCTAAGAATGGCATCATCGTTTTCATGGTTAATTTTAAATCAGTTCTTGAAATGTTGAAGGTATATCTATTCCATGTAACTCAAGTGTTATATGGCATAAATTTAGTTTCATTACTATCGGGATTTATTGGCTACATAAAATTAAACTTTGATTTAGTCATATGTAGTTGCAAATGGTGTTCATCCAAAGAAACCACTTCCATATAGAACCAATATTTTCCCAAACATTCCAAAGTAGGCTATCTCAATGATGCATGCTAATAACTTAGTTAAATCCAAAATTATCACTAATAACCCAGTTAAATACCAAATTATCAACTTAAGGCCCTACTCAATTCATTGTTTAGTAGACAGTACACTCAAACTAGCAAGACAAGGAAAACAAACCTAAAGGCACACTGAAAAATGCATTCTAATTCACAAATCTTTTTGAGATATGAGAATGAAAAGATATTATAAAGATAATAACAAAGGTATATAAACCTCCAAAGACTCCAAAATCTAGATCATAGCCATAACAGAGAAAAAAATGAATTTTTTACTCAAAAAACCCCACCAACATTCTTCGTTACTTTGTCTAGGACGATAATGAGCAATGCATCACCTTTTGTATACTAGCAATGAGTTGTGATTAGCTATTCGTTTCCCTATACAATCCAATGAGGAGAAATGAAGGGAAAAAATGTTTTTTCTTCTCATATCTGGATTAGAAATAATAGATCAAGGAGTTAACTAGCCTAGGAAGTGTCATAAAAATATGGCAAGCTATAGACAAAACATAAAATGCTAAAAGAACCAATAAATTACACCAAATGAGAAATAACCAATATATTCTTCCCCAGTTGATTCACCACCTTTGTTATGAGGAATTTTCTTATGGTTAGGAGAATAAATCCACCAATATTCCCAAGATCTAGGCTGGACCCCTACTAGCCATGACAAACATTTTATCAAACATGTCACAAATGTGTAATCTACAGGTATACAAACCACTATTATATCATTCAATGTTTTAACCTAGTCCTATCCTCTAAGACACTTTGATAGATAAGGAAAGAGAGTAAGTTGATGATTACATACCTTGTCTCTGAAGTCAAGTCATTGTCCCTAACTAATCTTGTTGCAGAGGATCTTTCTTTAGCTCCTAGATATATAGTCTCCACTACTCACACATGTATCCTTCACATAAGGTAACAAGAGAAAATATATCTACTCTCCTAACAAATAATAATTATAGATATATGCTAGATTTATTATAGATCATTCAAGCTAATATAGACCTAATCTAATTCATATATTGTAGAAGAATGGGGGAATACCATGATATTTAAATTAACAAAGAAAGATCAATATATAGATATACCTTGTATATAGATATCCCTCCAAGTTTCTTGGTTCAAGCTCCTCCTTCATTGACAATCACTAGTAATGCTACCTATTGAATTCAAGGAGTCTCTCAAGGAAAATTATGTAGCATTTCATTGAATCATTCTCTCCTCTCCCTTCCTTATGAATGGCTTCCTTAAATAAATTTGGTAATGATATGAGAGGATGAATGTAGACACCTATTTCCTAGTGATTCTAGAGTCTAGTATGAACTCCTAAGCCAATTAACAAAGAATCCCTCAACCTTCTTGAATAGATCTCCTTGGAAATAGAAAGCTAAGAGGTTTACAACTTCACCACTCATTATTCTATCTAGAGAAAGCATCACTCTTTTCAAGATGGAAATGAGAAATGCATCACTCTCTTCCACTGCGATAAGAGTTCTGGAGCTCTAAAATTGGCCTTCCAAAGGTCTAAAGTTAATGTCTCAACCTCCCAAGAGGGTAGGTATATCTCATGATATAGGGAGTGAAAAATGAGGTCATGACATTGTTAACAATGTATGGACCAAAATAACTTAAATTCAGTTTCAATACTTAAATCTAATCTTAGTATTTAATAATATTCATATGTCATTATCAAACTATCATAACAGTCTTTGCTAATTAGTTACATTCCATGTTGATCATCCACTACTTTCTTACTTTCTTATTCTCATGAGATAAAAATATTGGGTTTCTTTAAGTAAACTATAATTTGACAATTATAAAATTTAACATATAATTATGATTTTGACTTCTAAGAAGAACACAAAAAAATATGATCAAATGCTTTACATCTACAATTATGACCAAACTAGATGCAATGAAATTTTTATTCTTTTGTATTTACAATATAAAGGTTAAAACTTCTTGACACACTTTATACCCAATGAAACTACCCTTTAAAATATTGAAAATATTTATTGTGTTGGTGTTGAAAATATAATCCATTAGGACTTGTGTCGTTGTAAATAATTTGTACATAATAGGTAGGTATATGAAATGAGGAGTCACGAGGAAGACCAAGAGTCCCTTGTAGCAAGTGAAATGTGTAGACACCTTCTTGTATATATGCATGGTTTGAGTTTTTTATCACCAGATTGTGTCATGTTGGGTTACTTCAATGTTCAATTTGGAGTAACTATTTCGGACCACTTGCAACTAGAAATTAGCCTATCCAGTCTGAGAGGGCTCTCTCAAAGGAAAAATAAATGATTTTCAATAAAGTTTAAAAGCAAATGGCTAACTCTAATGGTTTCTTTTTTGGGTGTTTATGTGTTAAAAGTAGGTGAATGATGCAAGGAGTCACTACCATTGGGCATGGAGTCAGTGTAAACCTCAATTACAAAACAAAAAATGTCATGGAAGCCAAGGCACTTATATTCTTATCAAATCACACATGAAGGAAAAAACAACAAACTACATGCTTATAGGAATTTGGAGCATATTACCAAATTCCAAGTGATTACACACAAGCCACTGCACAAATATAAAAAATACTAAGACAAGTAAGAATAGATAAGAACATACAATGAAACTTGGGTTTGAAATAAGCTGCTGTAAAAGTATATTATTGATAGCCAAAGATTACAATAGTAGTGCATACATAACATCTCTCAACCTTTCAAACTCTAAAACTATCTCATTTATAGAGTGAGGACTAATACAAATGATTTTCCACCTTTCTAACTTCGAATTCCCACCTCAGAGACCTATTTCAAATACGATTACATCACTTGGAGACGTCATAGGGATATTTCTGTTTTGCTGAGTTTGAATACAAAAATAACTCTTATTTCATTAAATAGTTCAACAAATCCATTTAATAACCCTTATCAACTACAAAAAACTAATTTTTTGAGTATAGAAAAAGGAAAAACAAATAATCCTACGGCTATGACAGACGCAGAGTGGGAGATTCTCGATAGAAAAGCACTCGGAACAATACGGTTGTGCCTTGCAGCATCGGTAGCCTTCAATATTTCGAAGGAAACAACAACAGAGGGTTTGATTAAGGCATTGGTGAAATTATATGAAAAACCCTCGGCCTCAAACAAGGTATTTCTCATGAAACGTTTATTTAATATGAAGATGTCGGAAGGTGGATCTGTTGCAGACCATTTAAATGATTTGAATACAGTTACCAGTCAGTTAAGTTCTATAGGGGTAAAATTTGATGATGAAGTTAGGGCTATTTTGTTTCTGTGCTCATTGCCAGAAAGTTGGAACGGTTTAGTTATGGCCATTAGTAACTCTATCTTTGGATCTAGTACTTTAAATTTTGATGATGTTGTTGGTGCTATCCTTAGCGAGGAAATGCGACGGAAAAGCTCCGGTGAGACATTGGGTAATGCTTTGAGTGCAGAGTCTAGGGGAAGAAAAATGGAAAGAGGAAAGAGCTCAGGATATCGCAGTAAATCAAGGAAAAGCATATCCAAGTCCAGATCAGGGATAGTGTGCTGGAAATGCAAAAAGAAAGGACACCTGAAGAAAGACTGTAGATCTCAGAAGGGAAAAGAAGGAGACACACAACAAGAAAACAATCATGAAGCAAATGTGACAGGTGATGTGTTACAAGATGCTTTGATTCTTTATTTCAAAAATCTTACTAATTCTTGGGTTGTAGATTCAGGGGCCTCATTCCATGCCACACCTAATAAGAAATATTTTCATGACTATGTTCAAGGAGATTTTGGACAAGTCCTTTTGGGTGATGATAAACCCTGTAAAATTATTGGAATGGGTAAAGTTCTTGTAAAATAACAGAATGGAAACTAATGGCTATTAAAGGAGGTAAGGCATGTTCCAGATCTGAAGAAAAATCTGATTTCAACAGGGCAGTTAGGCGGTGAAGGTTGTGTGACAACTTTCACAGATAAAACTTGGAAGGTCACCAAAGGAGCCCTGGTAATAGCAAAAGGAGAAAATGTTGGTACATTGTATTTATGCAATGGTATTTCTAACTCTGTTAATAATTTAACTTCGAAAGGATTAGATGTAGCATTATGGCATCATAGGCTCGGACACATGAGTGAGAATTTGACGAATATTGATTTGGATTTTTGTGAGAATTGCATTTATGGAAAACAGAAGAGAGTTAGATTTCTCAGAGTTGGGAAAGAAAAGAAGAGCGAAAAATCAGAGTTTGTACATACAGATGTATGGGGACCTGCTCAGGTATCATCTCTTGGTGGCTCTCGTTATTATGTTACTTTTATTGATGATGCAACTAGAAAAACTTGGATTTATTGTATTCAAAATAAATATGATGTATTTGATACTTTCAAGAAATGGAAAGCTTTGGTTGAGATTGAGACAGGAAAGATTGAAGTGTCTCAGATCAGACAATGGAGGTGAATATTACAGCAAAGAGTTTGATAGGTATTGTTCAGAGCATGGAATTCACATAGAGAAGAGAGTTCCAAGAACACCACAAGAAAATGGTGTGTCAGAAAAGATGAACAGAACAATCATGGAGCGTGCAAGGTGCATGAGATTGCATGTAGGATTGTCTTTACAATTTTGGGCAGATGTTGTAGATACTGCTATTTATCTAATAAATAGAGGGCCTTCAAGTTCCTTGGATGGTGGTATTCCAGAGGAAGCATGGACAGGTAAAAAGGTAAACTACTATTTTTTAAAGCCTTTTGGTTGTCGGGCCTTTGTCCATATTAATAAAGAAAATAGAACAAAGCTTGAGGCAAAATCAAAGAAATGTACCTTTATTGGATATGGTGTTAATGATTTTGGTTATCGTTTATATGATTATGAAAATCACAAAATCATTAGGAGCGGAGATGTAATATTCAATGAAAAGGTATTGTATAAGAATTAGTTGCTGGAAAAGAAATAGGAAAAAGAAAACAAAGAATACATAGTTCTTGATGAGATCACAGAAAAGGTAAAGGTGCCTAAAAATAATAATAATCAAGAGCCACAACAACAGCAACCACCACAATAGCAACAGACACCTCAAACACCTGAAAGTGGTGTTAGAAGATCTACTAGGATAAGTAGACCCCCTGAACGATACTCTCCTTCATTATATTATTTATTGTTGACTAATTCTGGTGAACCTGAATGTTATGAAGAAGCAATGTAGGTTGAAAGCAGGAAGAAGTGGGAGCTATCCATGGAAGAAGAGATGGACTCCTTAATGCATAACCAGACTTGGGACTTAGTCAGGTTGCCTGCAGGTAAAACTACATTGTAGAATAAATGGGTTTACAGGCTGAAGGAAGAAGATGGAGGAAAACAGAGGTACAAAGCTAGACTTGTGGTGAATGGGTTTGCATAGAAGAAAGGTATTGATTTTGATGAAATATTTTCTCCTGTTGTTAAGATGACTTCAATCAGAACTATTTTAAGTCTTGTAGCAGCAGAAGATTTACAACTTGAACAGTTAGATATAAAGGCAACATTTCTCCATGGAGATTTGTAGGAAGAGATCTATATGGAACAACCAGAAGGATATGAGGTCAAAGGGAAGAAAAAAATAGTGTGCAGGTTAAAGAAGAGCTTGTATGGCTTAAAACAGGCTCCAAGGCAGTGGTATCTAAAATTTGACAAGTTTATGTCTGAACAAGGTTATACTAGATGTCACTCTGATCATTGTGTTTATATGAAAAAGAAAAATGATGGCAGCTATATTATATTGTTATTGTATGTAGATGACATGCTTGTTGGAGCTAACATGCAGGAAATAAATGTGCTCAAAATAAAATTGGAAAATTCATTTGCAATGAAGGATTTGGGAGTTGCAAAACAAATCCTTGGTATGAGAATAAGTAGAGAT
The DNA here is from genome assembly GCA_034641835.2 of Pinus albicaulis. NCBI lineage: Eukaryota > Viridiplantae > Streptophyta > Pinopsida > Pinales > Pinaceae > Pinus > Pinus albicaulis. The sequence goes on from CM076581.1 coordinate 689,101,572, forward strand.
AGGAAAAATCATAAATTAACACTGTCTCAGAATGAGTACATACAAAAGGTGTTGAAAATTTTTTATATGCAGAATGCAAAACTAGTTAGTACACCTTTTGCTAGCCATTTCAAACTTAGTAAGGAGATGTGCCACAAGACCTAAGAAGAAATGGACTATATGTCTAAAGTTCCATATGCATCAGTAGTTGGAAGATTAATGTACACAATGGTCTGCACAAGGCCTGATATTTCACATGCAGTGGGATTTGTAAGAAGGTACATGAAAAATCCAGGAAAAGAACATTGGATGGCAGTGAAATGGATTCTCGGATATTTGAGAGGTACCACAAATCAAGCATTATGCTTTGGTGGTTCAAATATTTCTCTACAGGGATATGTTGATGCAGATATGGCAAGTGACAGAGATAACAAAAGGAGCACTACAGGATATGTATTTACTATAGGTGGAACAACTGTCAGTTGGGTTTCAAAAATCCAAAGTGTTTTTGTACTTTCAACAACAGAAGCAGAGTATGTTGCTGCTACAGAGGCTAGTAAAGAAATGATTTGGTTACAAAGGTTTATGGATGAATTGGGTAAGAAGAATGATATAGGCACGTTATAAAGTGACAGCCAAAGTGCCATTCATCTTGCAAAGAACTCAACATTTTATTCCAAGACTAAACACATACAACTCAAGTACCATTTCATACGGTCAGTATTGGAAGATGGACAGTTGAAGCTAGAAAAGATACACACTAGCCAGAATCCTGCAAATATGCTAACAAAATTTGTAACCAGGGAGAAACTGAGAATATGCTCAGTTTCAATTGGTCTTCAATGATGACGATGAAGATGAGAAAAAACTAGGTCTAAATAGGAGTCATTGTCCAGCAAATGAAGCAACGGTGGAGTTGCTACAATTAGTCTCCAAGTGGGGGATTTTTGGGTGTGGAGCTTGATTATCTTAATTTTTTTGTATCACAGCGTTGGACCCCTGTACCTTAATGGGGCAGCAACGCCGCCCGTAATTAAACGATGCCTGGGGGATCCAAGGGGGGCAGTTGCGACTTTATGGAGCCCCCCCCTTGGTTGGGGGTTTCAGGGGCAGTGCCCCCGAATCTAAAAACAGATGTAAAATTGCCTTGTAAAAGTATAGTAATTTCTAGTCAATTTGGGTCGTTCATTAGGCAGATGATCTGACGGTAGAAGTTATTTTTAGTTTAGGGTTTTTTGCCCTAGAAGGAAACCCCTCTCTTTGTATGAGGGTAGTGTATTTCGGTTGTGTATGGTATGAGTATTTTCTCATAGCGAGAAACAAATAGGGAGACTGTGAGAGAGAACAGAGGATATTACAGCGGATCTGCTGTAGGTTGTGTCTCTTCATTTTGCTGGATAATAGAAAGGAAGGACACACTGTTCGAGGTGGAAATAGCCCAAACTGGGTGAACCACGTATATCTATGTCTCTCTGATTTTATGTGTTTTGTGTGCTTGTGTTTTCCGCATATTTTATGTGTTTCATTGCTCTGTAATATATATAATTTTCTAACACCTTCACCTATCTCTCCACTAGGTCTCCACTAGAACTGACATGCAAGTAGTTAACTGTTGTATTTTTTCAGTTGTTAGTGAGTTATTAGTTGTGAATTAATTAACTAATTAATTCACTAAACTCTCACTAGTGTATCTTTCAATTAGACTAGATACAACTAGCTCAACTGAGTTTAACTCACTTAACTGAGTTAAACTAAATAAAAACTCCTGTAACTACTTTCCAACTCTGTCATAACTTTGCCACTTCAGTTCTAACTGAGTCCTCCATGCATGAGCCACCAATAACCCTAGGAATTGTGTAATTCCTTCAGCCCATTGATTTTCCAAATCTATTCATTGAAATAAAGTGCTCCAAGAGAATAAGTTGATATTTATTGTCGGATTATTATTAAGGGCTAATAATAATCGACATGCATCTATATTTAGATTGACGATATATAAATAGACTTTGTCCAATATTCTAAAAATATAATTTCATCTATTTTTCACATTTGACCAACCATCTACAAATAGCATCCTGCAACTTATAGAATATGCTCACCATGTGTAAAAATAGACATACACCTAAAAAATGCCTGCTGGCCCCACTTAGTGAAGGTGCTTACTTTTCACTAGGCTCATCGTCTTGTTGAATCTCAACACTCCCTCTCAACAAGATAGGGATTATCCTTCACCCTAATCCTACCTCTATGGTATTCAAATTTTCTCCTGCTGAGCGCCTTCATCAGAATATATGCATCTTGATCTTCCGTAGGAATGTACTGAAGCAACATGATCTTCCACTACACAGAATCTTTGATATGATGATACCGGATATCAATATGTTTAGATCTATCATGAAACACAATATTAATCGAGATTTTAACGCAAATATGATTATCACAATGTATCATTGTAGGATCTAAATGAGAACTGAACAAACCAACTAGGATCTTCCTCATCCAAATAGCCTCACATGCAACTTGATTTGCTGCCATGTATTCTGCTTCCGTTGAACTGAGTGCCTTGAATATTTGTTTCCAGCTGTACCAAGAAACTGTTGTAGATCCGATACTGAAAACCCCTCCTGATGTGCTCTTTCTATCCATTGGGTTGCCTGCCCAATCTTCATTCGTGAAGCCATGCAACTTCACCTCATCCGTCTATCTATACCATAAGCCATACTCAAATGTGCCCCTGAGATATCTCAGGACATGCTTGCCTACCTTCCAAAAGAGCTTGATAGGATTAACCATCGCTTGACTAAGTTGGTTTACCTCATAGCATATGTCTAGTCTTGTATTAACTAAATACATGAGCGAACCCACCAAATGTTGATAAACAATGGCATCCACTACCTATGCCGATGTAGCATCCTCTTTCCTCCAATTTCCTGGAAGAGGAGTATCCATGGGCTTGCATTCCTCCATGTGAAACTTACCATGTATCTCTCGAGCATACTTGCCTTGAGACACAAACAATTCACCTTCTCACTGCCATATTTCCAATCTAAGGAAATAATGAAGGAGGCCCAAATCCTTCATCTCAAACTCCTTTGCAAGATCTGCCTTGCATGAGTGTATCAATTGCTCATCACCCGTTAGTATTAAATCATCAACATAAAGAGCAATGATTAAAATCTTACCCTCCACCACAATTTGGTATAGGTTTGCATTCGCCTCACTCTTGGTGAAGCCAAGTCCAATGAAATAGTTGTTGATCCATGTGTACCAAGCACATGGTGCTTGCTTTAGCCCATACAACTCTCTTTTGAGTCTGCACACATGTGACTCACCGCTGAAGATCTCAAATCATTCAGGTTGCTCAATGTACACCTCTTCCTCAATGATCCCATTAAGGAATGCGGTCTTCACATCCATCTAATGAATTTGCCAACCCATCTGCGTTGAGAGAGCAAGGATGGTCCTTATGGAAGAATATCGTGCGACAAGTGCAATTTTTTCTTCATAATCAATCCCCTCGATCTGTGAGAAGCCCCGGGCAACAAATCTTGCCTTATACTTCTCGACGCTCCCATTGGTAGCTTGCTTTACCTTGTAGATCCATCTTGAACCTACCACTGATTTACCAACCTGCCTTGGAATAATCTCCCAAGAATTTTTTCTGACAATGGAGTCATACTCCTCCACCATGGCATCTACCCATGTGGGCTCCTGCACTGATTCTTCAAAAGAATATGGCTCTGTCACGATACACTTGCTCATAAGAGTCGTGTATCCAGTAAATTGGTCAAGTGATTGTCTTTGTCTGTGCTGTGATATAGGAACTCCTACATTCTGTGTTGCATCAAGCTTCATTCTCTCAGCTTCTGTGGTATGCTTTCTGCCAGTTCTGATGTTTGGCTCTGCTTGAGTGGACTCCTCCACTCCATGAATATCCTCCTGTGGATGATCCACATCTAGAGGCTCATATTTGGGAATAAGAATTTGTTCCTCTGCATGCAAGTGTAGCTCCCTCTAAAGAAGCAACTTCATGGCTTTCACCTCATTGAATTTTATATCCCGTCGCACCACAGTCATCCGATTGTTTGGAAAATACACATGATAATTATGGGGTGTTTCTATGTACCCCAAAAATATCCTAACTTCTGCAGTTGGCTCCAGCTTCTTCCTAGCGTCCTTTGTCACATGAATGTAAACAGATAAGCCAAAAATCTTCAAATGAGAAATATCAGGCTTCTTACTAGTAAAATCTTCTTCAGGTGTACTCATGCCAAGTACTCTATGAGGACAATGGTTTTGCACATAAATCGTAGTGTTGCATGCTTCCGCCCACAAGTGCATTGGTAGGCCCTGGTCATGTAGCATAGCTCGTGCAGCACCCATGATCATTCTGTTCTTCCTTTCCGTGACCCCATTCTGTTGTGGGTTATGAGGCTCTATGAGTTCTCTTCGAATTTCTTCTTTGCTACAGAAGTCTTTGAATTCGTTCGAGATATATTCACCACCATTATCGCTCCGCAAAGCCTTCACTTGCTTCCCCAACTCCTTCTCCGCCAATGCTTTAAACTCACAGAACTTTGAGAATGTTTCGCTCTTATTCTGCATGAATAATATCCAGCATCTACGAGAATAGTCATCAACAAATATAACATAATACCTATGTTTAATTGTTGAAGCAACCGAGAAAGGTCCACACATGTCAGTGTGAATTCTCTCTAGGATCATCGAACCACGGTTCTCCTTCTCAAGAAAGGTGGTCTTCACAAACTTACCCATAGTACATCCCTTGCACTGATACAACTGCGCAAGACTACCCTTGGGAAGTCTAGTAGAAATCTGCTACAAAATCTTCAAGTCGCCATGGTGAAGATGGCCCAATATCCTGTGCCATAATTCACCCTCACCCTGGCTCACCACTTCTTCTACTTTTCCCATCATTGCAGCGCATCCATTTACCTCCATCTTGTAGATATTCTTAACTCGAATCCCTATCCTCTTGGTTTGACTCATTTTTTTATGTCGCATGAAATCTTTTCCCTTGCTAAAAACAACATCATAACCTCTGTCCTCCAACATAGCGACCGAGACCAAGTTCTTCTTCAGACCTAGAACATGCATAACATCTTTCAACAGAAATGGTTTACCTAACTCCCTCTCAAAGGTAATGGTTCCAATGATGGTTTCACTGTATCTACCATCGTCTCCCATCTCTATATGCATTTGGAGATCCTTCTCCTCCAAGTCACTAAACAACTCCTTGTCTCCCATCATATGGAAGGAAGCACCGCTATCAAGATACCACACCGATCCCATTAATCTTGAAACCAAGCATGTGATCAAGGAGAAATCAAGTTCAAATTGCGAGGCTAAGGCCTCACCCACTGCAGCTCCAGCAGCCTTCTTGTTCTTCTTTTTCTGTGGGCAGTTAGTGGCGAGATGCCCATGTTCGTGACAGTGAAAACACTTCACTTTGGACAAATCCAGCTTCTTGCCTTTAGCCTCAGATTTTGGATGGGATTTCTTCCCCTTCCCTCTCCTTGATTTGGCAGCCAAATTGCAATTCTCTTCATCATCATTCTTTGATGAAGAGCTATCCCTGGTATTCCACCTTATCTCCTCCTACACAAGATCCGACTAAAGTCGCTCCCAATCCGACAGTTTCTCCCATCCATTGATAGAGTCTTCGTAGTTGTGCCAACTCTTCAGAAGCCCAAGGAGAGCCAAGCTCACCAAGTCATCATCCAAAATTGTAATTCCCACACTCCCCAACTCATCCCTGCATTGAAAAAACTTCGTGAGATATTTTGGAATATTGTAGCCCTTCTCCATTTTGATTTTTCTGAGCTGATCTTTCAGTGCCAACTTCCTATGGTCGCTGCTGCTTTGGAAAATATCTTTCAAATCCTTCCACATTGAAAATAGAGTGGCTTTCCCATGAAGGCTTAACACAATATGGTCTTTCACACCTTCCAACATAATTCTTCTTGTCTTCACTACCTTCTTTTGCCATGCATAAAGTACTATAGCATCGCTAGAAGTAGGCTTAGGAACATCGCTATCGATGAAATCCTTCAGTCCATTATCTTCAAGCACCGCCTCCATCCTATCCTTCTAGGCTATGTAATTCGAGCTACCCTCAAGGGCATACTTGAATCGCAACCCATTGAAAGACATTTCAATGAATACTCAACTGTCGCACCAAGAAATTTCTGCAACAAATTTGAATTGTCCACTAGCATAAAACTCAACACCTCTTCACAATTTCAATCTCCAGTGATTAACACTGCTCCGATACCATGTAGAAATTTATTAATACTGATGTATTACCAGATTCTCTCAATTTAACAAATTAATCTTATGTTAAATACAAAATCCTTCCACTGTTAATTTTGTGGAAATTAAATCGCCAATTGCAAACACATATGAAGAAAATCAATCGCACATAAACACAGTTGTTTAACGGGAAAGCTTAAAGTTAAAAACCCCAACTACCATATATTATGTATATCAATGGATCATGTAATAATCTCATACAAATCTTAGTACATCAAGCTCTTAGTACAATCAACAATCATTACACACTGTCATGCAGAAATTTGCATATCTATGCACCAATTTCTTGCCTCCTGACAGCCTGCCTTCACTGCGCAATCCATGCTGAAGAAGACCCCTGAATGAATTTAAATTAGCCTCACCTTGATTGTGCAATCCTCATTTTCATCTCCAATGTGCGTCAGATGCATTGAATGCATCACTATAGTCACAACAAATAGTCCATCTCACCCTTTCACCTATCTCTCCATTGGGTCTCCACTGGAACTGACATGCAAGTAGTTAACTGCTGTATTTGTTTAGTTGTTAGTGAGTTATTAGTTGTGAATTAATTAACTAATTAATTCACTAAACTCTCACTAGTGTATCTTTTAGTTAGACTAGATACAACTAGCTCAACTGAGTTTAACTCACTTAACTGAGTTAAACTAAATAACAACTCCCGTAACTACTCTTCCAACTCTGTCATAACTTTGCCACTTCAGTTCTAACTGAGTCCTCCATGCATGAGCCACCAATAACCCTAGAAATTGTGTAATTCCTTCAGCCCACTGATTTTCCAAATATGTTCACTGAAATAAAGTGCTCCAATAGAATAAGTTGATATTTATTGTCGGATTATTAGTAAGGGCTAATAATAATCGACATGCATTTATATTTAGATTGACGATCTATAAATATACTTCGCCCAATATTATAAAAATATAATTTCATCTATTTTTCACATTTTACCAACCATCTACAAATAGCATCCTGCAACTTCTAGAATATGCTCACCATGTCTAAAAATAGACATACACCTAAAAATACCCTACGGGCCCCACTTAGTGAAGGTGCTTACTTTTCACTAAGCTCATCATCTTGTTGAATCTCAACACCACATGTGATCAGCTAACCTTGAATGCACCACTTCAAGACAAAATTCCTTCAAAATTCAACACGCTGCCAAAACAGGGGAAAACAAAGCAGTTTCGTAGCAGCTTTTGGTAGCAAATTTAATTTACCAATTTCCACCACCTCTTAGCTCTATTTTATTTCATGGATCTATTTGATAGGTTTAAAGAGCTAATGAAAAATTTTCCCAAGATTTAATTTCAAGTTTAACCACCTTTTTATCAAAAATTCATCTTCAGAAATTTTGTAGCGCTTTTTGGGCTTCAAGCCTCGAAGGTGCTACGAAAACACCTAAAGTGTAGAAAATTCAAAATTCTCCCTTTTTCTTCAAAATTTCACCTGTAGGTCTTAAAATTGATATGATGAAATATGATATGGAAAACTTGGTTCAAAATTCCTCTTACCCTCCTCAAAAAGCATCATTTTCACCTTTATAGTTATATTTGTTGTGGAATTCTGTAAAAACATATAAGTGGCCATTTTTCCAATTTGATGACTATGCAAGTGAACCCAAGGTGGATTATTGTGGATATGACCCTAATGAAAAGATTAATGAAGTGTCTATGACCTATAATAAACATGATTAAGTGAATTTCTCATCAAATAAATTATCTAACCTAATGAGACAAGGTGAAGCTTATGATGACACTATCAAAAACAAATTTGAAAAATTGAGAGTGATAACAGTGGCTCCACTGGGGATGGTGTACCCCTGTGGTACAAAAAATAACTAATAGTTCCAGTGCCACCTCCATTGGGTTTCTCCCATCTTCAAAATGAAAACTTGCAACCTGCTCTGACTTGTAACCTCAGCACTGAAAAACCAATAGCTGCTAAAGAACTGAAAGTACACATGCTAAATTTAAATCTGAAACTCAAAAAATGATTGATCTTCAAGCTTATTTGTATACAAATGATCCTAGTGTAATTTATTAGCATAAAATCTGAATCAATTGATCTCACACTTCCAATGAAGCCAATCAAGAAGCTGGGTACTAGTTTGGAACGGGCATTCCACTTCTCAGATCACAAAGCCATTCCTGAGATATGTTAACTTGTTCCACCAGCTGAATTTTTCTACATAACTGATGATCATTATGAAACTCATTTCTATTGAATATTCCAGTAGAGCTGCAAAAGGATATTTGAGAGCATACACAAATAGTTCTTGTTGACCAGCAAGAAAATAAGAGTAAGTATGATCCTTTGATGTTGTTTCTTGTTCAAAATTTTCATTATAACTCTTCTGACCATTCTCAAATAGAAAAGGAACAATCTGTTGATCATTGTTTCCATTTGCAACAAAGAAATATTTGGATTATTCTTGGACACTTTCAAAAGGAACTACCTCAGCATGCATTATAGGAATTTCTAAAGGTAACTTTTCATATGATTCAACAAGCATATCCATCTGATTGTCTAAAATTTGCTTTTCAAAATTTTCTTCATTTTCCATAATTTGATACAAGGAATGACATGAAGAATAAATTTCTTCCTTTACTTGAACATTATAGAAACTATCTACTTGCACCATTTCCTCCTGCTGTTAGAAATGATTCTCATATTCTTGATTATCAAAAGACTAGCAAGTCTGCTGCAAATGTTCATCAAACTCAAAGGATCATGATTGTCATAAATAAACTCATGTTGGGTTTCATTTTCATCCAAGAGAGAGGCTACCCTTTCTTCTTGGTGATGAAATGGATTATCATGAAGGGCCTATAAATTTTCCTCATCCATGAACTCATCATCTTCATAAAAATTCTTCAAGTATTCAATAAAACTCACAAAATGTTTACAACATTCTTTGACCAACAATAATGAAGAATGACATTCTTTATACAACTCATAAAATGCAACATGGAAATCAGCAAGAGAATGTAAGGAACCATTTGGTAGGCTTTTGTACCAAGACCATGCTTTTCCCTCTAAAGTGACCATAAACATCTTCATGAGAAAATCCTCAGGAAACTAAACCTTAATTTTGCGTACATGCATATGGAATCTAACCAAGTGAAGAGCAGCCTTGTATTTCTTTTCATCTTTAAATATGGGAAGATAAGTTAACCAATTGACCTTTTGCATAAGATTTGGAAATAAAGGGATGTGAGATTGATTCATAGGGGCATACCTGGAATTCATTCTTGCAATGGAACTCATCTTACAACTTCATCAAGCTATTGATATTCAAGCAGTGGAGTCACCTTCCAATTTATTATTTGATGTGTGGAGTCGCTAGAGCAGAAATACAACCAATATGTGCCTAAGTGTCTACTGCTCTCAGACCTTAGAACTGAAACTTTGTCGTTCTTCCCAGGGAAAATTTAAACCTTCATTCCTCGGCAATGGCGCAAAAATGTTATCACCAAATTGTGTCCTGTTGGGCTACTTCAATGGTCAACTTTGAGTAACTATTTTAGACCACTTGCAACTGGAAATTAGCCTATCCAGTCTAAGAGGGCACTCTCAAAGGAAAAATAAATTATTCTCAATAAAGTTTAAAATCATATGGCTAAATTTGATGGTTTCTTTTTTGGGTGTTTATGTGTTCAAAGTAGGTGTATGATGCAAGGAATCACTACCATTGGGCATGGAGTCAATGTAAACCTCAATTACAAAACAACAAATGTCATGGAAACCAAGGCACTTATATTCTTATCAAATCACACATGAAGGACAAAACAACAAACTACATGCGTATAGGAATTTGGAGCATATTACTGAATTCCAAGTGATTACACATGAGCCACTACACAAATATCAAAATGAATAAGATAAACAAGCATATATAAGAACATACAACGAATCTTGGGTCTGAAATAAGCTGCTGCAAGATTATATTATTGATAGCCAAAGATTACAATAGTAGTGCATACATAACATATCCCAAACTTTATAACTCTAAAAATATCTCATTTTTAGAGTGAGGACTCATACAAATGATTTTACACCTTGCTAACTTCGAATTCCCACCTCATAGACCTATTTCAAATATGATTACATCACTTGGAGACTTCTTAGGGATATTTCTGTTTTGCGGAGTTTAAATACAAAAAGAACTCTCCTTTCATTAAATAGTTCAAAAAATCCATTTAATAACCCGTATAAACTACAACCAACTAATTTTATGAGTGTACTAGAGTGCTAATGTGTCATTATACCACGTGGATGTTGAGCTGGACCTCCTCCAAGTCAAATTTTACAATTTTTTCATAAATCTGGTTAGTGAACATTCTGAAAAATAGGCTTCAAAGATGAGTGTATAATTTACAAACCCTGATGGATTTGCAGAAACGAAGAGAGGTTTTTGTAGATGGGCCTATTCTGAAGAAAAATGTCTTTTTGATTTCCAAAATACTTTTTCATTTTTTCAGAAACCAAACTTGAAGTTTACTTCTAAAACAGTCATGTACAGAAAATTTTGTAGCGCTCATTTCGTAGCAACTTTTGGTAGCGCCTCTGTTTTAAACACTTTTGCCAATCAATTTGACTTTATGCTGCCATGATATTTTAAAAAATGTTAGGAGGGCTTCATGAAACAGGTCTTCCTACTTTTAAGGAGTTGTTTCCATCACACATGATGAAATACCTCCATGATGAATTGGTAATTTGAAAATGAGTTGGTCAGTTTTGTGGACCAAACATGTAAGAAAATGTCCTCCTAACCATATTTGACCTCCACATGTGATCAGATGACCTTGAATGCACCACTTCAAGACCCAAATTCCTTCAAAATTCAACTCGTTGTCAAAACAGGGGAAAACAAAGCAGTTTCGTAGCAACTTTTAGTAGCAAATTTAATTTACCAATTTCCACCACCTCATAGCTCTCTTATCTTCCATGGATCTATTTGATAGGTTTAAAGAGCTAATACAAAATTTTCCCAAGATTTGATTTGAATTTTAACCACCATTTGTATCAAAAATTCATCTTCAAAAATTTCGCAGTGCTTTTTGGAATTCAAGCCTCGAAGGCGCTACGAAAACACCTAAAGTGTAGAAAATTCAAAATTCTCCCTTTTTCTTCAAAATTTCACCTGTAGGTCTAAAAATTGATACGATGAAGGATGATAAGGCAAAATTGGTTCAAAATGCCTCTTACCCTCCTCAAAAAGCATCATTTTCACCTTTATAGTTATATTTGCTACGGAATTCTGTAAAAACAAATAGGTGGCCATTTTTCTGATTTGATAACTATGAAAGTGAACCCAAGGTGGATTATTGGGGATATTACCCTAATGAAAAGAATAATGAAGTATATATGACCTATAATAAACATGATTAAGTGAATTTCTCATCAAATAAATGATCTAACCTAATGAGACAAGGTGAAGCTTGCGATGACCCTATCAAAAAAAAAATTGAAAAAATGAGAGTGATAACAGAGTTAATAAATGAAGTATCAAATGTGGAGTTAATTCCTCTGTATGGCATGGTATTAGAGTTGGTTATAACTCCATGATTCCCCCTTTTTTACATTACATATTTTTAATTCTCTACATCTAGAATTTTCATCCTCGTTGGTCATCATAGTCTATTTGCTAACCTAATTTAACAATAATGCCTCTTCTTGATATTATCTTGTGCTTCTGTAACTACCCCACCATCCTATAATATATTAGAATTGAAATCCTCGGCATTGACTTCCATATGATTTTTTTATTTTCCTTAGCCATTCCTTGCCACAACAAGGCATGTTCCTTTCAATGTAAATTGTGTAAAGGAATCTTATGTATGAATAATTTTAATTCTCTTCTTTCTATGTTTCTTTCTTGTAGCCATACCCATAAATAGGCTACAATAGTTGAAACCTTGGATGTTGGTTGAAGGTGTGTGGATTTGGGAGTGCATGAAGATGGATGATTTCAAGGGTACCATAGTTCTTCCCTCCAAATAAGTTTTTCAATTACATACGAGTGCATGATAGGAGGGTATACATTTTTTTGAAGTCAAATATTTCTCCTCTAATGGATTTGGGATATAGGAATGTGTAGTAAGATGTGGAACCACATCTAATACAGCCCACATGCTATATAAATTCTGAATCATTATCTTTATCATAGGAAGTGTTGGAACATGGGTTATGGATTAAATACAAAGTCACACCCTTAAGTCACCTTAAAGGATTTTCTTCAGTAATGGAACCATCTAATAGTTATGTATTTATTAATCATATAACTATTTCATCTTGAAATTTATTATTCATATTGATAATGTCTAACCCAAAATAACTAGTGAAGCCTCATATGTGCATTGGCGAGATGATATCAACCAGGGTGAGTTGGATGACACGCTAGCCCGATGGTCTTGCTATTGGTTAGAGGTGGACCCCTTGACATGTCACCATGTTGTAATGAAACCATAGAAATAATGGAGGATGAAATAGAAAACCTTGGAATAGAATGAGTGGGATGAAGAGGTGGTGTCACCACGTGTACCAATTGGGAGCAAGGAGCGTGTACGGAAGTGATCCCACCCAGATTATTTGAAAGGAGTAGTAGATTAGACACCGAGATAAAGCGCTTGGATGATTTGGGAAAGGCGATGTGAGCCTGATAGTCATGCCATTGGCTGGAAGGGTGGCCCACTAATTATGTGGCCTGGATGTTTAGCTTGAAAGAATAAAATGGATGCGCACTAGGATCATAAGGGTTGGAAGACGTCACCTAACGTCACCCTGGAGGAACGTTGGAGCGAAAGAATAAAATGTGTTGGGAAAGGCCTTGCAGGATGATGTAAGGTAGGTATTGATCAGGTGCTCAATATTTAGCTCAAAAAAAAAAGTTTTGAAAATTTCTCTAAAACATGATGAAAACATAGATCTCGTCACCAGGATTCCAATGCAACTTGTTTCATCAAAATCTAAGTTCGTATGATTAAGTTATGGCCTACTGTCCGTTTTCCCAAACAGGAAAAAAAATGAGTGGAACAGGTACAGGGATGATGTGGCAGTCCAGTTAGCTTCTCAGGGAAAATGCTCCAAATTCATCCAATGACACTATTCCAAGTGTCACAACCAGATTCGCCGATGATGACTAGGAAGTGAAATTTTTTTATCCTAAGTCTAAGGCTGAATTTTATTATTAATGGTACATGGTTTATTTTAATTGGTTGAATTATTTGGAAAATGGGAAAGGGTCACGTGGTGCATCCAGGGGCTGCCATGTGCCCCCTTCCCATGGCATGGAATTAAGGTTAGACCAAAGTTCGAATTAATTGATGGGCACATGAGAATTATATTAGAAAGTTTGGTTTTAACCAAATTTTCGGGTTATACAAAGGGGCACATATATTTCATGTTTGAAATTTGGTTATAAACCAAAGTTTTCTAACTTTGGTGGAATACATATTATACGTTGCAAAAAAAACGCACAAGGAGGGTGGAGGTTGGGGTTCGACCCCGCGACCTCCCCCTTACCACCGCCTACCGCCACCAATGCGCCATCCATTTTCACTTGAAAGGATTGCCAACGCACCAATATATATACCTTCAGGTCCGCGCTAATGAATGAAGGATGGGTGCAGCCCCCTACCACATGACCAACGCAAGGGCCAAGCGCTAATTGTGCTTATGCGCTAATGACGGAAATTAAACCATACTTATATTAAGTTTAATGCATAGTTAAATTAGCGTATAGAGCGCACCAAATCCTGTGGACCACCAGTTTTGGTGAGGTTAGCTGGAGTTCCTCCAGAATTAGAGGAGAAATTGCAGGATTTTTTTTTCCATAATGGAGGCAATATTCGACCAAATTGGGTGCAAGGATAGTCAATATTAGATTATTTTGGCATTTCAAAGACAGTGATACAGGTTTTAGAGGTTGAAAACGACTTCTACATCTGATTTTTCTATAGGGAAGTTCAAGGGAGCTGAGGGCCACCAGGGAAGGAGGTGAAGTCTAGACCTGCCAGATTTGAGCTAATACAAGAGGCCCAAGCTATGGAAGCTAGACCAAGGATATGTAGCCCAGGAAGGGTGAACTCCTTCATAAAAAACTTGTGTTGATGGCTCTGTTTATGGTTTGTTGTAAACTTTTATGTTTTTGTTCAGTTCTTACTTATGTTGTTTATTTTTCATTAATTCCAACATAAAACACAAGACAATTTCTTGTTTTAACACTCACCTGCACCAAGGAAACTAAAGAACCACAAGTAAACAAGAAGAAAATATATTATAATTCTAAACTTTTAATTAGCACAACAAAACTAACATACAAGTTCATATCAAGTGGTATCAGAGCATCAGGTTTCTTAATGGTATTTGCTTGCTTTGCTAGATTTTGTGCAAAAGAGTTTTAATAGTTGCAATTTTGTGATGCTTACAAGGTTAAGATTGCATAGAGGAGAAGGGAAACTATTGGTTGATAGTCCTGAGGTTAGGAGCATAAGAGGGAGAGGCACAAGGCCACCATCTCCACCTGAATTTTCACTCCCAGTTGCACCTGAAGCACCTCAAGTGTTATCTTTGTTTGAGATTGAGGAGGTCCAAATTGCACCAGAAAATGAATTTGAATATGAAGTCGTCATGTCAGGTGTTGGAGATAATTACGGACACTCAAAAGAGGAGGATGTGAAGAAATAATTCAATTGCATGAAGAGGATGGTCAAGATTATGTTTGATGCATTCACTGTTGGAACAGTAGGAGGAGTTTCTAAGTTCCTACATGGAGAAGGAACTTCAAATGATAAGTGTAGGTTTTAACCCTGAACAGAAATATCTACACACGATTCTTATAACAGAAAATAAACAATAGCAAGAGCATAAAACATAAAACAGATAAACACAGAGATTTTCCCCTGGATCCCAAATCGGGACGACTAGCTTGATTTTTCATTATATTCCTTTTAGTGTTACAACACATATATATACATGCCGGAGCATACATAAACCCCAATCCATTAACCCTGGATTAGAACATAACCGTAGTTCCCTCGACCGGATCTACAAAAATACCAGGGGCCGAAAACCATCGAACCCCAAAACCATGTGCAAAACCATGCACAAAACCATGGGCGGATCCGCCTATGAGTGGGTCCACACAAAAAACAAATTTTGGCCAGGGCGCTGCCCCGGACCCCAACGGTGGGGACTGCTTCGCCCCTCGTGACCCCCCAGCTACGCCCGACGCAACATACAGCGCGTGGGGCTAATCGTGGAAAGAATATAACACATACCCAACATTATCCCACTTGTTGTTTTCTTTCCACGGGGGGCCACAAGAGAGCTTAGTCATTTGCCCAATTCTTCAACACCCATTGTTTCTCTACACCAAGAGAACTTCTGAGTGCTCACAGACTTTGTCAATGCATCTGCAACATTCTTCAGAGTGTCCACCTTTACCAGCAACACCCTTTTAGCCTCAACCATATCTCTAACAAAGTGATATTGAACATCAATGTGCTTTGTCTTTGAATGATAAGCGGGGTTCTTAGCCAAGAAAATTGCACTTTGGCTATCACAGTCTATCCTTATAGCTTGCTGTACCAACCCCATACTTGAACACAATCTTTGCAACCAAACTGTTTCCTTGCTTGCATGAGTGGCTGCTATGTATTCTGCCTCTGTAGTTGAAAGAGCCACTACAGACTGTCTTTTACTCATCCAACTGACTGCGCTTCCAAATAGGCTAAACACATACCCACTTGTAGATCTTCTTTGGTCCAGATCTCCAGCCCAGTCTGCATCAACAAAACCACGAATGTCCAACATTCTTTCCAATCCTGGTCTTCCCCGGTAGCACAAGCCATAATCACTAGTGCCACGTAAATATCTGAAAACCCGCTTCACTACTGTCCAATGCTCCTTCCCTGGGTTTGACATAAACCTGCTCAATACTCCCACTGCATGTGCAATGTCTGGTCTAGTACAGACCATTGCATACATCAAGCTACCTACTGCACTTGCATATGGAACACGGGACATATACTCCTCTTCTTCTTGTGTCTTGGGACACTGTTCAGCAGACAGCTTTACACCTACAGGAATAGGAACCTTCACCGGTTTACTATCCTGCATATTGAACCTCTGCAATATAGTCTCGACATACTTCCTCCGGTTTAACCAGAGCTTCCTCTTTGCCCGATCTCTCTTAATTTCCATGCCCAAAATATAGTTTGCAGCACCAAGATCCTTCATGTCGAATTTGGAGAACAGTTGGGTCTTCAAATCTTGGATAATTTCTTTGTCATTTCCAATCAACAACATATCATCCACATACAAGACCAAATAAATAACACAACCACCAATTAATTTAAAATAAACACAGTGATCCTCCTTGCTTCTGGTGAAGCCAAGTCCCTATATATAGGTATCAAATTTCTGATACCACATCCTTGGTGACTGTTTTAACCCATACATAGACTTCTTCAACATGCATACCAGTTCTTTCTTACCCTTCACCATAAAGCCTCCAGGTTTCTTCATGTAGATCTCCTCTTCTAGATCCCCGTGAAGAAATGTTGTCTTCACATCCATCTGTTCTATCTCAAAATCAAATGCAGCAGCAACAGATAAAAGTAATCTAATAGAAGTAACTTTGGCAATAGGAGAAAAAATATCACCAAAATCAATTCCTGGCACCTGGGAATAACCTTTTGCTACCAAATAAGCTTTGTATTTGTCCACCTTGCCTTCTACATTCATCTTCTCTTTAAACACCCATTTGATCCCGATGGGCTTCCTTCCAGCTGGCAACTCCACCAGATCCCATGTCTCATTTTTGTGCAAGAATGCCATTTCATCAACCATGGCCTCCTTCCAGAAGCCTATCCTCCACCCACGCTCCCCGACAGCTTCGGGTTCATTATCTCTTATAGTTAAGGGGCAGAACCACCTGCAGCGATGGACTATACCTTTCTAGCTGCCTTCTTTCCTGAACTGTTCTTCTCACAGCTGGAGTTTGTGGCTCTTCCTCTTTTGAATCTTGTTATGTTGTAGAGTCTAATTCATCCTCCTTTAGCTCAAACTCTATCTTCTCAGGTTCCTTTGGTATGAATTCATGTTTAACAACATATTTCACCTCTCTAAACACCACATCTTGGCTATACACAACCTTCCTTGTTTTTGGGTTCCAAAGCTTGTAACTCTTTAAACCATCCTTATACCCAATAAAGATGCACCTTTCAGATTTATTATCCAACTTGGTCCTTTTCTCCTTTGGAACATGTACATATGCATCACATCCAAATACCTTTAGATGTGAAATAGAGGGTTTCTTACCAGTCCATACCTCATGTGGGGTCTTATCCTCCAACGCCGATGAAGGTGATCTGTTAACTAAGTAACATGCAGTTTCCACTGCCTCTGCCCAGAATTCTTGTCCTAACCCGGTACCACTGAGCATGCTTCTTGCCTTTTCCATCAGTGTTCTATTCATTCTTTCTGCAACTCCATTTTGCCGAGGTGTGTATGGAGTAGTCTTCTGCCGTGCTATACCACACTTCTTACAGAACTCTTCAAATTCCTTCTTGCAGAACTCCCCACCATTATCTGTCCTCAACGCCTTTATCTTCTTCTCTGTCTGATTTTCCACCAGAGCCTTAAATTCTTTAAATTTTTCAAAGACTTCAGATTTCTTCCTCAAGAAATATATCCATGTGTTCCTTGAGAATTCATCTATGAATGAAACATAGTACACAGATTTTCCTAGTGATGGAACTGACACAGGTCCAAACACATCACTGTGCACAAGTTCTAATATCTTGTTTGCCCTCTTAGCACCAGAAGGAAAACTCACCCGATTCTGCTTCCCATATACACAATGTTCACATAAATCGAAATCCAGAGAACAATTAGACATACCTTCTACCATACCATCTCTATGCAGTATCCGAAGGCCCTTCTCTCCAATATGTCCAAGCCTTTGATGCCATAGCATGGTCTTTTCTCCAGAGATAGCTAGGCTTTCCGTCCCACTTTTAGGAACCACAGAACTGTTACACCCATCAATAACAGTACTACCTTGTAGCTTGTACAGAGTTCCAGTCCGAACTCCCCGCATTAATACCGGTGCTCCCCGAACCATCTTGCAGGCATCTTTCTCGAACACTGTTTTTACACCTGCATCATCCATCTTGCTTACAGAAATCAGATTTCTGGCCAATGCAGGAATATGCATAACACCAGGAAGTGTTCTAATCCTTCCACCTTGCAGCTTCAGCTTGACCTTTCCACGTCCGACGATTCTGGCCTTCCTATCATCCCCTAGGAAGACATCACCACCATCATATTTCTCATACTCGCAGAACCACTCCCTATGGGGAGTGAAGTGAAAAGATGCACCCGAGTCAATCAACCATGACTCATGATCTACATGTGTATTTGAAGAAGAAGCCAAATACACATCCCCACCTTCATCCGAGGTGGTTTTTGCTTCTGCAGAAGGACCTTCATCAGATCCCTTTCCTTTCTCAGGAGCTTTAGATCTGCATTCCTTTTTGTAGTGCCCTTCCTTTCCGCATTTCCAGCACACCTTTACAAACTTTCCAGGAGATTTAGATCTCCCTCTAGATTTAGATCTCCCACTTGAAACCTTATTCTTGTTTCTGTTCTGGGACCTTCCTCGTACATATAAGGCATCTCCATTCTGACCCTCCATATTTCTCCGTCTCATTTCCTCCGACAGCAAGGCTGAGACAATGTCATCAAAATTCAAGGTAGTTGTATTGCTACCTATTGCAATAACCAGACTGTCCCACGAGTCTGGTAGAGAACACAACAAACTGATGCACTTATCTTCATCCGAGATTTTAATATCAACAGATGACAGCTGACTTACCACAGTATTGAAGGTGTTCAGATGCTCTGTCACTGAGTCTCCATCCTTCATCCTCAGGTTATACAGCTTTTTCCGCAGGAACAACTTATTCACCAGAGACTTAGATTGGTACAAAGTCCCAAGTTCTTCCCACAAATTCTTCGCCGTAGCTTCCCCAGATACATTCAACAATACTGAATCTGACACACACAACCGTATTGTGCTCTTAGCCTTCCGATCCAGTTTCTTCCAGTCTTCATCTGACATTGCCGTTGGTTTAGTACCTGGATCTACCGCGATCCACTGATCTTTATCCACCAGCAGATCCTCCATCTTGAGCTTCCGCAACTCAAAACTCTGACCATTAAATTTCTCGATCTCTATCTTTCCGCCGCTCGCCATATTCTTTCACCGCAAGAATCAATCCCGCAGATCTCCCACTGCACAGGGTCTACCACAGGCCCGAGCAAAAAACCCTCAACAACAAAGGCGTCCCCTTGAAGCCGAAACAGCTTCGATACCAAATGTAGGTTTTAACCCTGAACAGAAATATCTACACACGATTCTTATAATAGAAAATAAACAATAGCAAGAGCATAAAACATAAAACAGATAAACACAGAGATTTTCCCCTGGATCCCAAATCGGGACGACCAGTTTGATTTTTCATTATATTCCTTTTAGTGTTACAACACATATATATACATGCCGAAGCATACATAAACCCCAATCCATTAACCCTGGATTAGAACATAACCGTAGTTCCCTTGACCGGATCTACAAAAATACCAGGGGCCGAAAACCATCGAACCCAAAACCATGTGCAAAACCATGCACAAAACCATGGGCGGATCCGCCTATGAGTGGGTCCGTACAAAAAAATTTTTTTGGCTGGGGCGCTGCCCCGGACCCCAACGGTGGGGAATGCTTCGCCCCTCGTGACCCCCCAGCTACGCCCGACGCAACATACAGCGCGTGGGGCTAATCGTGGAAAGAATATAACACATACCCAACAATAAGAAGGATGAAGAGAAGAGTTCAAAGGGCAGTGGAGGAAAGCCAGCTCCATCTCTACCATCTTCATCATCCTCATCATCACCATCAACTTCATCTTCCACTTCCACCACAAAAACCACCCATACCCATACTCATTCCAAGACCCCAGGAGATAAAACTCCATTACTCAAATTGGACATAAATTTTGAATTACCCATGTATAATGGCGAGGTAAATGCAGAGAAGTTGGACAATTGGATTTGTCAATTGGAGGTATTGTAGAATTCATAACCTACAAGACGATGAAACAAATATCCAGTTGGCTTCATTGAGGCTATAAGGAGAAACACTAGTCTGGTGGGAAGAAAAGAGTCAAGAGGAAATGTGAATCCATGGTAAGATATCCATCACTTGGGTTGAGTTTATTTCTACCATTAAAAGACAGCTTTATCCTTTAGCTTACATGCAGAAAGCTATTATGAGTTGTCCAAATTTTAGGCAGCTCAAGGGTCAAACAGTTCAAGATTATACCCAGTAGTTTAGAAAGAGGGCTTTGTTGTTAGATGTAAACTTGCAATCCCAAGACACACTCTTAAAATATATTGGAGGTTTACATTCATATTTGAAACATACTATCCTTATGTTTAACCCAAGAAACTTAGATGAGGTTTGTGTGCAAGCCACCCACCTCGAAGCTAGGGGAAAGAACATTCAGGAAGATGGTAGTAAGAAAAATTCATTCAAGGGAAAGGAGAAAGGGAGGGGGGGAGGGGAATGGAAGGGAAAGAAGAATGAAAGCAAAGAAAGAAGGGGATAAAACCACATGCACACATTGTTCCAAACCGGGGCATGATGAAGCTCATTGTTGGAAGCTACATCCTGAATTGAGGCCTAAGAAACCAAACAATAAGGGAAAACAAAAGACAAATTTTACCACACAACATGATCTTGGATTTGATTCCGGTGGTGAGACCAAGCTTAAAGCCATGGTCACAAAAGGGAAAGAATCCATCGCAAGCACTAGCTCATCTACCAATCACAATAACACTCCAAATGAAGAAACAAGGATGGAGTTGTTCCCTATTAGAGTAATCTCAAATCACACCAAGATTGATGCACTATTTGACAGTGGGTCACAAGCGAATTTAATCTCAGAAGACTTAGTCAAAAAGCTTAACCTTGAGACTATACCTCATCATAAGCCATACCCTTTGGGTTGGATAATTAAGAATGAAAACTTACAAGTCACAAGGAAATGTATATTCAGATTTCCTATTACTACAAACTTTGTTGATGAAGTCAAGTTAGATGTGGTTCCACTTGACATTTCAATAATTATCTTAGGAAGTCCATATTTTTATGATAGGAAAGAGGTGTTTTATCGCCATGAGAAAGAATTTCATTTTTTTAGGGATGGGTGGAGTATATTGTAAGAGCTCATCACAAAAAGATGAATATTTCTTTGGTTAATGTAGGGCAGATGAAGAAACTAGTTAATGCAAGTAAAAATTTTGTGCTTCTCATGATCAAGAAAAAGGATGATGTTGACTATAAATATTTTGAAGGATGTGATGAAAAATTAAAATCTGATTTTTTGATGTGGTAAGTCAGCATGGAAAGATGTTTCAAGAACCAAAGGGATTACCTCCCAAGAGGGGAATTCATCATGAGATTCAGTTGCAACAGGATGTTCCACTTCCAAACATTGGTATGTATCACATGTCAATTTTGGAGAGTTTGGAAATCAAGAAGAAAATTCAAGAATTTCTGAACAAAGGTATCATACACCCATCTAATTTGCCATGTGGTTCACCAATTGTTTTTGTTCCAAATGAGGACAGGACTTGGCGCATGTGTATTGACTTTCGTGCACTGAATAAAATAACGGTAAAGAATCGCTACCCACTCCCATGTATTGATGATTTTCTAGATCAATTAAAATATTCAATATATTTCACTAAGTTAGACTTGTGAAGTGGTTATCATCAAGTTAGAATAGATGAAGAGGACATTTGGAAAACTACTTTCAAAACTAGACAAGGATTGTTTGAGTGGTTAGTTATGCCATTTGGTCTAACAAATGCTCCAGTTACTTTCATGAGAGTCATGAATGATGTACTTAGACCATTTCTAGACGACGTACTCATATTCAGAAAATCAAGATAAGAACGTGTCATGCATGTGAACAAGGTACTTGATGTCTTGAAAAAAGAGCAATTGTTTTTAAAGATGTCGACGTGCAAGTTTGTTAAGACTTCATTGGTGTATTTGGGACACATTGTTGGAGAAGGTGAGTTGAAGATCGACCCTTCCAAAGTAGATGTCATTCTGAATTGGACCAATCCCAATACAGTTACAAAGGTAAGAAGCTTTTTAGGGGTAGCACAGTATTGGAGGAAATACATTGCTAATTTTTCTTCCATTGCAGCTGTGTTACATGCACTGATAAGTGTTAAGAAATTCTTCCATTGGGGAGATTTGCAGCAAAAATAATTTGATGCTTTAAAGCAAAATATAAGTTCAACACCAGTTTTAGCACTTCCGAATCTTAGATAGCCATTTGAGATCCAAACAGATGCAAGTGATTATGTTATGGGAGAAGTGCTCATGCAGCATGGTAAGCCTATTTCATTTGATTCTGAAATTTTTAATGGAGTTGTGACTAATTATCCCACCTATGATAAAGAGTTATATGCATTGGTACAAAGTGTAAAGAAATGGAAGCACTATGTTTTTCAAGCTTCTGTTGTTTTTGTTGATTGCAGAATCTGGATTATCCACGGTATCATAAAACTATTGTCGACGTTTTGAATCCCAACGGGGATCCATCTTCAAGATAAGAATTAAATGAAGACTGAAAGAAGGTCGCAAAAGGTATAAATAGTGAAGGGCTAAGATGAGAAGATGAGAATATGAGAAGAGCTGACAGACTATAATTTTTATCAATATTTCTTTCATCATCTAATTGCTTCAATTTATCATTCAAAGAGCCACACGGGCTACGTTTTCCTTTCTCCTTTATATGCGAATTAATGCTCCTAATTGAATTATCAGGGTTTCCTTCCTCCTTAATTGCGAATTGATGTTTTTTAATGAATTATACCCGTTATGAAAAAGACCATGGCACAAAAAATGATTGTCACCATTCGATCTTATACCCTACTCCTTTATTTGCGAACTAAAGCTCCTCATTGAACAAAAAATTATTGTCACCATTCAATCTTATACCCTGCTCCTTTATTTGCGAACTTAGGCTCCTCATTGAACAAAAAATGATTTTCACCATTCGATCTTATACCCTGCTCCTTTATTTGCGAACTAAGGCTCCTCATTGAACAACAAATGATTGTCACTATTCGATCTTATACCATGCTCCTTTATTTGTGAACTAAGGCTCCTCATTGAACAACAAATGATTGTCACCATTTGATCTTATACCCTGCTCCTTTATTTGTGAACTAAGGCTCCTCATTGAACAACAAATGATTGTCACCATTCGATCTTATACCCTGCTCCTTTATTTGCGAACTAAGGCTCCTCATTGAACAGCAAATGATTGTCACCATTCGATCTTATACCCTGCTCCTTTATTTGCGAACTAAGGCTCCTCATTGAACAACAAATGATTGTCACCATTCGATCTTATACCCTGCTCCTTTATTTGCGAACTAAGGCTCCTCATTGAACAACAAATGATTGTCACCATTCGATCTTATACCCTTCTCCTTTATTTGTGAACTAAGGCTCCTCATTGAACAACAAATGAATGTCACCATTCGATTTTATACCCTGCTCCTTTATTTTCAAACTAAGGCTCCTCATTGAACAACAAATTATTGTCACCATTCGATCTTATACCCTGCTCCTTTATTTGTGAACTAAGGCTCCTCATTGAACAAAAAATGATTGTCACCATTCGATCTTATACCCTGCTCATTTATTTGCAAACTAAGGCTCCTCATTGAACAACAAATGATTGTCACCATTTGATCTTATACCCTGCTCATTTATTTGCAAACTAAGGCTCCTCATTGAACAACAAATGATTGTCACCATTCGATCTTATACCCTGCTCCTTTATTTGCGAACTAAGGCTCCTCATTGAACAACAAATGATTGTCACCATTCGATCGTATACCCTGCTCCTTTATTTGCGAACTAAGGCTCCTCATTGAACAACAAATGATTTTCACCTTTCGATCTTATACCCTGCTCCTTTATTTGCCAACTAAGGCTCCACATTGAACAACAAATGATTGTCACCATTTGATCTTATACCCTGCTCCTTTATTTGCGAACTAAGACTCCTCATTTAACAACAAATTATTGTCACCATTCGATCTTATACCCTGCTCCTTTATTTGCAAACTAAGGCTCCTCATTGAACAACAAATTATTGTCACCATTCGATCTTATACCCTACTCCTTTATTTTCGAATTAAGGCTTCTCATTGAACAACAAATGATTGTCACCATTCGATCTTATACCCTTCTCCTTTATTTGCGAACTAAGGATCCTCATTGAACAACAAATGATTGTCACCATTCGATCTTATACCCTGCTCCTTTATTTATGAATTAAGGCTCCTCATTGAACAACAAATGATTTTCACCATTCGATCTTATACCCTGCTCCTTTATTTGCGAACTAAGGCTCCTCATTGAACAACAAATTATTGTAACCATTCGATCTTATACCCTACTCCTTTATTTGCGAACTAATTCTCCTCATTGAAGCACTATTTGATGGGGAAAGAGACTATTATCCATATCAACCATCAACCATTGCAGTACTTACAACCACATTCAAAGTTGCAGCAATCAATACATTTCAGATGGATGGGATTTCTACAAAAATTTCATTTGGTTATCAAGTACAAAAAAGGAATCTACAATAAGGTAGTTGATATGCTCTCTAGGCCAATTGTAAATTCATCTATTATACTCAAGCACAATTAAATTATGCATGAAATTTACATTGAACAATATGCATATGATAGTGATTCAAGATGTGTATGAAAGCTTGAGTCAAGGAAACCAAAGTGAGGAGTTAGATTACCATGTAAATAACAGTTTTTTGTATCACTTGGGCAAGTTATGTATTCCAGAAGGAGAAAGAAACATTATCATAAGGGAGGCGCACACTTCATTGATTGATGGACATTTCGATGTAGGCAAGACAGTAGTGAATATCCAAAGGTATTTTTATTGGCCACACATGATTGATAATGTTTCTTGTTTCATTAGAGGATGTTATTTATGTGCAACAAGTAAGCCTAGCAATAAGAAACTTGGATTATACACTCCACTTCTAGTTCCTTCACATCCTTGGGAGAGTATATCAATGGATTCTGTAGGTGGTCTTCCTATGTCAAGGAAACGTCATGATTATTTATATGTTGTGGTAGATAGGTTCAACAAAATGTGTCTTTTGATGCCATGAAAGAAAATAATTATAGTTGAATAAACAGCTCATCTTTTCTTTCAAAATGTTTGGATTCATTTTGGTCTTCCTACTTCTATTATAAGTGATCAAGATTCTCAATTTTTTGGGAATTTTTGGTCTAATTTGTGGGACATGATGGACACTAAGTTGAAGAAAATTATAGCCTTTCATCTGCAAATAGATGGTCAAACCAAAGTGGTCAACATAATCGTCATTCATATTCTTAGAGGCTATTGCAGCAAGAATCCCAAGTTGTGGGATGAACATTTGCATTACATTCAGCATGCATACAATTGGGCAAAACATTCTTCCACAAACACATCGCCATTTGAGGCATGTTTTGGTTACTTGCCAAGATCGCCTTTGGAATTCATCTTTGATAAATATGTCGCTATAGATGGTCACAGTGACATAGATAAGGAAAGGAATTTCATTGAGTAAATTCAGTTGATACATCACATAGTGCAAGAGAAACTTGAAAAGATTCAAAGCAGCTACAAGGAAAGGCATGAAAAACACCGTGTTGATCACAAATTCCAGGTTGGAGATGAAGTTTGGTTGTATATCAACAAAGAAAATATTGCAAGGGGGAGGTAAAAATCTCAAGCCAATCCATTATGGTCCATTTAAAATTCTAGAAAAGATTGGTAATAATGCATTTAAGCTAGATTTGCCTCCTTATATGCAAATATATTATGTTGTTAATGTTGATAATTTGATATTGTTTGAGCCTCCATTGATTGATGATCAAGGAGAGAATGTTCACTTGCCATCAATAGATGATTTCTCACTAGAATATCTTGATGAAATTCAGTAAGATCACATACTAGATAGAAGAATCAAAACTTCAAGAAGAGGGAATGTCGAATAACTTAGAGTGGGACTCAAGGTAAAAAATCCTTCAAAGGCCAAATGGATGGAGAGTGAAAGGGTGAGGGAGTTGTACCCTCACCTACTGAATAATTGATAGTATCTTTTGGGGTCCAAAAGGCTTCTAGTGGGGAGGAATGATCAGGTGCTTAGTATTTAGCTCAAAAATCAAAGTTTTCAGAATTTCTCAAAAATAGGAAGACCGCATAAATCTCGTCACCAGTATCCCAACGCAACTCGTTTCATCAAAATCTGAGTTCGTATGAGTAAGTTATGGCATGTTGTTAGTTTTCCCAAACAAGCAAAAAAAATTAGCAGAAAAGGTACAAGGATGATGTGGCAGTCCAGTCAGCTTCTTAGGGAAAATGCTCCATATTCAACCAATGACATTGTGCCAAGTGTCACAGACGGATTCCCCACTGATTACTAGGAAGTGAAATTTTTTTATCCTAAGTCTGAGGGTGAATTTTATTATTAATGGTGCATGGTTTATTTTAATTGGTGGAATTATTGGGCCAATGGGAAAGGGCCACGTGGCGCATCTAGGGGCTACCACGTGCCCCGTTCCCATGGCATGGTATGGCATTAAGGTTAGACTAAAGTTTGAATTAATTGATGGGCACATGAGAATTATATTTCAAAGTTTGTTTTAAACCAAAGTTTCAGGTTATACAAAGGGGCGCATATATTTCATGTTTTAAATTTTGTTATAAACCAAAGTTTTTTAACTTTGGTGGAATACATATTATATGTTGCAAACAAAATGCGCAAGGAGGGTGGAGGTCGGGGTTCGACCCCTCCCCCTTACCACTGTCTACCACCACCAATAGGTCGTCCTTTGTCACTTGAAAGGATTTCCTATGTGCCAATATATAAACCTTCAAGTCTACGCTAACGAACGAAGGAGGGGGCCAACCCCCTACCGCATGACCGCTATCACATGACCAGTGCAAGGGCTAAGCGTTAATTGCGCTTATGCGCTAATGACATAAATTAAACCATACTTATCTTAAGATTAATGCGCAGTAAAATTATTGGAAATTTTGGCGGAGCACGCAAAATCTTTCGAACCCCCAGTTTTGGCGGGGTTAGCTGGATTTCCTCCAGAATTAATGGAGAAATTGCAGGAATTTTGTTTTTTCCGTAATGGAGGCAATATTCGACCAAATTGGGTGCAAGGATAGTCAATATTAGATTATTTTGGCATTACAGAGACAATGGTATAGGTTTAAAAGGCTGAAAACGACTTCTACATGTGATTTTTCTACTTGAAAGTTCAAGGGAGTCGAGGGCCACCAGGGAAGGAGGTCAAGTCTAGACCAGCCAGAGTCAGTTTCTAGTAATTGGACAGTCATTTTTAGATGATTTTTATGTTCTGAAGACAATAGAATAAGTTTCAGGAGCAATTGAATAATGTACATAGCACATTTTCCAAATTTGAGCTAATACAAGAGGCCCAAGATATGGAAGTTGGACCAAGGAGATGTAGCCCAGGAGAGGTGAACTCCTTCATTAAAAACTTGTGTTGATGGCTCTGCTTATGGTTTGTTTTACATATTTATGTTTTTTTTCAGTTCTTACTTATGTTTTTTATTTTTCATTAATTTCAACATAAAACGCAAGACAATTTCCTGTTTTGACACTCACCTGCACCAAGGAAACTAAAGCACCACAAGCAAAAAAGAAGCAAATAAATTATAATTCTGAACTTGTAATTAGCACATCAAAACTAACATACTATTTCATATCAGATATGTGGCAGGGCTCGCACCATTGTAGTGGTGCTATTGGTCGAGAATCGGCCCACTTGCTAAGTCAACTCGACGATTTCACCTTGGAACATTTGCAAGCAGTGGCATAATGGAACAACATGGCTAGTAGAGCAATAGGCTAGCTAGGCCTACTACTTGGAACTGGAGGAGTGTTCCCATTGGCAGGGAATGGAGCCACTTGGTCCAATAAAAAATAGTATCTTGTGGAGGTGAGACCCACTAATCCACATAGGCTTGACGGTCTCACCCCGTAAGTTTAAAAGGAGTTAATTGTAGGCATCAAGAGGAAATTTGTGGGATGAAGTGAGTCATACCATGCTGGTAGATCACATACCCGATTGGTGGAGAGGGGGTCCCATCGACAAGGTTAGCTTGATTTTATGGCCCTAGAAAAGTAAAGAGGTGCAATAAAGGAGGGACCAAGATGAAGGAAGTGGGATGACGTGGGATAGATTGTGGTGGTAGTTATGAGTGGAAAGGTGGAGAAATGAGGAGAGAAGGCCATACGGCCCAATTAACATGTAATCCCATTAATACGACCTTGAAGGTTAACAAAGAAAATTGATTAGAAAATACCGACATACAAAGAATATGATAATGTGTCCCTAGACGTCATCTGAAGGAATAAGGAGAGCTATGATGAAGGCCTCAGGATGACGTGGCTAAAACATGACCAATGGATTTGGTTGGATGCAATGAAGAGCTCCGATAAAGTGAGCAAAGAAGGTTGACATTGCTTGGTCTAAGAGGTCAAATGCCATGCAAGCCAGTGGCAGGATGCCATGTGGTAGTTAGATGTTGTGGCCGGGCTTACTCTTTGAGAGGAAACATTTCTCAATTCAGAGGTTGGAATGAGGAAAAAATTTATATCACCAAATTCATCTTGATGAGACAAACACACTGGTGATGGTTATTCTAAGTTTATAGAAGTTTGGAAAAGGTCAAATTTTGTATACCCCTTTTTCATAACAATACTTTGAATAATGGGTATGCATAGTGACCACCCCTTACTCTAGGTGTTGGGTAAGGGGTGTTGTTATAGAGTGGTATCAGAGAATCCAAGTTCAACGTTGGGCTTGGATGGGCTTATCACAAGATGGAAGTCAGATCCATCATTGGACTCTAGCATGATCAAGTATAAGAAGGGACTCCCGAAGTTGGAAAGCCTCATAATGATTTTTAGAAAAATGAAGAAAACAAATGTTTAGGTGTTAAATGGTGGTTATAAACGATTATGACATGCATGATTTATGAATTTATGTTGTGATATAGTTATGTGGCATGGTGGAGGATAGGACTGCTTTCCTGCACTAAATCAATCCTATCCTCCACCATTGGTCATATGGTGAGCCTTTGCATGCTTGGAAAAATAATTATGTGACTATTAATGTGATGCAAGGAACCTTGGGAAAACTCCATGTTTTGGGGCTTGTTTTTTTTATGCTTATGTGCTATGGCTTAATTTCTGACTTCTTGGTTTGATATCATTTTTTGTAGACTTGTGCATGGTAATGTCAGTTTTGGTTTTAGTTATCATGTTGGTTTTGGTATGTTTTACGATGTTTTTTTTGTGAATGACTATTGTAGTGAATTTCATGTCCTTTTGAAATAATTTCCTTTTTTCTCCTCTTGCATTGATTTTTTAATCTTTAAATTTCAGATCGCATGCTTGGGGATCTTAGAATAAAGAGCTTAGAGCAGCAAGAATTCCATGGAATCTTGAAAAAGGGCAATGCTTGATAGGCATGAAACATATCATGTCAAGTAAAATTCTAGATAAATAGGAAAGTTATTGGGAAATGGACATGAAAAAAACAAAGAGTAAGAACAAAAATAATAACAGTGTGAAGAAATTGCACAACACATGTTTGGCCTCAATCAGGAATCCATTTAAACCATTGATCTATTTGGGCACAAGCTAATGGTTTTTGTTGCCATGATTAAGCAATGTAACTACTTAATGGGCTTATTGGGTCCATGAGAATAATGGACAGATACATGTACAACCAGTAAATTGGAAAGAAGGGATTTCTATTAACCCTTGATTATATTTTCACACATACTTATATGTTGCATGCATTATAAAATTGATGGAAACTTATATCTTGTATACCTGATTATGCTGAGGGATACTTATATATTTCATATGTGATTATGTTTATGGATACATGTATGATGCATCCATGATTATGCTAATGGATGGTGGTATATGGCATGCATAATCATGTTGATCAATATAGTTTATGAGAGTCTTCATTGATCATATGTTCTCATGATTTTCAAGTCAAACCTACTTGTCATACTAAATCCTTGGAAATATAATATTTTTTAACTTATTATAGGTATCTCACAAATGATTACCCCCCATAATTGTTGGCTTAGAATTACTCTAACCTAGAATTCTCCTAGGTGGAGCATGGACATCATTATCTAGGTAGGAAATATCCCTACACTTCTTTTGTTTCTTTGAAGCTTCAAATAATTGCTCTTATTTATCTTGTCTCTCTTCTTGGTTGTCTTAAAGAATTTCCAAATTAACACTCCCTCTCAACTAGGGAGAAATTCCAACTACATCATGTAATAATTGTATGTATCATATCATCATATAATGTCCCATATCTTCTCAAATATATCTGTTGAAAAATTCTCGAATCTAAAAAGGAAGAATCCCTGAGGAGCATTAGCTACCACCCTTTATAACGTCCAAGAGCACATTTCAATCTAAAACAATTTCAGGGAGCACATCTCAACCCAGAATCTCATGGGGTAGAAAAAAATCTACGCCATATCAAGCAATAGGAGTTATAGGGGAGCACATATCAACCCATCCTATTGCCCACTGATCTTCCCAACACTGACCCTAAAAATTCATGTGGTAGAACACCTACATCATAATTAGTTTAGGTTGTACACCTCCAAGCACTCTCTCAACCTGTTGGCCAAATAGGGAGAAATATTACCAACAAGCCCAACTTATGGAGGGCTTATCCTCATCCCTTAACATTCACAAGATATTCATTTTAAGAGTTACGTATTTCAAATTGAAGAATAAAAAAATTCCTCTAATTATAATATTATAATGATTTAGCCATTTTTTAATCAATGAATATAGAATTATTTTTGAAAATTATATCAAGATATGATTAGCCATGAAAAAAGAGCTAAACACACGATCATATATAAAATATATTGTATTGTTAAAAGTGTGGAGAAAAAAATAAAACCTTCTACATTTGGAATATAATAGAATATTTAGGATTACTTATAATACATGAACTAAGCAAAGTTTCCCCCCTATGCTCTCCTTTTTTAGCATATACATAAACAAGTTAATTGTTTGGAATAAGCAAGACACATCTCTATTGGAATAGTCATCATTCTTTATATATAAAATGGTTCACATGGAATAGAACCTAAAATATCTCAAAGGATTTTACACTAATACAATTATTAATAATAACAAAACAAAGGTTACGGCAATCATGTCCAATCACTTATAATAATTTCATGTATGACAATAATAACTTGGAAAAAGTGACTTCATAAAAATATCTTGAAAACAATATTAATGACGACAAGTTTTTTATGGAGTTGAAAACCATTTTAAATCAACATATCTTTGATGCTGGCAATTTTGATGTTCCAAAATAAAAATATATTGATGTTGACAAATTTGGTATTGCCAAATGTTTAAAGAATTGTTAAAATAAAGCAACTTGACAAATGCTTATAATTTATAATCTTAAAATGAATTATTTCCCAATTACTACAATCTTAAATAGTTTGTATAAATAACAATAATAATAGTAAATAAATAAATTATTATTATTATTATGTTACAATACCCTTGGATTCATCTAACTCCACATCTATCATGCTCAGATAAGGATCAAATTCATCGATCTACGCAATTCATACTAGGCTTCATTATGGGATTTAAAATAAAAATGCATCTATGTTTTGTAGAAATTATACAATATGCATGTATATCTTGGATTCACCCGATCTAACAATGCGCTAAAATTAAATACTAAATCACTTCTACAAATATTTTGCGGAATTAAAAACACAATTGCCAATTACATAAGCATGAAGAAATATTAATCACACACAACACAGATAATTTCCTTAGGAAAGCTTACAGCTAAAAACCCCACTATCTTCTATTATATATTATATCATGGATCGTGAAACAATTACATACAAAAATCTTCTCACAAGAGCCCTTAGTACATCAGCCAATTGTCTCACACTGTCATACAAAAATTGGCAAATCCATTAGCCAATTTACTATCTCCAGACAACTTGTCTTCACTACACAATCCCTGTGGAATGCAATCCCTAAATTGATGCAATCCTTCCTGCCTTGACTGCGCAAGTATCATGGACACATCCAATGTGTGTGTTTACTTGCATGTGTGCAAGCGGATAATGTCACAATTGATAGTCAACTTCCCTTTCACCTAGAACTGAACTGGGTCTCCACTAGATCTGACATGCATGCAGCTAATTATAGTAAATCCTTAGTTGCATGTGAGATCACTGATTGTGAATTAATTAATATTTAATTCACTAGATCTCTCACTAGTGTATCTTCAGTTACAACTAGCACAACTGAGTTTAACTCACTTAATTGAGTTAAACTATTTACAACTTGCACGAAATCATGCACCACTGCACTTCAAACTCTGTTACAACTAGAATCACACTGTTACAACTAGAATTACTCGGCATGTCCCACCAACCAAACTCTAACTCGAAATTCACTTCGCTAATTGATTATGCCACTTCATTTAACTATTTCAAGTCCACATTGAGAATAGATTACAGTTTAATGTCCATCTAAATTAAGGGATAATAAAAATAGACATGCACCTAAAAATAGCCTGTGGACCCCACCCTAGCGTAGGTGCTTAATTTTCACTAGGATCATGGGTGCCAAAAAACTCTTATTGAATGTCAATACTCCCTCTCAACAAGAAAGGGATATCCTTTACCCTGATCCTGTCTCTATTGTATTCAAATTTTCTCCTGGTGAGCGCCTTCATCAGAATATCTACATCCCGATCTTCTGTGGGAATGTACGGAAGCAACATGATTCTCCTCTGCACACAATATCTGAGATGATGGCACTGGATATCTATATTCTTGGACCTATCATGAAACACAGGATTAATTGATAGTTTAATGAAACTCTGATTATCACAATCAATAACTATCAGATCCATCTGAGAACCAAATAAACCAACCAAGATCTTTCTCATCTAGATAGCCTCACATGTAGCTTGGCTTACTGCCATGTATTCCTCTTCTGCTGAACTGAGTGCAACGGATATCTAATTTCTATTGTACCAAGAAATAGCTGTAGACTCGATACTAAATATCCCTCATGATATGCTCTTTATGTCTGAAGGACTGCCAGCCCAATCTACATCTATGAAGCCATGCAACTTCACTCCATCCGTCTATCTGTACCACATACCATACTCTGATGTTCCCCCTCAGGTATCTCAGGACATGCTTCCCCTCCTTCCAAAATAGTTTGGTAGGCTTAACCATAGCTTGACTCAGTTGGTTAACTACATAGCAAATGTTTGGTCTCGTGTTCACTAGATACATTAGTGAACTCACTAACTGTCGATAAACAGTAGCATCCACTACCTCTCTAGAAGTAGCATCATCTTTCCTCTAGTTTCCTGGAAGAGGAGTCTCCATGGGTTTCCAGCTCTCCATGTTAAACTTACCCAGTATCTCCTTTGCATACTTGCATTGAGAAACAAAATGTTCACCATCCCACTGCCATATTTCCAATCCAAGGAAATAATGAAGGAGGCCCATATCCTTCATTTCTAACTCCCTTGCAAGATCCTCCTTGCATGAGTGTATCAGTTTCTCATCACCAGTCAAAATTAGATCATAAACATAAAGAAAAACGATCAATATCTTACCCTCAACCATGATCTGGTACAGGTTTGCATCTGCTTCACTTTTGGTGAAGCCCAGTTCAATGAAATCGCTGTCTATCCAAGTGTACCAAGCATGGGGTGCTTGCTTCAACCCATACAACACTCTTTTGATTCCGCACACATGCGACTTGTTGTTGAAGATCTCAAAACCTTCAGGCTTCTCTATATACACCTCTTCCTTAATGATCCCATTGAGAAATGTAGTTTTCACATCCATCTGATGAATGCGTCAACCCATCTGCACTGAGAGTGCAAGGATGGTCCTTATGGAAGAGTACCTTGCGACAGGCGCAAAATTCTCATCATAATCTATCCCCTCGATCTGTGAGAATCCCTCGACCAAAAATCTGGCCTTGTATTTCTCCACATTCCCATCAGCAGCTCACTTTACCTTATAGATCTATCTCAAACCTACCTGTTAGGATATTCTGACACATAGGAAATAGTTAAGAATAAATTAGTCTAGTGTAGAGTTAGGTAAAGTGTGTTTCTTTACTATGTACATTTGTAACTTATAATCTGATGGTCACGATTTGTAGTGATATGGCGGTTCTCTCTCTCCTCGGTATTAATGATACTTGATCCATGGCTTAACATCCAATTGGTCCATGATATCTATTTAAAGAAAATGGAGGTTCATTTGTCCGATAACCGTTTATGAGAGAAACATATGTAACTTTTCTTTTTATATTAATAAATTGCCTCAAGTGGTCGCGTTGGCTCAGGCCATGGAATGTTTCCCTCTTCGAGGGTTTTAACCACGTGATAATACCGGTGTACTAATTTGTGATCTTTTTGTGAGCGGTGACCTTTGTTTTTTGACCTATGGAACTTACCCTGTAAATTCTGACATGGTATCAGAGCTATTTTGAGGGCTGCATCCGTTGTTGATCCAAATCCGAAGCAGGTTTGACTGCATGCAGTTGTCGTTTTCTAGATTTACTATTTCTGAACATTTTCGGGCCTGGAGAACTACTATGTTGTGTCCGGAGCATCTGTTACAGTGAGGAACCCCTTTAGTTTCATGCGAAAAGGTTTCTAGTTGCCCAAGTTATGTCAGTTTATATCTAGAGGTATAAAGTATATGTTTTGCAGTTATATTTGTTAATAGTTCTGCTTATTTCTATTCTCTCTATTTATTTTTGTTTTTAGGTTTTATTTATTTGTTGGATCTATACCCTCTTCTCTGTGTATGCTCTTTGCTCTGCACTGTATGTGATCTCAGCAAATCAGAAACAAGTAGGGATTTTTTTTCGCTACTTATGCTCTTTCCCCGCGTCTTTGTGTGACCTCGGGAAATCAAAAATAGTGAAAAAATAGATAGTTGCTGGTAAGGCTAACCAAAAATCTAACATTCTTCCATAAGGCTTGTATTTTATTTTTTTATTTTGCTCAATATTTTGTGTTTTTTGTGCATGAAAAAGCACGCACGCCGAAGACTAAATAAAATTAAAAAAAAACAAAATAATGAAAAAAAAAAACCAAACCCCCCCTTCCTCCTTTCAAACAATTACAGAATCCTTTTACTATCTCACTTGGTGAGAAGTTACTTTATGAGAATAGAGGTCTTGGGTTCAAGTCTCTTTCTCAAGCTTCTTTTGTAAAAAACAATTTGTTAAAGGGGTGGGATTTTTTTTTTTAAATTTAACTTCCTCATCAAATTTCAAACCGTTCTCGTAACTCTTCGACATCTACAACTTGTTTTTTTCAAAAAGGCATAACTTCTTCATCCATAAGCCGTTTTTTGAGCTGTTTTTTTGAATTAGCCTAATTTTTTGATATCTTTCCATTGGAGTAGTCATTTTCAGCTTTTTCAGCTTTGGTTTTTAAAACAAAATGGAAAGTGTATGCTCGATTATTCTTAACAGCACCAATTATTTCCAATGGATACTTCACATGGTAGATATACTTAGAATTAAATGGATTTATAGAATAGCCACAGGATAAGAAACTAAACCTTCCGATGATGATAAAGTTTCTAAATGGGAAAATAAACAAGATCAAGCACAAGGGTTGATAGGAATGTCCATTGCTCAAGATCTTCGATTTCATATCCTTGAAATTGACACCCTTGATGAAGCCCTAAAAAAGATAAATAATTTTTTTGGCATTCAAAAGCAAATCAGGGCTCACTAGCTTGAAAATGAGTTTCTTACTTTGGACCCCAATAATTTCTCCTCTATTGAAGATTTTTTGTCCAAATTCAAGACCCTTAGACTTCTTTTAGAAGGTTGTAAGGTCAAAAGGGATGATGGTAGCCTCATCTATTCCATTATTGCTAAGCTTGTCCCTGCATACTCTGTATTTGTTTCCACCTTCCATTCCACTAGAGAAGCCATCATTTCTTCAGGAACTGCCTACAAGAACCCCTCTTTTGACACCTTTTGTGATTCTTTGATAAGAGCACAAGAAAAACTCTTACACCTTGGTCTTATCACTTCTAGAAACGTTTCTAAGAAATCCTTAGAAGCCCAACAACAACCATATCAGAAGGATCCCAAGAAGCAGTATCCTAAAAAGTATGGTCTGAAACCAAACAAGGGTCCTAAGAAATTTTAGCCACAAACTGAAAAAGCAACTATCCAAAATGATAAGGCAAATAAAAACAAAGCGAAGAAGACAGATAGACATTGAAACTTTTGTAATCGTGATGGCCATATAGATTCCAAATGTTTTAAGAAGATGGAAGTCATAGAAGTGGAAATGAAGAAGAACAACATCAATTTGGAGCACTCTTCACCTTCATCCTCAGGAATGACACCTTCTGCTTGTGGTTGTCAAGCATCTGGTTATGCATTAAATGTTTCTTCTTCTTCTCATTCTCATGAGTGGCTCATTAATTCTGGAGCTTCTTACCAAATGGCCAAAAATAAAGCCATGTTTTCTTCATTAAATTATTGTAACACAAAACATATTTATGTTGGTGATGATAGATCTCTTAGTGTTGTAGGATCTAGAACCATTCATCTAGATAATGGTCAGTTTAATGATGTACTATGTGTTCCTACCTTGTCATGTAACCTTCTATCTGTTTATCAGATAACTCATTCAGGTGAAGGGAAAATATTATAATTCTCACCTCATGATGTTGTAATCAAGGACCTCAAAAATCCTAGACATATTTTAGCTACTAGCATTGCTAATGATTCCACAAGGTTGTATAAGTTTGACAACTTTGGGTCATCATGTCTTCCCTCCGTTTTTGTTGCTCATAATGATGATGTGAGCAAACTTTGGCATGAGCTATTTGGTCACTTAAACTATCGCTCTCTTCAAACTCTATGTAAAGAAAATATGGTGACAGCTCTTCCTATGGTATCTTGCCGAGATGGTGTTTTCTCTGGGTGTGTACTCAGAAAACATCATCAGGATATTTTTGACAAACGTGCCTCTTGGCACGCTTTAGCCCCTTTGCAGCTTGTGCACAGTGATTTATGTGGTTCACTTATTGTTGTTTCTTACTCTGGTTGCAAGTACTTCTTAACTTTCATTGATGATTTTTCCAGACACACTTGGGCATACTTCCTAAAACTCAAGAGTGAATTTTTTAACATGTTCTTGGCCTTTAAGGCCTTTGTTGAGAAACAATCTGGACATCAAATTCTGAAGTTAAGATCATACAATGGAGGATAATATGTTAACAACAGATTTATCAACTTCTGCACTGAGCATGGCATTCAATTGCAACATATCGTTCCATATACTCCTCAACAAAATGGTGTAGTTGAAAGGAAGAATCACACCTTAAAAGAAATGGATAATTGTATGCTTCAATCTAAAAAACTTAGTCTCAATTTTTGGGCCGAAGCAATTAACTGTGCAAATTACATAGTAAATCGCACTCCTACTAATGTTTTAAAGAATATAACTCCAGAAGAATCTTGGTGCTCAATCAAACCAGATGTAAGTCACTTTCGTGTTTTTGGAAGTGCTGCTTGGGCCCATATTCCATATGCAAAACATAAAGCCTTAGAACCTAAGAGTGAAAAATGAATTTTTTTGGATATTATGAAGATGTCAAAGGATATAGACTTCTTCAACCAAAATTCAAAAATATAATCATTAGAAGAGATGTAAAATTTGAAGAAAATATATCGGTCTGTGAGCCTAGTTCGACGGGTGTGCCACCTTTGGCCCGCGAGCCTGATTCGGCATATGTGCCATCTCTCTCTCTCTTATATTTTTAATAGCATTCCTTCTAGTTTAGATGATGATAGCGAGGATGAAAATCCTCCTCCACCTCTTAAAGTTATTCCTTTTACTCCACAGCTTCCAAGATGGGTCTACTCTACATGGGATGCAACAGGTTCTCTTGCAGGTGACCATACAGATCGACTACGTACATGTTCTCAATTCGAAAGAGCCTCTTCCTTATTGGCTCAAGTTCCAGAAAATCCTGATACAAAAACCTTTGAAGAAGCCTTCGGTCATCTAGATTGGGATGAAGCTATGAATGAAGAATATCATTCCATATTGGAAAACGATACTTGGGATCTTGTTCCTCTTCCAAAAGGAAGAAAACTTGTCAAATGCAGATGGGTTTATAAAACAAAGTTTGGACCAGATGGAAAAGTGGATAGACATAAAGCTCGTCTTGTCGCTAAAGGATTTTCACAAGTTGAAGGCATTGACTATATTGAAACCTTCTCCCCTGTTGCCAAAATTAATTCTATCCGCCTTGTTCTTTCCCTTGCTACCTCCTTTAAATGGGAAGTCCATCAGATGGATGTTAAATCCGCCTTCTTACATGGAGATTTGCATGAAGAAATCTTCATGGAACAACCCCTTGGATTTATCCAAAATTACTCTAGCCTTGTTTGTCACCTTAGGAAGTCTCTCTATGGTCTCAAACAAGCTCCTCGGGCTTGGTATGCAAAAATGGATAGATTTCTATTAGATAATGGCTTTTCTAGGTGTCATTCTGACAACACGGTCTACACCAAGAAAGTGGGTAAGTCCTTCATCATCCTTGTTCTTTATGTTGTTGATCTTATCCTTACTGGTAGTGATCCCAACATATAAACCATGTGGATTCTAGCCTCAAAAAGAAGTTTGAAATGACAGACTTAGGACACTTTCATTATTTCCTTGGTCTTCAAATATTGCAATCCAAAGAAGGTATTACCCTTTCTCAGTCCAAGTATGCCTGTGATATTCTACGCCACTTTCACATGGAATATTGTAAGCCAGCCCCTTCCCCCTTTCAGTCTGGAGTCAAGCTTTCAGTCACTTGTACTACCCCTGAAGTTGATGCTACCTTATACCGTCAACTTGTTGGTAAAATTTTGTATCTAACCCATACCTGTCCTAACCTTTCCTTTTTCGTTGGTCTTGTCACTCACTTTATGCACCAACATCATGAAAGTCACTGGAAAGCAGCTAAAAGAATACTTCAATATATTCAAGGTACAATTTAGTTCGGGATTCATTATAGTGCAGGAGAATCTCCACTGTTCATTGGTTTCATTGATTCTGATTGGGTTGGTGACCCTGATGATCAAAAGTCTACTACAGGATATGTATTCACTCTTGGTTCGGGACCTATTACATGGTCTTGTAAGAAACAAAGTGCCATCTCTCTTTCTTCAGCAGAAGCAGAGTATCATGGTGCATTTGAAGCCAACAAATAATCCATGTGGCTTCATCAGATCCTGTCTAAATTTGGTCTTCATCGGCAAAATCCAACTACAATTTGGTATGATAATCAGAGTGCCATTCAGCTATGTAAAGATCCAGTTCAGCATCAGCGCACGAAACACATTGAGCTCCACGTACACTTCATCAGAAAGCTCATTCATGATCGTGTTCTTGAAGTGCAGTACTATCTAACCAATGATCAAGTAGCCGATATCATTACAAAGGCTCTCATAGAAGCGAAGTTTACCAAACTTCGATCCATGCTGGGAGTTCAGGAAAGTTATCATTAAGGGGGGGATAGGCTCTACTACCTCCTTCCTTCTCCCATTGTGTCACCTTTGTAAATCCTTCAAGCCTATCCCAATTTGTTCTTAAGGGAGGATGTTAGGATATTTTGACACATAGGAAATAGGCTCCTTTTGTGTCACCTTTGTAAATCCTTCAATCCTATCCCAAGTTGTTCTTAAGGGGGGATGTTAGGATA
Organism: Pinus albicaulis; assembly: GCA_034641835.2. NCBI lineage: Eukaryota > Viridiplantae > Streptophyta > Pinopsida > Pinales > Pinaceae > Pinus > Pinus albicaulis. The sequence continues at coordinate 689,141,923 of CM076581.1, forward strand.
TTCTGACACATAGGGAATAATTAAGAATAACTTAGTCTAGTGTAGAGTTAGGTAAGGTTTTTTTCTTTACTATGTACATTTGTAGCTTATAATCTGACAGTCACGATTTGTAGTGATCCAACGGTTCTCTCTCTCCTCAGTATTAATGACACTTGATCCATGTCTTAACACCTGATTGGTCCATGATATCTATTTAAAGGGCATGGAGGTTATTTGGCCAGTAACCATTTATGAGAGAAACATATGTAACGTTTCTTTTTATATTAATAAATTTCCTCAAGTGGCTGCGTTGGCTCAGGCTGTGGATTGTTTCCCTCTTCAAGGGTTTTAACCACATGATAATATTGGCGTACTGATTTTTGATTTGTTTATGAGCGGTGACCTTTGGTTTTTGATCTATGGAACTTACCCTGTAAATTCCTACATTACCACTGATTTATCAACAGGTCTTGGGACAATTTCCCATGCACTGTTTTTGGTAATGGAGTCATACTCCTCCACCATTGCATCAACCCAAGTAGGCTACTGCACTGCTTCCTGAAATGAAGATAGTTCAGTCACAATACATTTTCTCATACGAGCCATGTATCCAGTAAATTGGTCAGGAGACTGTCTCTGTCTGCGCTGTGAAGTAGGGGCTCCTACATTCTCAGCAGCATCAAGTCTCAGCCTATCAGCTTTCGTGGTGCGCTTTCTACCATTTCTAAAGGATGGCTCTACATGAGTGATTTCCTTTGCTCCATGAACCTCCTCGTGTGGCTGATCCACATCTTGAGACTCATATTTGGAAACCAGCAGTTCCTCCTCCATATGCAAGTCCAACTCCCTCTCAAGGGACAACCGCACGGCTTTCCCCTCATCAAATTTTATATCTCGTCACACAATATTCATTTTGATGTTTGGAAAATACACACGATAATTATGGGGTGTTTATGTGTACCCCGCAAAAATCCCAACTTTAGCATTAAGTTCTAACTTATTCTTGGCATCCTTGGTCAAATACACATAAACAGATGAGCCAAAAATCTTCAAGTGTGAAACATCCGGTTTCTTACCAGTGAAAGCTTCTTCAAGTGTACTCATGCCAAGTACTCTATGAGGACAACAGTTTTGCACATAAACCGTAGTGTTGCATGCTTCCGCCCACAAATGCATTGGTAGGCCCTAATCATGCAACATCGCTCATGCTACACCCAGGATTGTTTTTTTCTTCCTCTACGTGACCCCATTATGTGGTGGGTTATGAGGCACTATGAGTTCTCTTCGAATTCCTTCTTTGCTGTAGAAGTTCTTGAATTCGTTAGAGATGTATTCTCCACCATTATCACTCCTAAGAGCCTTCACTTGCTTCCCCAAATCTTTCTCCATGAATGCCTTAAAGTCACAGAACTTAGAGAATGATTGATCTTTCTTCTGCATGAAGAAGATCCAGCATTTATGAGAAAATTCGTCAACAAATATTACATAGTACTTATGTTTTGTTGTTGAAGCAACCGAGAATGGTCCACGCACATCTGTGTGAACTCTCTTAAGGATCCCTGAAGCAAGGTTCTCCTTCTCATGAAAGGTGGACTTTTCATTCTTCCCCATGGTGCAACCCTTGCACTGATCTAACTGAGCAAGTGTTCCCATTAGAATACTAGTAGATATTTGCTGCATGATTTTCAAGGCTCCATGATGAAGATGGTCCAATTGCCTGTGCCATAATTCACCTTCATCTTGGCTCACCACTTTCTCTACCTTGCCCACCATGGCAGCACAACCATCTACCTCCAGCTTGTAGATATTCTTAACTCGGCTACCTATCCTCTTGGCTTGACCCATTATTTTATGCCGCAGGAAAGCTTTTCCATCACTAAAAACAATGTCATAGCCTCTGTCCTCCAACATTGCGATTGGGACCAAATTTTTCTTCAAACCTGGTACATGCATTACATCTTTTAATTGAAATGGTTTACCTTGTAGGTTTTAACCCTGTACAGAAATTATCTGCAAACGAATATTAAAAACAGAAAATAAACAATAGCGAGAGCATAAAACATAAAATATATAAACACAGATATTTTCCCCTGGATCCCAAATCGGGACGACCAGCTTTATTTTTCATTATTTTCCTTTTAGTGTTACAACACATATATATACATGTCGAAGCATACACAAACCCCAATCCATTAACCCTAGATTAGAACATAACCATAGTTCCCTTGACCGAATCTACAAAATACCAGGGGCCGAAAACCATCATGCCCCAAACCATGTGCAAACCCATGCACAAAACCATGGGCGAGTCTGCCCACCAGAAAATAAGGACCAAAAAACATTTCTGGGGCGCTGCCTCGGACCCCGACAGGGGGGGCTATCGCTCCTCCTGTTACCCCCCCCACGCATGATTATTCGTGGAAAGAATATAACACAAACCCAACATACCTGAATCCCTCTGAAAGGTAATGGTACCAATCCCAGTAGAACTATACCGTCCATCGTTTCCCATCTCAATATACATCTAGAGATATTTCTCCTCCAAGTCACTAAAAATTTCCTTATCTCCCGTCATATGAAAGGAAGCACCACTATCCAAACACCACACTGATCCCAATGCACTTGACACCATGCATGCAACCAAGGAGAATTCAAGCTCAAATTTTGAGGCAAGGGTGTCACCAATTGCAACTCCAATAGCCTTCTTGTTCTTCTTCTTTTGTAGACAGTTAGTAGCAAAATGCCCATGTTCGTGATAGTGAAAACACTTCACCTTGGACATGTCCTGCTTCTTGCCTTTAGACTCAGATTTAGAATGGAATTTATTCCCCTTCCCCTTCTTCACCTTGACAGCCAAAGCACAATCCTCTTCATCATCATTCTTTGATTAAGAGCCATCTCTAGTGTTCTGCCTGAACTTCTCCTGCACCAGATCCGACCACAGTCGTTCCCAATCCAGCATTTTTTCCCGTTCGTTGACAGAGTCTTCATAATTGTGCCAACTCTTAGGAAGTCCTAGGAGATCAAAAATCACCAAATCATCATCAATTAATTTTATTTCACACTCCCCAGTTCATCCCAACATTGGAAAAACTTTGTGAGATACAATGGAATGGTGTCACCCTTTTCCATCTTGATCTTCCTGAGTTTATCTTTGAGCGCCAATTTCATATGGTTGTTGCTGCTTTGGAATAGATTTGTCAAAGCCTTCCACATAGCATATGGTGTGGCTTTCCCATGGAGGCTTGAGACTATGTGGTCTTGTACTCCCTCCAACAAGATCCCCCTCGCCTTTGCCACTTTCTTTTTCCATGCATCAAGATTGGCAGCATCTGCAGCATCTGGCTTAGGAACATATTTTTCAATGAATTCCTTCAAGCCATTGTCTTCGGTTACCGCATCCATCCTGTCCTTCCAATAAATATAGTTCGAGCTACCCTCGAGTGCATACTCTAACCTCAAGCCATTGAAATCCATTTCGATCTTGAATCAGTTGTAGCACCAAGAAATTCTTTCTACAAATTTGAATTATATCCAGTCACGAACTCAGCTCCTGCTTCACTTGTGCAATTTCTTATGCTCTCAACCATGTATAAATTATACAATATGCATGTATATATTGGATTCACCTGATCTAAAAATGTGCTAAAGTTAAATACTGATTCATTTCTACAAATATTTTGTGGAATTATAAACACAATCGGCAATTATGTAAGCATGAAGAAAGATCAATCACACACAACACAGATAATTTCTCGGGGAAAGCTTACAGCTAAAAACCGCACTATATTATATTGTACATTATATCATGGATCATGAAATAATTACATACAAAAATATTCTCACAAGATCCCTCAATACATCAGCTAATTGTCTCACACTGTCATACAAAAATTGGCAAATCTCTTAGCCAATTTACTGTCTCCAGACAACCTGCATTCACTACGCAATCCTTGTTGAATGCAATCCTTGAATTGATGCAATCATACCTGCGTTGAATGTGTAAGTATCATGGGAACATCCAATGTGTGTTTTTACTTGCATGTGTGCAAGTGGATAATGTCACAACTGATATTCAACTTCCCTTTCATCTAGAACTCAACTGGGTCTCCACTGGATCTGACATGCATGGAGCTAATAATAGTAAATCCTCAGTTGCATGTGATATCATTGATTATAGTTTACAGTTTAATGTCAAATTTGAGAATATATTGTGGTTTAATTTCCATCTAAATTAAGGGATAATAAAAATAGACACACACCTAAAAATATCCTGTGGGCCCCACCCTAGTGTAGGTGCTTAATTTTCACTAGGATCATGGGTGCCAAAAATTTCTTATTGAATCTCAACATGTTTTGTAAGTTGTGTGAGACATAAGCCAAGGGGGGGGGGGGGTTGGAATTTAAGTTGTTAAAATCACCAAGGAATTGCACCCAACAACCCAAGGACATCTAATCCATCAAAATCACACACCCCACACAGTGGCCTCACACACTTAACATGGCTAGATTACACTTAACATGGTTGGATTACAGTGGCCTCACACACTTAACATGGATATATTATACTTAACATGGCACCAAACAACCCAAGGACATATAATCCATCAAAATCTCACACTTCACATAGTGGCCTTGTAATATTCCTAATTAGCTTTCCACTAGTTAGAATATTAATTTTTGATTTTTTCAATAAGATAGATGAATAAGAGGGTAGAGAGACCCATAAATCTCTTTGGTAGGAATAAAAATCACTTCTAATGTGAATGTGGAACATTATATCAGCTAAGTAAATAACTCTTGGGTGTGAATATGGGTTAAAGCATGTGGATGGGGCCAAGGTTGACCAAATCAATAACATTGTCATGGAGGGAGTGGAGATAGTGGAGGACACCGCAGTTATGATGGAGGAGTGTATACTCTTATCTTTAATGAGTGGGACCAAGGGTGAGGAATCTCACAAAGCATATAAGGGAGGGGATGGCAGCCATAGAAGGCATTCAAAATATTTTTTATGTCTGGTATTTTATGACTTTTTGCACGCTTCAGCTGTTTAGCAGAGTCTGTTGTGTTGTTTAGCACAAGGGTGTTTTTGAGCGGAAATCCCACCCTCATCCTCGAGGGACTTCGAGTGCCAACTCAGGAGAGGTTACTTTGAGCTTCATTCCACTATCCTTCATCAGGCCAAGCTTCATCCATTATCAGCAGTGCATTCTCCTTCAGGAATTGCATTATTTTGCAGGGCAGTTGCAGTGGAGGGTCAAGTACCCTACTTTTTGAGTTTGTTTTCTAGTGAGGGGATCAGCCCTTCATCTGGAGGATGAAGTATGGAGGAGTATCAGCAATTTTCACATCATATCATCCACCTCTCGGTAGCTATTCAGTTGCAGTGCATAATTTATCCCTAAGGCTGCAACTTCATATTGTGTATTTCTGGAAAACCCTTCTGGGTTGTCCTGGAATTGTGCTAGAAAGCCTAGATCTCTGATCCCGGACTACACAGGACTACACAGTCATGGCCTTCCAAAAAAATTTATAGCAGTAGTATTTCATTTTTTATGTGCTGGGTCATTTGAGGCTTGTTTGGGCCTAGCTTGAGTGCCTTTTTCCTCAAGATCTTGTACTCATTTTTTACTATGAAATCTAATAAAATGGCTGTATGTTGATGTATTGATATTTTACTACATTTTCTGTTTTATGTTCTATATTATTTTTTTTCCTAATTTGGAAAATTACAGTGGTATCAGAGCATAATCTTGGCTTAGTCTGTGAGACATCACATCTATTTCATCATAAGAAGAAGAGCCTCTCACAGAAAGGGAGAAGTAGTACATAAATAGAAGATGAAGGTTTGATTATACAAGCAACATAGAAGACAAAGGCAAGACTCTGTTAGGTCCCTATATCACTAGTATAGTCCCTTATTATTGTTAGTGTAACCCCCTTATTGTTATTATTGTACCCTTGTAACCCCCATTTTGTTATTATTGTGCCCTTAAATTATTATTTTTAGGTCGGCTAGGATTACATTGTGGCCCACTAGGATTACATTATGGCCCCATGGACTCCTATATATATAGAAAGGAGGTTTTGTAAATTGTATCATCCAAGAATTGTTCATTTATGTAATGTATTGGAGGTTGCCCCCTCGAAGTGGCTTATTTCTAAGGCGTGGATATCTCTTTTCTTCTATTTTTGGAGCTGGTTACACAACATTTGGTATCGGAGCTTTGGATTCTAGGGTTTCGCTGCTCCAAACAGGTCATCGTGGAATTTTTCGCTATAACTTTTCTTATACAAAGTTTCAGAAGCTGAAATTTTCATGATACAAAGCCGGAATCCTGAGGAAGTTTTTCTAAAAAATTCAGAGCTTGGTTCGCAATATTTTCGGAGATACGATCTGTGGAAGTTAGGTCTTTTTTCAGGCTCCTAAACAGGTCATCATGGCATTTTCACTATAATTTTTTTTCTACTAAGGTTCAGAATCTGAAATTTTTAGGGTGCGAAGCTGAAATCCTGAGGAAACGCGTAAAAAAATTTGAGATCTCGGTTCGCAATATTTTTGGAGATATTATCTATGGAAGGTAGTGCTTTTTCAGGCTCCCGAATTTCATCTCAAAGAGGTGATCGTGGAAAATATTCATAAATCTCTGTCTGAGCATCGGATTGGAGTGCCGTAAAAATTGGTCGTAAGAAAACAGACTGTAGTTTCTTGGCTATCAATGTCAGAACTGAAGGTGGAAACAGTGACATGTGGCAAGTCATACAAGTTTTCTCTACTGAACCAGTCCATAATTAGGTCATTGTGGGAGATTGGACATAACTCTTCCTTGAAGAATCCAAATTAGATCAAACCTATGGCATTTGAAAGAAGCTTCGGAAGAATGTCATTGGCTACTACGAGCAGATTTCTCATCATTGAAGATTTTCAATTACGAGAGATAATTCAATTTCAATATCGAGCTCCTCAAAGCAAGTAAAAAAGGTGTGTATTTTTTTACCCAAATTGCATAAGTATTGTTTGAAGAATCAAGTTGAATTGATTCCAAGGGCATATTATAGAATAGATATCAGTATTGGATTCTAAAATGAACCCTAAAAACAATTCAACACCCATTAAGCCTTTAGAAGGCTCTATTATGACTCATGAAGACAAAGAATGGCAACATGACATATCAAAATTACAAGAGCAAGTGCAACAAATTCCGCTCTCACAAAGAACAACAAAAAATGAAATGGAAGTTTTGAAGAAAGGTGTGGAAACTAAGATGGATGGTTTGAAGAAAGGCATGGAAGCTAAGATGAATGGTTTGGAAGCTAATATGGATGGTGTTGTTCAATATTTAACGTAAGTCATTAGTTTACTGAAAGGTGATAAGTCGTGCATCGAACATTATATCAAAATGGTGAAATACTTGAAGAGTTGGTCAAAGCGAAACTAAGTAAGGGAAGTCATGTGCCTAAAAGCTAGAATCAGAAATAATACGAAGGCTGAGGTATAAAGTAAAAGGGGGTAGCGGAAATATAAAAGGTGCAATTATGTGGTGCGAAGAGCGCAGAACCAAAATATTAAAAGAATCACCGCCTTTTTAATATGCACACAAGGGAATTTCCGCGAGGGTCGAGCAGCGAGAGAGGGAAGAGACCCATACCCCCGCAGAATTGTGATAACGTGACGTGGTGGGGACCGAAGGCCAGAATGAGGTGGCAATGCCTGAGCACGAAGTATGGTGACGTGGAAAACACAATGTGGGCCCTTACGACTAGTAGGGTATGTATTCGATTCGCTTTGTGAATAATATGTTTCAAAGTATCAAATGGTGTTACACGGCAAAAAGGTAAGGTAAAGTTTGTAGGTAAGCTGGTACTGAGTCCCGTACCAGTATTAAACCCGGCACGCGGTGTTCGCCTCTCCCCAACCAATGCCCAATCCCTACATGCTGCGTGCCCCACTGTCAGTGTCCTTACGACACTTGCCCTACTTATTTCACCTCTACCCGTTTTCACCTCATAATTACCAGTCTCAGGTAGCAGTTTCCCATATTTTACTGTGGTAAAAGTCTCAGGCCTTCCAGTTATGGTATATACAAAGCAGGAACAAGTGCCAGGTCTACCCAATCATCACCAGACTACCCCCGCGTCGCTTTCCCAAGCAAATTTACCTACTGTACAGGTACTCCATCCCTTTCATTCCCTCTGTTTTCCTTTCTTTTCTCTTTTCAGATTTCATATGTCAGTCATGGGAAGGGGGACACCCAAGAAAAATGAACCAGAAACTCCCCAGGTTCGAGAAGCCAGAAACCCTCCCGGGTTTGAGCCTTTCATCGACCAGCAAGCTGGAATTTGTGATCACCAATACCCTTTCCCCATTAGCAGTATAAGGCCTGAGCTTTTTTCGCGTCATGTTCATAATAGGGATCGATACCGGGTGGTTGTGTCAGGCTTTTACCATCAAATTACCCCCCCAGTTTTCTCGGTGGTCGAGTTCATCTACTGGCTCAGAGATGACTACAATGAAAATCGAGGCACGTTTAACTCCGCTCAGGGAAACCAGATTTTCTCCCTTTCTCCCGACGTCATCAAGCAAGCCCTTCGTTTTCCCACCAGCGCCACCTACACTGCTTTCAGCGAAGAAGATTTAACTTCCCAGTTTACCAAATTTCCATGGGAGCATCAAAAAGGCTTCATTGCTTCTATTTCCAGCAGCCAGGCTACTACCCTTCCCAGTGCGCAACTCCTCCCATTAAACCTATTTACGAAGGAAGTGCAACCCATCCTCGCTCTCATTGCGGGTCTGTTAGGTGTAGGCGGGTTGGGGGAAACTTCCAAAGTATGTGTTTTCTTTCTATGGTTAATGTCTCAGAAGGGGGTTGTCCTAGATATCCCGGGTTACTTATCTGCCAACATCCACACTCAGTTCCAAGAGCTTCCCAAAACCAGTCATTTTCGTTTCTGTTCATTGGTGTTCTATCTTTTCTTGTATCAGCATGCTGATAGGTTCGAGCGTTTGGGCCTGGATAGGGTATACGAGGTCAATTCGCAGCCCCGACCTATGTTTTACTGAAACTCTGCAATGCGCCAATTGCCAAAAGGGGTGGGTTACTCTAGTTTCCTGAACGATTTCATCTCCATTGCTTACACCATCATTCATGGTTCACCATCACCTAGGGTTTTTCCTGAAATGAAGAGTTGGCTGCACGCTGGTAAAATCCAGAGCACTGGGGACTGGTATCTCTCTAATAATTATATGGAAATTCGGGTCTATGGATTCGAGGTCACCCCTTAGCTGCTACCGGTGTTTCCCGCCCAAAGAGTTTACGCTCTGGAGTATATTCGGCAAACCCTCAAGGCTGACCAGCTCCACTTTGTCCCTGCTAAGAAAGGTTACATACTGAGGCTTCCTAGCCAAATCGGCTCGTTCGTCATAAATTCAAGACATGCCCTTCCCATTTTCGAAAAGCTATTGTAGGGTATGGACCTAAGATAGGGGAAGACTTGGGCCTGTGATCCCCAAGAGATTATTTCAAACAGAAGAAAGAGGAATCGGTCCACACCTTATGTACATGAACCAAGACCATTTATAGAGTGGAAGGCTAACATGGAAATTTGGCCCTTGGTTTCGCAGATGGAGACAGATTCATCTTCCACGGGGGAAGAGGAAGGCATCAACAAAGGCCAAGAAGAAGAAGTCAGTCCTTCAGGAACAGGTTCTCCCCCTCGTAAAAAATAGAAAACAGTCTCAAGTGAAGTCGAAATTATAGGAGAGGAACAGCTGCTTGAACCGTTCATATCATATGCGCCACTTGACAGCGGCAAGGCCGGAATCAAAGTGTTGAGGGATAGCACCACCTCCTCCAACTTCACTGAGGTTTCACAGGCCATGGGGGACTATACTTCACCAGTGGCAGCCGAAAGGATCAAGAAAAACAGGATAATCAGAGATAAAAACAAAGCTGAGCTGGAGGGGTATGTAGAAAAGTATCACACCAGGATTTTCGCCACCATGAATGTGTATACTGAGCATCTAGTATTGTCTATGGCTAAAGCCCTTTTGGACCCTGATACAAGCACCACTAGCTACCGGGTACTCCAACATGCAATTGACATGACTAAGGTGCCAGCAACTGATATGTGTAACATGTTTCAGGTTGTAGCCGATATGCTAAAGGATGAGGTAATGCGGGCTACCATTGCACTGAGGAAACTCGATAAAAAGCATGAACACATGAGGACTACCCTGAAGAATGAGCAGGCAAGTACCCGCACCCAGGCAAATCAAATACGTGGTCTCCAAGATCAAATCAAAGGGAAAGACACTGGGGAAACAAACCCGCAGGGCTTTTTAATAGACCAATTGCGGAAGGAAGTTACCTCACTAAAAAGCAAAGCCCACATGCCAGCCTCCCAGCATGTGCAGACAGCCGAGTTGGCACAAGTAGAGAAAGAGAAAAGGGAATTGGCCGGCACCTTGTCACAAGAAAGAGAAGAGAAGGAGAAGTTGGCAGGAACAATCGCTACTCTTCAAAGTAGGTTGACAGAGCTACATAACACTTGGGACACGCACAGCTGTGCGCCAGCTACAACGCCACCTGAGACGAGTTCACTTTCAGAAAAGCTGGACGCAGCGAAAGCTGCAAATGACATACTGGAGAAACAGGCTTCCACTGCAAGGTAAAGGATCACGGATTTGGAAAAATCCCTGGCAGAGAATACCAGAAGTATAGAAGCATTGCAGAAAGAAATTGAACAGGAAAAGAAAATGAGGGCTGACCAGCAGAAGACTATAAATGATCTCAACGCACGCCTAAAAGGTAACCTCACTCTCAGAGAGGGTAGAAAGATTATTTGGTCTGAGATCATTTTAGCTGTAAAAGAGCAATGGGAATTCCTGCAAGTCATCGAGGAGATGAAATCTTCAGCACTCTATCTTAGAAGGTGATTTCAGGAAGGGGATCTCGATTTAGTCAACAGAGCTCAGCGTGCCAGACAGTATGTGTCATTCTTGAAAGGGCTGAGAGCTAACGAAGCAGAGCAACACGGCATAGTCATCCGGCGCAAAGAGGCCTTGGAATGTCAGAAACTCATTGATAAGGAATCGGCTCGCATCGTGGCTTCGAAGGCCTTGCAACAGTTGATATACAGCGTGGACCGGTTTGATGCAGTTTGGGCTGAAATTACGACAGCAGGGCTTCCAACGTGCTGGGACTCCACCTCCCCTTATATGTTGCGACCATTACCGGAATATGAAGCATGCTTGAAGCAAGAAAGGGACCGGATAGATGTCCTGTCAGATAAAACCACCCGGCTCGAGGCCGAAACCATGATCACATCACTGCGCCCAGAGTTTGCTCTCCTTCACTTGTTAAAACATAAAGTCCCTACTGAGGAAAATCCGAGCGATCTCACTGAGGCTTTCAACAGGGTAGAAGGATTTGCAATGATGCCTGAGCCTGCCGCAGACAGTTAGCAGAGATGCGCCCAGTTCGTTAACCAAATTGCCAGTTCATCCGCAAACACGCTGCCACTAGTATCAGCAACAGCCTCGACCCCTTCTCACAAATGATACATTGTTATTTCATGATTCGGCCCTCACGGCCTTTTTACTTTTTACTTTTTTATCTTAGTTAGTCTTTTTAAGTTCATGTGGAATTTATATTTCACCACAGCAATTTACTTTTACTCAGACTGTTACTTAATTTTGGTTTTAAAATGGTCGAGCGCTTAACAGCAAAGGATGAAAGGTTTTTATCCCTCATCATGATTTTGGTTACTTGGACAAGGACGTCTAACAAACTCCTAGCATGCGATGAAGATATTTTCCCAAAATATCTTCTCGCCCATGTAGAGAAGTTCCTATATAAACAAGAATAGCAGAAAACACCAGGTTCCAGATTTTTTCAGAAAAATATGTTGTAAGAAGATTTTGTATGTATTTTTGTTTAACTCTTGCAAGAAGGTTCAGAGCCCGTTGGGTTTCAATGAAGAGAAGTTTTGTCTGTAAGGAAGATTCTAGTCTTTGATACTTAATAGAACGTAACTTCCTCTTTACGTGTTGATCAATTGTCTGTCTTATCCCATCCGTTTCTCCTGTATCATGTTTTGGAATGCGAGCAGCTCATTGATTTTAATGTGAACTTATACTAGTTGATACTTATGTTGGAATCAATCTAGCGCTTTAAATATGGCTCATGCATGATATTTTGTTCCATTCTCACTGCACCCATACTTCTGCTATATTGGCTTCAAGGCGAAGTTATTTTGGAATACGCTATTATTATGAATGGATTCTTGAATAGATAAGCCCATTACATGGTGATATGTGTGTCTGGATATTATCTAGGCGAGAACTGATATTTTCTCATTCTTTCTTACATAGTGAACATCTGCAAATGAGTTATCTCTGTTAAGCATTGTTGAACTGGCACTCTTTACAGTGAAATGTCTTTAAGTTCTCTGGTTCCTTTGCGTAAGTGTTTTACACTTTGTCTTTGCAATATGCCTCTTACGTGTCCAACTTCTGAAAGTTCTGGTCCCATTCGAGTTGAACTCCCTGTTTATGAATAGAAAGCATGAGAGCTCCGTCCTGCCAGTTGTCCCTGTCATATTAAGTTACTTTTGCTCTCTGCTGTTTAAGATGTTCTACGCACTGGTCTTTCACAACTCAAGGCTGTCTCTAGGGTTGACAACATCTTTTTGGCGCCGTTGTCGGGGAACGAAGTTGATGAAAAATTGAAATCCCTGGGCCTCGACAAAACCCTATTTCACTCTTCAATTAGGTGAGCATGGAGAGTTGAGAGTTGTATATCCCTCACCTTGGCGACTCCACATTCATTTTCCCTGCTAAATCTCTTTGCAGTCCTGGCTCCTCGGAAGCCACACCTTGAAGTGTTGGGGAAAATGCGAGAGGGGAGTGAATCGGTATTCTGACATAATCTTTTTTACTTTTTCATTCCTTAAATCCCATACGCTACTTTCCTTCAGTAAACCTGCGTATATACGCGGATCTCCTTTGTGAAACTAGCGTATACAGAGATCTAGATATGTAATTAACTCTTCACTTAGATCATTCCATCATTCATTTATCAGATGTTCAATAAACTGTAAACATGTGCAGTAATAACAGAATAAGCCATCACACAAAGCATCACACATGAACACCGGGATTTTTAGGTGGAAACCCAAATCGGGAGAAAACCACCGCTGCAGTTGCTCAGCCTTCAATATTTTTATTATAGAGAAAACATGTTACAACATATGTGTTGGTGCAGACTTGACCAGCACGCAGGCACCCACCTGCGCTCGTTTACCAGCCTCTCCTGGAAGGGAGCTACGACCCCCTGACTCGTTTACCAGCCTCTCCTGGAAGGGAGCTACGACCCCCCGATCTCGTTTACCAGCCTCACCTGGAAGGGAGCTGTGACCCCCTGACTGAAGGCTACAACCCTCAGCACCACCTTGGACCACGTTTCATCAATTTTCACACTGGATCCAACCACTTCAAAAGAACACAACTTGTAGGCCAAAATTCATCATATTTCCATACCGAACCCTTTCCATACTTTTAAGCTCAACCATACATCATCAGCAGATACATATCAACACAGATCAGATATCAGAAAAACAGTAGAACATATCAGATATTTCATACCCCTTGCTTCAGCAAACCCTAGTTTGCATACGCTCTTTCCCTTCACTGATGTTGCGTATATACGCGCTTCCGTCCACACAAACCTGCGTATACCTCAGTGTATATTTTATTGCGCATACGCGCTTTCTCTTCGCTGAAGCTGCGTATATACGCGCTTCCTCCGCGTCAAGTAGCGTATAGATCTTCAATTATTACAGAGCAGCAGACTTCTTCAGATCAGATATTCAGTTCAGATTTACCCTTTCACTTCAGACAGATGTTCGCCTAGATGTTCGCCTCATCACAGATCTAAGCCTTCCATAAGCAGATCTAGTAGATACAATTCAGATCTAGATCCCTTTCTTCAACATTGGTGCATCATCCATTCAGATTTATCTTCAAGTGTAACCCTTTCATTCAGATCTACTTCAGAGAGAAGTATTCATTCAAGCTCAGATATCTTGCACCCACACTCATGATTTGCACAATGAATTTCTTCTCCTTATATATGATTACCCTTTGTCAAGACCATGAGCCCCTTTTTCAATACCATGGATCAAAACAATACCATAAGCCCAAAACTATCTGGACGGGGTCAATTTAGGCGGATCATTACCCAATTCAATGGGTTAATACCATGGTGGTTACCCTTGGTTTTTCACTTTTTGAGCGCTTTTGCCCATACGCGACTTGGCACGTGCCTTTCCGCGTGTATACGCGATTTCCCTTAGGCCAATACGCGTATACCAAGAGACATACTCTTTTTCATCATACTTTTAGTACATTCTGAAATCCTTTCTTCATAGTCTTCTGTACACACTGTAGAAACATCATATTTTCTTCATCAGGAACATATTCTCTTAAGCACAACTTCATCAAGTAAGTTGTCATCATATTCATCAGGTGGGTTGCCTTTCAAGGACAACACTTAGCATTATATTTTCAACAAACATTATATCATATCAGATTTACATCATTTACTAAGTCCATCAAGTCAAGCATAACTTCATCAGGTGGTTTGCCATCAAGGACAACACATGTCAACAGTCGCATGTCTTCATCTTCATTCGTGGGTTGCCATCAAGGACAACACTCTGCATCATATTTCCAACAATCTCCCCCTTTGGACTTGATGGCAACCATGATGGTGTTTGGTTACCACAACAGATAGGTACCATGTCACTCTCCCAAATATGTCACTCTCCCAGATATTTGACATCATTATCTTCTCTTCATTCAAACACCATGTCACTCTCCCCCTTTGACATCAAGGGCAAAGGGCGGATCAAAAACCAACACTCTCCTCTGATATGTGCTGAAGTGGCCAAACTCCCCCTGAGTTCATGCTAAATCTTCAAACATATTTGTCAATGAAGTACATGACTCTATGAACTTCCTATCACCAAAGACTCATACTTACATCAATTATCCATCCACATGGATTTACATATGAGACTCAACTACCCAACCAAGTGGGTTTACAAATTTGACTCAGCTACCCAACCAAGTGGGTTTACAAAAAGACAAGTCCTTACATGACTGAATATTACAATTTTACAACATGGGTCTCCACCAGACCTTTTCATACAAATACAAATATGACTTTTCATAACCAATACCAAAAAGTCCTCAAGAAAGAGAACATATTTCAGAACCATCATAATGCCAACACTGCATTATACTCAGCAAAGCTAATGCTCCCCCTGAATCTGTGCAACCAAGCAATCTTTCCAAAGCCTAAGGCTCCCCCTTAGTTTGTGCATCCTGAAAACTTCCACCAACAAATCATCAAGGCATCTTCATCAAAACATTAGAAACAGAATTATGAGAACTGGAACACTATCAGAGATACCAAACAGCACTGCAGCTGTGCTGAAGAGAGCTGAACCAAGCAAAAATTGTCAGCAATCATGCATACGCGGTTTTCTGTGCATTAACTCGCGTACATACGCGACTGTGTTTTAGGAAACCTGCGTATCCCAAGACATCTTCTAAATTTTAATAGTTCAGCTTCTTTCTGAGACATTTGAATGCTTCCCTGGACTGCAGATGGATAGAATAGTGTAGTTGTGTTTTCAAGCGTCATCCAACGGTTGTGGCATAAGCACATTAGTAACCAAGCCTTCAGATTATTTGTAGCATCAATACAATCTTTCCAAGAGAGATTATCATAGCATCTTCACATCAGAGTCAAGCAGTCATCCATGTGGTCCAATCTCACCATGATCTTCAAGATTTAACATGAAGTAACATATGAAGGCAAAAGATCTCAACCATAATAACAACGACATCTAAGTCATCCATGTGTGAGCACACAAAGATACTTATCAGCAACCAGAGCTCAAAATCTCATCATAATAACCAATGTACCAAGTCATTATCATTTGAGTATCACAAAAACCAAAGAACAAGCAGTCATATTGCCAACAATGCAATCATTAGTAGTCAACACATAAGCAGGGACTCATCCATAAACTTCAACATAAGATATCAAGTATCATATCATCATCATATAGAACTGATAAATTAAGCTGATACAGAGTCAACACTATAGTTATTATCAGTCAGACTGATGCTCCCCCTGGACCTCTGCTCCAGATCTTCAGTTATCTGATGAATTTTCTTATCATCAATGCATACGCGGTTGTGTCAGCTAGAACTCGCGTGTATACGCGACTTTGTTTCATAGAACCCGCGTATAGAAAGTGAAATATAGAAAATTTCACACCTTCATCTTCTCCTGCAAATTTACCTTCTGTTCCTGTCTTTTTCACACCAGATGCTCATATAACCAGACTAATCAAATCAACCATGAGAGACATCATTCATTGCTCCACCTGTGCCGATACATTACTAGATCTCATAATGTATCTCACATCATTCCTGCAGTCAATCAGAGAAGTAAGCTTCCAGAAACGGATGACTGCAGTAGGGTCTGAATTCCCTACGTTTCTGGTCGGTCCTCCTTCTTTTTCCAAATTTTCTTGAGCTTTCCAGCAGTGTGCTGAAAATTGTTCACTTTCCCAGATCTGTTCATCCTGCATTCTTTTTCTACATGTCCATACTTATTACAAGCATAACATCTCATGTGGCCAGAAAAATAAGCATAAGAATCATAAAGAGTATTTCTAATCTTCCTCCTTTTGCAATCAGCTGCTTTATGTCCATACATGTTACATGAGAAACAATATCCTCTGAAGAGACTAGAGTACCTTTCTGAGTAGGATCTGTTTGTTTGAGACTGAAACAATCTACTTCTGCAATTTGCTGCAACATGCCCATAGTTATGACATCTAAAGCATTCAACATTATTGAATGATTTCCTTTGAGAATTCATGACTTTTGGTTGACCTTTTGTTTCTTTCAACACTTCAGGTTTTGCATTGTCTTCCTTTGAATCATTAGCATTTCCTTGTGAACTAGATTCTCCTTTGGCCGTTTCATGAAAACCAAGACCAAGTTTGATAGAAGGAGATCTTTGATTACTCAGAATATTGTCCAAAATATTAGTACTATCTTGAAACCTCAAAAGTTTAACCTTTTCTTCTAATTTACCTTTGAGAATGTTTACCTCAACCTCCAAGGCTTGACATTGCTTAGTCATGCTTTCTTCTTTCCTTCTTCCATCTTCTACTTGATCCTTCAGATTTAGGATCTCTTCTTTCAGCCAATTTTCGTTTTCTTCACATGTTTGTTCCAGCTCTTCATTCTTCTTATTTGATTTTTTCAGATCTTCTTTGAGAGAGATAATTTCTGCTTCAAGGCCTTCCTTTTCAAAGGATTGTAGAGGTTCCTCATTTTCCTTACTTGATGCTTCTAGCTCTGCTTGCAGAAAGATGATAACAGCTTCAAGTCCTTCATTCTTCTTGCTTGATTTTTCAAGATCTGCTTCTAGATCTTTAATTCGATTGGATGCATAAGTATGAAACCTTTGATACTTGTCCACCTGTTCATTCAGCATTTCTATTTGATCTTTCATTTGTGAGATCATCTCTTTATACATAGTTTCTTGCTTATTGTATGAACTTTGTAGTTCTTCTTCTTTAATCTTGAGAGCTTCTTCTAGATCCACAACTTTACTTTCACTATCTTTACTATTGTTTGCACAAAGAAGAGTATTGCAAGTGGCCTTCTCCTTTTTCTTCTTTGCCATGAGTGCTTGTAGATCTTCGTCAGAATCTGTTTCATCTTCTTCAATTTTTGCTATACATGATTTCTGAGGTATCTCCTTTCCTTGAGTAACCTTCTTTTTTTGCTTCTTTGCCATGAGCACTTTCAGATCATGGTCAGAATCTTCTTCATCTTCACTGGACACTTCATCATCATCTTCTTTTGCATAATAACTCTTTCTCTTTTCAAATTGTTTCCCTTTACCCTGCTTTTCTCTATAAGGACATTTAGCAGCATAATGACCAACTTTTCCACACTCAAAACATTTTAAGGGAAGCTTACCTTTGAATCTTCCAGTGCCTAGTTGGAGCTTTCTCACGAAATTCGCTTCTTCTTCATTGGATATATAGCTGGATTCTTTGACAACTTCCTTTTCCTTTCCTTTTGTAGATGCCTTAAAAGCAGCTTCTCTTACTTGAGAAGGGCCTCCTTGTCTCATTTCAAAAGCAGTCAGAGTACCATGTAATTGAAAAATAGTAAGAGTTTGCAAATCTTGCCTTTCTTCAATTGCTGAAACTTTAGAGTCAAATTTTGAAGTCAATGATCTTAAGACCTTTTCCACCAGAGTAGTATCAGCCATGGTTTCACCCAAATTTCTCATTCGATTTACAATATCATCCAGACGAAGAAAGAAACTGGCAACACTCTCATCACTATGCATCTTCAAATTTTCATATTCAATTCTAAGAGTTTGGAGTTTTGCACTTTTTACCTTTGTGTCTCCTTCATAGCTAAGAATGATTTTGTCCCATATTTCTTTTGCTGAATGTAGCTGCATCACTTTAGCAAATTCTGATTCAGACATGCTTCCCAATAAGACATTCACTGCTTTGGCATTGATTTCATACTTATTTCTTTCAGCTGCATCAGTAGGAATACTTGCCGGGTATTGATAACCTTCTTCCACGATTGCCCATACATCTGCACCAAGACTTTGCAGATATGCTTTTGTACGTACCTTCCAGAATATCAGATTGCTTCCATTGAATAGAGGTGGCTTTATAGACATTACTCCTTCTTGACTTCCCATTACGACGGATCTCCTTTAAGCGATCAAGCTTCTGCACAAGGACCTGCTCTGATACCAATTGTTGGGAAAAATACTGAGAGGGGGGGGGTGAATCAGTATTTACAGCATAATCAAAACTTTTTACTTTTTCATTCCTTAAAACCCATACGCTACTTTCCTTCAGTAAACCTGCGTATATACGCGGATCCCCTTTGTGAAACTCGCGTATACACAGAGATCTAGAAATGTAATTAACTCTTCACTTAGATCATTCCATCATTCATTTATCAGATGTTCAATAAACTGTAAACATGTGCAGTAATAACAGAATAAGCCATCACACAAAGCATCACACATGAACACCAGGATTTTTAGGTGGAAACCCAAATCGGGAGAAAACCACCACTGCAGTTGCTCAGCCTTCAATATTTTTTATTATAGAGAAAACATGTTACAACATATGTGCTGGCGCAGACTTGACCAGCACGCAGGCACCCACCTGCGCTCGTTTACCAGCCTCTCCTGGAAGGGAGCTCCAACCCCCTGACTCGTTTACCAGCCTCTCCTGGAAGGGAGCTACGACCCCCCGACTCGTTTACCAGCCTCTCCTGGAAGGGAGCTACGACCCCACAGTGAAGGCTACAACCCTCGGCCACCACCTTGGACCACGTTTCATCAATTTTCACTGGATCCAACCACTTCAATGAACACAACTTGCGAGCCAAAATTCCTTCATATTTCCATACCGAACCCTTTCCATACTTTTAAGCTCAACCATACATCATCAGCAGATACATATCAACACAGATCAGATATCAGAGAAATAGCAGAACAGATCAGATATTTCATACCCTTTGCTTCAGCAAACCCTAGTTTGCATACGCGCTTTTACTTCACTGATGTCGCGTATATACGCGCTTCCGTCCACACAAACCAGCGTATACCTCAGTGTATATTTTATTGTGCATACGCGCTTTCTCTTCGCTGAAGCTGCGTATATACGCGCTTCCTCCGCGTCAAAGTAGCGTATAGATCTTCAATTATTACAGAGCAGCAGACTTCTTCAGATCAGATATTCAGTTCAGATTTACCCTTTCTCTTCAGACAGATGTTCGCCTAGATGTTCGCCTCATCACAGATCTAAGCCTTCCATAAGCAGATCTAGTAGATACATTTCAGATCTAGATCCCTTTCTTCATCATTGGTGCATCATCCAATCAGATTTATCTTCAAGTGTAACCCTTTCATTCAGATCTACTTCAGAGAGAAGTATTCATTCAAGCTCAGACATCTTGCACCCACTCTCATGATTTGCACAATGAATTTCTTCTCCTTATATATGATTACCCTTTGTCAATACCATGAGCCCCTTTTTTCAATACCATGGATCAAAACAATACCATAAGCCCAAAACTATCTGGACGGGGTCAATTTAGGCGGATCATTACCCAATTCAATGGGTTAATACCATGGTGGTTACCCTTGGTTTTGCACTTTTTTGAGCGCTTTTGCCCATACGCGACTTGGCACGTGCCTTTCCGCGTGTATACGCGATTTCCCTTAGGCCAATACGCGTATACCAAGAGACATACTCTTTTTCATCATATTTTGAGTACATTCTGAAATCCTTTCTTCATAGTCTTCTGTACACACTGTAGAAACATCATATTTTCTTCATCAGGAACATATTCTCTCAAGCACAACTTCATCAAGTAAGTTGTCATCATCTTCATCAGGTGGGTTGCCTTTCAAGGAAAAAAATTAGCATTATATTGTCAACAAACATTATATCATATCAGATTTACATCATTTACTAAGTCCATCAAGTCAAGCATAACTTCATCAGGTGGTTTGCCATCAAGGACAACACATGTCAACAGTCGCATGTCTTCATCTTCATTCGTGGGTTGCCATCAAGGACAACACTCTGCATCATATTTCCAACACTTAGGTCGATATCTTCAGCCAAAGACACCCTCTGTGTCTAACCCAGAAATAATTTTACATAGAAGAATCTAGAGGGGGAGACCATTTGTTCATACTGAGATTCCACCACTCTCTCTAGAAGACCTTCCTTCTTCCTCTTCTCAGGTTGCCCAATTGCAAGATTATAACTCTGATCTCGGTGAAACCGGTTATTACTCAAACTATTTACCCTCGGGAAACCTCTGAGTCAAGGACGAGGCTGAGTCAATAGATACCACCCGTTATACTTTTCATCCCACTCCAGAGGCTGAAGAAGTTAAAGAAGTCATAGAGATATCTGCTGTTAATACTCCACCCCCGTCTCCGTCCTCTCAAGTCGTCGTTCACTATATTCCTATCATCATCCACACCACACTTCCACCTACCCCCCCACTTACTCACCAAGCCCTCTTGTTACCTCCACCTCCTCCTCCAATGGCTAATTTCCCTGGCTTCCTGCAAGACAGATACACTCCTCTAGAGCTACCTACAGTATTAAATGACATGTCCCAAGATTATTTAAATATTCTGCCTAGATTCAGTGGTGAGAATGAGATTGAAGCCCAGAAACATATCGAAGTCTTTTGCTCTTTTTCAGAGAATTTCAATGTGGAACATCTGGACGTAGTCCTAAGGCTGTTTTTGCAATCCTTAGATGGGGAAGCTAGAAAGTGGTTCAAGACACTTGGAGCTCGTTCTGTCACTACATGGGAGGGAATGGAGGATAATTTCCTCAAAAAATGGGGAGAAAAGAAAGATCATGGTAATATTCTTACTAAATTCAATACTCTAAAAAAGAAACATAATGAAGGGGTGTCAGAGTTTATTAAAAGATTTAACAAATTGTACCTGATTCTCCCCCCGACATGAAGCCTCACCAGACCGCTGCCAAGGTCGTTTTTGTGGCAGCGTTTGATTCTGAATTCGGTTTCTCCTTGAGAGAAAGGAAGCCAGCCACTCTGGATGATGCACAGACCGACGCATTGGAGATAGAAGCAAATTTTGCCTCTACCGGAAAATCCAAAGGGAAACTCGAATAGGATGCTAGAAGAAGGGGAAAAGAGGAAGTATCCACCTCAAGCCAAGACAGAGATTCGGCTAATGACAAGATCGAAGAAATGAACAAGATGATCAAGAATCTCTCAAGTAAGCTGATCAAGCT